>BTHU01000012.1:133314035-133761535 GCA_036184795.1 Tokudaia tokunoshimensis | reverse complement strand
GTGTTTTTCTTGCAAGGACTTGAAAAATGTTCAAAATATAAATATACCCTGACAGAGCCCTTGGGCCATCAAGTCTGCGTGACCCCTCTCTAGAAATCATGTGAACTTCTTGCCGATGTACTGTGACTTCAGTTCTCATTAGGGGTAGAAGTCTCTGTGGACCTTCAGTCTCTAACATGACAGTAAATTGGGCATAAATTATTGTTATGTGTCAAGATTCCCTTCTCAGTCCTTCCTCAACATAGACTTCCATTTCTGCTTCATGATACACTAGATAATTTAGAAAGGACATCTTTATGAGATTTCTTTTCCTCTTTAGAAGTTAAAAGAGAAAAGTTAACTTCTTAAGTTAAAAAGAAAAAAAAAAGTTCAGATAGAGATGAAAGAAGGTGTTTTAGAGTAAAATTGGGAATCCACGTAGATCAGGAGCAGAGGACCCAGCAGGAGGGAAACATCAGGCAGTCGGGCAGGTGGCCCATCTGGCACATAAGCCGTGTGTCTTGCCATGATAATTGATAGGAATTACACCTGTTGTCTTTATAGTTTTGGGAACTGTCAATCTGAAAGAGAGGGGAGCCTGCATTCATATCAGCACAAACCAAAGGAAAACCTGAGATTGAGACTTTAGTGGAGCGAGAACCACACTTTGCTACCTTCTTTTAGGACCAAGGGCCTGGTCACAAACTCAAAGCCATATGTACTCTGTTGATGAGAAAATGAGTTATGTGCAATTTGTATCAAAGCTCAGACTCTTACTAAGGCTGAAAAGCTGTTGTCTGTAGAGCCCTTGACAGGGACATTCTTTCAGGTGTGGTTTTTGATGCTCTGCACAGACTTGGCCCACAGCAGTTACTAATGCATTCTTGTGGGACGATACAATTTGCTTTTGTAGTGTGGTCTTCTTCATGGATTGATGAAGCCTTAAAAGAGGGAGGGATTACCAAATACTAACAAAATCCCTGTGACTTGGTAGATCAGAGGGCTTAGATGGGGCATTGATTACCAGGAAGGTTCTCAATCAACCTTGTTAAGACATCACAGCAACAGACTTGTTCCAATTAGGGAGGATTAAAAACCTGGGCACATAAACTGGAAATGTCTCACATGACACAGGGGTGTGGAAAGGGTTTATGGAGCTGTCAATTAATCAGTCAGAATGCACAAGTCATTCAACTACAGGCTGAAGCTCACTCACAGGCAGGCCGAGGCACAGGCAAAGCTCAGTGGTAGACAGGTAGCCTGCAGGGAATACCATTGGCCAGAGGCCTCTCCTGCTAATTCCCTTTTGCTGGGCTGGGAATGGCAAAAGGAAATAAAAGCTGTGGTTTGCTCTGGGAATTGGAAATATTCAAATAATAAATCAGATATACCTATTTCCCAAGTTAGAACCAGAGTCACCCATCTAAGATTCCACCCATGTAGCCTAAATGTTAGGCTAAACTGGGGGAGGGGGGGGAAGGAGCCCTTACTTTTTGAATTAAAAATAACTAGATAAGTAAACAGAAAAGAGGAATCAAAAAAAAAAAACATGGACAAAGGAAAAATTATTTATCCATAAAGTAAAAGAAAACAAAATGTTCAGAAGTCTAGGTGTTTGGAAGCTGGAAAGCTGTAATTATTCTAGATTTTATTCTCTGTGGAAACAGACCAGGCAAGCTGCACAGAGATGGTGTGACCATCAGTCAAACTGCACAGAGCTGGTGTGACCATCAGTCAAACTGCACAGAGCTGGTGTGACCATCAGTCAAACTGCACAGAGGGGGTGTGGCCAGCAGACCCAGAGACCCAGAGCTGAGTCAAGATCAACATAGACGAGAATATTGTAAGAGGGACCCCTGTTACCATGTCTGGAGAGAAAACAATCTAGTAAGTCTATTTAAGTTGGAAAAAATGTCAGATTGTTAAAGTAATTCCTTATCTACTCTCTTGTTTAAAGCATTAGGCACAGGCTGAGATTAGGCTCAGTGATGAGTGTTTGTCTAGCGCGTGCAGGACCATGGACCCGATCCCTAAGGTTACAAATAAACACACACAGGAAAGTGTGCGAGTTTCTTATGAGGCAGATTCTGGTGTGCCTCAGAGTGGCCCATCTTCTACACTGAACTGGAACTGAGAAATCTGTTTACTTAGCCCTTTGGCCCTTTTCACTGCATAGCCTAGTAGACCTCACCCCAGTTTAGACCCACACTAAGTTGATGATCTGACAGCAAAACCATCCAGAGAAGATGCTCAAATCTGACCCTTGGGGAGATTTTGGTTGGTGCTTTGACTTTAAGGCATTTCTATTGGTGAGTTATAAAGAGATATTAATCTATCCTAAGCACTCAGGACACAAGGCCCAGCACCAGTGCCCCGACTTACAAATCACCTCACTGTTAGTCAAGCAGCTCTCACACATCAACAGCCAGGGCAAGCGCGTTTGCTTTATTTTAAGGTGGAGTATTTGCTTTGGGTAATGGATTATTAAGTAGATATGTATCATTTATTTCTGAGCATTGTTTTATTATTGAGTATGATTCATAGCACATCAACAGCCACTGAAAATGCATTTGCTCTCTTTCAAGGACTGCTCATTTTGTTATGAATGGTTTGCTGAGCAGAGAAGCTAGCTGTAGCAGACCTGCTTTCTCGGGGCTGTAATATTTTATAAGAGCTGCCTTATAACGATTTTGTAAATTACTCATAAATCTCTTCTTGGAGTTCTGGTAATGTTCTTCCAGTCCTCTGTGGCCATTCTGGGTAAGAAGGTACTCATGAAAGGGATTCTTAAAGGTAGCCTTCTTCACATTAAGTGTATGAGAACAGGGAGACTCTGGTCTGTCCTTTGAAATGCCAGTATAAATTAGGCTTTGGTGCTGTTAGGATTTGGGTGTTGTGAGGGAGGTGTCGCAGCTGATGTGAAGAAAAGAAAATCCCCAGTTAATCTCTAACTTTTAGAGAATGTGTATTTTGTATTCAGATAAACTGTGTGGGCATACACAAAAATTAACGGAAATAAGTGTGAAATTCAACCTGGAAGACAATTACTCTGATTGTTAAAAAAAATATTTACTGTATCACTTGTACTTTAATGTCTATCTAGATGAAAAACACGGGTTCTTGGCTACCGTATAATACTGTCAGGATTTTCATTTAGGGAAGGGCAAACACAGCCAAGTTCTGAAGGTCTTCATCAAGGATACTGACATAATTTTCAAAGTCACCCGTAATGCTGTGGCACCTCCCCTCTCCATAAAACCCCAGGGGTTGACACCAGCACTTCTCTCCCTAATCTATCCCATGCATAACAATGTTGCAGCCAGCCTTCCTGGGGATTTGCAAGTACAGAGCAGAAGTGGGTTTTGCAAATGAGGTGGGGGGGGGGATGTAATTTATTGCTGATACTGTTTCACCTGCATTTAGTTCCACTGACATGGCAAACCCTGCGGCCAATTGTCCTTATTATAGCCACTGTATTTCTCCCCAGCACACTTGCACAGGGGGACGATGTGAGCATGGAGCGTACTTAACTGCCAAGCTGAATGGCTCTGTAATGTAGCTTCAGTGTGGCATAAATTAAGCTGTCATTTTTTTGGCAGCAAGTGCAGAGAGGCGATTTTCCTGTACTGTAACATTTGAAACAACAATTTTCTAGCTCCAGTACTGACTGACAGTTCTGTGTGATACATTCTCAACGTGGAGTGTGCTTCAGGCTGCAGCTGGAAACAGCCTCTGGGGCAAGGCATTGTCTCTATTAGCAAATCCTGGCTGTGGCTGCCCTAGCACACGTTTTCCCCGACTCCTGATGCTGCCACTCAGCAAAAGAAGGCTGCCACCAAGCCAGGCAAAATAGCTCTGGGTGTCTGTCAGCCTTAGTAAAGATGTGGAGAAAGCTTCACTATGCAAAATGGCCTTTGATTATGACAATCAGATTGTGTGTTCTAGGTGCTGGCTCTAACTATGCTGAGCCTTTCTGCAAACTGTAAGATTTTCCTGAGGTGGGCTGAGAGTTTGTGGATCAGAAATCCTGAGGGGGTCCTACCAGGACCTAAGGGGGATTGGCAGACCACGTACCACTCAGTTCCCCATGCAGAAGGCTAGCTCCACAGAAACAGAAAGTTAATAAAGGTAATAAGGGGGTCAACAGGAGGTTGTTTGGAAGGGGCACAGCAAACAGCTTTCTTTAAATGTCTTCTGTCCCCTCCTTCCACTCGCCCACCCTCAAAAGGTGACTACAAGGCAATTCCAGTACCTTTTGCCAACTGCTTTGAATACATAGAAAGGGCAGAAAAGGTTACCTTGAAAGCAGTCAAAAGAGTAACATTGTAATCACATCATTACAGCAAGGAGAAAGAAGTTATGTTAACCCTGAACTTGCATCCAGACTGCTGCTGGTATCCTGGTACAAATCACTGCTTCCGTACACTAAAGCCAAAGCTGTAACCAGTTCATGCTTAGACAACATCGTTGCTTTTTCCTGTTTCAGAACCTGCTGCATATTTCCAAGGCTTTTCCAGGAATAATGGATGACTTACTTCCCCGGGTTGGTAGAGTCAAGCTGTTTGGAGTAGCTTGTCTCCTGTCAGCAGGATTTCTCTTGCATAGAATTAAAGTTTTCCTGATATTAGTTAGATTGGGTCTGGTGCTTTATGAAGAAAAGTCAACAAATTGTCATAAGCATTCTCATCAAATTACATATGGAGGCTGGCTGCTCTCAAGGTCAGGTATCTTGACTTCTATTATATTTCCTGTTATTTTTCTGAGAAGCCTTCATTTACTTGTCCTAACTGTTGTGATCATAAAAAGAGAAAGAGGTGTGAGAATATGTTCTATGGCAGTGTGGGGGAAGGGGGTGCCCCAGCGGGCCCATGAGGAGGCATCCCTTCCCCCTGAGGGACACATGCTGGTATAGTATAGAATAGAATTTATTCAGGGCACAGGAAGGGGAGTTAAGGGGGGTAGTAGAGACAGAGAAAGGCAGAGAGAGGGAGAGAGTAGAGAAGTAGAGACTAGCCATGACCACGAGGAGAGAGGGGGGAGAGGAGGAGAGCCCAGGAGGGCAAGAGAGAAGCTGAGAATGAGAGAATAAGAGATGTAAGAGAGAGAGGAGGGGCTGTGTAGCCTCTTTTATAATAGGCCAGGCCTACCTGGCTGTTGCCAGGTAACTGTGGGGAGGGGCATACCTGGCTATTGTCAGGTAATTGTGGGGTGGAGCTTAGACAGAATCCTAACACTAACAGTTAATACTTGTTGTGTATCAGTATATCAGTTAAAAATGCATTGCTGATGGATAGATTCACCACTTACAACAAAAGGCACACCCTCCTCCTCATCCTTTCCAAGGCCACGTATGTGTAGCCGCCATGACTCTCACTCACTACATCCAGCCACAGTTACTATTTTCTTCATGGTTGATTCAAGTGACTTTCTCTACAGGAAAGGCCACCTCATCCCTTTTCTTTTTGATTATTCTCAGCTCAGACAGACATCTTCTTTGACCAAATCTAGGCACTAAATCGGGGTTAGGCATCTTTGATCTCTCTTAAAATCTTGTGTGTTTAAGTTTTGTTTCTTGTTTCTAATGACATATTTTAGACTTTTTTTTTTAATAGCTAGAAACTGTACTTTTCTCTGTCCTGCCACAATACATGGTTGATGGGTATTTAACACATCCTTAACTAAATGAATGGATAAATTTATGGTTATCGTCTTCATCATATATCCACAAGTCATAAATCTCCAATATCAAGAAGAAGAAGAAAAAACCCTCCCTGATAATGGCTCATTTCACTTTAGCTGGTGTGAGTGTGAAGAATTACAATATAGGTCATTCACATTATATTTCTTTTTATGATCTCCTATCACAATCAATTTGTTACTGTTGCTTCAACTTTCTGCACTGTAGCCTATGTTCAGCCATGTTCAGCAGGCTCCTGAATGTTTCCCTGCTGTGCATAATATTCTCTATTCTCTGCAGCTTTTTTCTGCAATTTGCTGAGCTATGCTCATCCATATTGAATTTTCATTTGGCTTATTCTAAGCCTCATTATGAGCTTGTCAAAACCAATTTAAATTCTCAGGCTAGATTTGAGGTTCTGTGTTCTGTGTATCCATGAAAGAATAAAACAGGGATAACACAGGTGAGGAGAGACCGTGGAGGAAAATGAGTGAATTGCTCTTTAGGCTCTACCCTCATCCTCGAGCCGCATCCGTTCTGACTGGCAGGGAATGGGAAGACAAACAGAGACTTTGTTCTGCTCCAGAGCTCAGCATTTACCAGCTATGCAACACTGTGTAACTCACACAATCACTTCTGAGCCCAGTCATATTTACGTTACATATAGATTTTATGCAATTGTAGATTCTGTGATGATGCATATTTTTTAAAAGTCTGATAGCTAGGAAAGGTTAAATAAGAGGATTTTTTTGTTGCTGCTGCGGCTCTGGACTCAACAGATGTTTGATTTACAACTGATGGGAGATCAGTCTCTGTCAGCTCTCCATGATTTCATTTTTTTCCTTCTCATCATGATATTCTGCATAAAAATTCTTAATGACACCTTACCCTGGAAAAGTCGTTAAACCAAGGCCTATGGTAAACCAGTAATCAAATAAACAAAGAAAAGGAATAACCCACTGTATCTTGCCTCAGAAGGCTTACAAACTTCCCTTAAAAAAAACTTAAATACAAGTACCCACATGATAAATGCCAAGTAAGTATGCCTGTGATTACTAGCTAGGATAGGTCTGGGGATCTAGGGCAGCTTCACACAAAAAAGTTATTTCAACAAGGAATTTGAACTTTTGGTAGAATTCTAATCAATGGAGGAAAGGAAGGCTGCCTTGCAATACGATGAGTACAAAGTTCAAAGGCAAAATCTGTATGATCATGCCCACAGCTGCATTATTTAATAATGGCCAAAACGTAGAGACAATGTGTGTTCATACCTTCTATGGTAGGTACAGCAGAATATTCAACTCTAGAAGAAAGTACATCCCGTAATATGATTCAACGTGAGTAAACCTTAAGATGTAACACTAAGCGAAATAAGATAGTTGTGAAAGGATCGAAAAGTAATTTCTCATTGGTAAGTAAACCCAGTGAGTTAAATCCATGTAGACAGGAAGCCCAGGCTGGGGTTGGGAAAGTCGAGGGTTTGATGATGGAGAATCTATCTCACTTCGAGGGCATGAAAAGTGTACTGGTGATGGCTACAGGAACTAAATTGCAATAAGCACAACTCAAATCATTAAGTTGCCAAATTTCTTTTTGTTTGTTTGTTTTTGTGTGTGTGACTTGGTTTCTCTGCACAGTCCTAGATGTCCTGAAACTCAATACATGCATCAGGCTGGCCTTGAACTCAGAGATCTGCCTGCCTCTGCCTCCCAAGAACTGGGATTAATGCATATTCACAGCTTAAATTGGCAAATTTTATGTTCTATGTTTCCCACCACAATTTCTTTAAAAAGTTCATAAGCAGAAAAGTACAGATTAGAAAATAGATGGATTTGGCTAAAATATAAGTTGATAGAGTATTTGAAGACAGTGTAGAAACACAGTTCAGGGCTGGAGAGATGGCTCAGTGGTTAAGAGCACTGACTGCTCTTTCAGAGGTCCTGACTTCAATTCCCAGCAACCACATGGTGGCTCACAACCATCTGTAATGGGATCTGATGCACTCTTCTGGTGTATCTGAAGACAGCTACAGTGTACATATATATATATATATATATATATATATATATATATATATATACACACACACACACACACACACACACAATTCAGATGGGACCACAGAAAGTCTTAATGAACAACAAGTATGTGCTGATGAAGAGTCATCCTGGGGTCCATATGGACAGAAGGGTATGGCCAAAGTTATATGTAGTCACATGGCCTCACTATGGTGTGTGGACTAGGCTGGGCAGCAGGATGGTGAAGAAGATAGATCAATGTGACCATATGTGATACTGGAGAAGACTGTCAAGTCATAGAAGATAGATAACTGGTTATAGAAAGCATGACATTGACAAATGTCTAGAGGAAGAAAGACAAGGACATAGATTAAGCATGTGCTTAGGGTGTTTAAAGACAGAAGTGTTATCCATAGGGCCAATATTGGGAGCAAGTAGGATAACAAAAAAAAGTGACAAGCCCAGTCAAG
Source organism: Tokudaia tokunoshimensis (assembly GCA_036184795.1). Taxonomy (NCBI): domain Eukaryota; kingdom Metazoa; phylum Chordata; class Mammalia; order Rodentia; family Muridae; genus Tokudaia; species Tokudaia tokunoshimensis. Next base: position 133,753,391 of record BTHU01000012.1, on the reverse strand, counting down.
TCATGTTGATTTTGAGAAGATGGGAAATTGTATAAAGGAAAATAGCCAATAGGCCATTAGTGCACTTCCTGTGATAAACACCCAAGATTAATCTCATACGTTAGGGAAAATGGCCTCCAAACCAAAGGTGAAAAGAGAAGGAACCAAAACATTTGAATGGTCCCAGTCCCCAATGGGTCAAGCACCTATGAAAAAGTCCCTATGCCTCCTCTCATAGCCAGGATCACGCTAGGAGTTCTCCAGATCCTTGTTCCTCACAGAGGGTCTATAGACCAGCAGCACATCACCATACCCTGCATATGCAGGCATCCAGACCCAGCCTGGAATCTGAATCTAAATCTGCAAGTTAACAGGATTTTCCCATTTGCACCAAAGCTGGAGCTAAACACTCCCTCCCTGCTGCTGTGCTGGTGTTCTGTCAAATGTCTCTGCACACGGAGAACTTGTTCCTCAGAAATGACTCAGTGTGACCAAATGCTCCCATGTTCTCCTATCACTGAGAAAGTTGTCATTTTTTTTAAAAGATTTATTTATTTATTATGTATACAGCATTCTGCCTCTATGTATCCTGCAGGGCAGCAGAGGGCACCAGATCTCATTATAGAAGGCTACGAGCCACCATGTGTTTGCTAGGAATTGAACTCAGGACCTCCAGAAGAGCAAACTGTGTTCCTAACCTCTGAGCCATCTCTCCAGCCCCATTTCTTTTAAATAAACATGACCTCTACTGACTTTACAGCCCTCCAGTTCTGAACTTGACCTGAAGTTGTCTCCTTTGCGCGTGATGTAACACACAGATCACCCACAGAATCGGGCTATCGGTAGTGTTTCTCATCTTCACAGAGGCATCAAATGGAACTTGTGTCTCTGGCACATACCTTCCAGAATTTTGGTGCTTTCTGATATCTTTACCACCTATCAGTACTGCAGTTCCCTTCTCATTGGTCCTCTGCAGATCCCTGTCATTCAAACTGCCCCTGCTAATGAAGAACCTCAGATGTTTTCTGACTGCATCTCCTCCTCGGAAGGTATGGCTTTCTTGTGAATTATGACTGACTGGGGAACCACTAGAAGATGTACTTGAGATTCCATGCTGCTGAAGGGTGATGTTTTCTTGCCTTTCTGCTTAAACATGAGACTCTGTGTCACAGAACTGAGACCAGAAGCCCAGCTAGAGGCATTTTCCTTTTTACACTGCCTTCCCAGGCAAACTCGAAAGACATGGCTATTTGATGACTTCTCACATTGCTCACGGGTTTCTGGGATGAACTGGATGTTTTATGAACTAGCCGCACACATTTATTAAATCCACACCAAGAAGCATCATTGTAATTAAGCACCTATCACAGTTTCCACGACGCACCCTTTTTAAGAGACCCAAAAGCACCATCATAAAATGTACTCTTGACTGAAACTTTACATCACTGAACACAGGACTCAATCACTGCTTTTCATAAAAAGTATAACATTATATTGTGTTTCCTAAATGCTGCTTTATACATCATATTTTATACTCAGGGGACCAAAGATATTATTTGTCTACCTTAGATTACCCACCTATTGTTTCATCAAAATTAAAAATATGGATATGATAAACTTGAGGGCACAGAAATTGTATACAATATGATGAACTTAAAAACCTGATGGTATATTTATAGCTGAGAATAGTGGCCCATGCCTCTAATCCAAGCACTTAGGAAGCAGAGGCAGGCAGATCTCTGTGAGTTAGGGACCAGACTAGTTTACATAGTGAATTCTAGGACAGCCAGAGCTACATGATGAAAAACTATCTCAAAAAAATAAAATATAAAATATAAATAAATAAATATTTTAAACCTGATGATATATTTGTATATTTTCAATTGTTAGCAGTAATTGAAATGATGCCATAAATTACATGCTCATATAATTATACAGAAACAGTGCAAAGAATAACATAATACATTCTGAGGCAATTGTAGCCAATACCATGTGGTGGTATTAGTAGCTTTTTCTTAGTTTTTCTTGAAGTAAATGGGAGGATGGGAGAGAGGGAGGCAGGGAGAGAGTTGGGGACAGAGAGAGAGAGAGAGAGAGAGAGAGAGAATGAACATACCCCTTTTCTAATATATTTCTAGATTGGATACTAACATCACGATTGGATAAAATATTTTGTAATAAAACCTACATGTGAAAAAGGCACTGAAAACACTACATGCGAAGAGAAATATTATTGAAACTAAAATACTGTGGCGAATTGGATTATGGTCTCTAATGAGTCTGTGTTGATTATACCTAGAGGGCTTTGCGAGGGGGAGGGGACCCTGAGATGAGGAGGGACCGGGTAATCACCTGGTCCTTACAAGAACAAAGCTAGAGGGTCAGAACCTGAGCGGCAGCGTGGATGCTGCTGCCTTGCATATAACGCAGTGTGACTATTCAAGCTGACAAAGGTTTGACCCTCTCAGCTACCTTAAATATGCTTTTTAACTCTCATTTACCTTTTAAGTAATTTGCTTCTGGCTATGTAAGCATGGCTAAGCACATTGACCCTAGACCCTCCCAAGAGGAATATATTAGACCAAGAAAGTCCAGTCTCTATACTTGATCTTTCAGCCAAGAAAAAAGTTCCAATCCTCTGCATACCAAATAAGAAGAGAGAGGGAGATGGTACCAGCCCCTGACAAAACAGGAGTGTCTCAGTCACGAGAAACAACATATCTGCACAGTCACTGTCTTCATTAAGTCATGTTAAGAATAAGGAATGAGGCGTTTAACTTAGACTGAGACCAGAACACAAAATTGAGGAGTGTCCAAATCATCTTCACGTTTATGTTTCCCAATCCTTGCATGGTGTACTTGCAGCAACACCAAACAGGTTGTGGTATGTGAGCCTTCACTCGCTCTGAGATGGGAGGCGTGTGGATCCGAGATAAAGCTCATCGCATCGTTAGGTACTGATACCTCTGCAGAGATGCACCATTTCTCCTGGGTCTGCGGCCCCAGATCCTGCATCCTGGGTCACATGCATTGATAAAGATCCAGGTAAAAGATTACATTCAGGAAGAAAAACCAAACAAACAACAGAACAAAAAGCAAGCAAGCACACCATGGGTAGTACCACCCCACCCTGAACAGAAAACATCATATACTCAAGAAGGAGATCTACCACTTTCAAGTCTTTGTTGTATGTTTTTCAGTTTTATAAGTGACCCAATGAGACCCAACAATTTTCAGAACATAATGGGGCCATTAGATTATTTTACCTGGCTTTATACTAAATGGATTCCTGGGTAGATGAACAAGAACTGAAAATTGACCTGAATGCATGCATATTGGGGCCCTGAGCTCAAAAACCTTGGCACCATTTAGACATTATGTATGAAAGTTACCACTTTGGGCCTTGGAACAACATTATTTGTGCAGGTGTCTAATCTCTATGCTGCTAGAATCTATTCCCGGCCAGGTAGCTCTCACTGCATGGCAAGCATTTAATGCAAGAGAGACAGAAAATGGAATGAGGGGGAGGGAAGCAGGCCAGTCCTTTCCTCATGCCTCATACATTTCCACAGAAAACACAAGACAAAATAGAAAGCATATTCCCTGCTTGGCTGCAGGAACGGAGGAGCTTGTACTCCTCGATTTTTCTGTCTCTGGCTTTGTACATCATCAGGGTTTCAGTACGTAGATTGCAAAGGAGAATAAATTGAAGGAAGTCTGGGCATGATGGGATTGTGTTTTCACCAGTCATCCTGACTGAGGCGTTGCAGCTACCTTCCTCAACTACAGGTTCACAAGCATCTTTCCTTCCACAGAGAATTACCTCTGATGGATAATACTGGGCACTCTAGTACTTTGCCCTTCCATACAGCCATGCACACATGTAACTTCTCCCCTGTTGTATTTTCAGCTTGGTGTCTCCTAGGTGGTATCTGACTTCTACCTGTTTTTACTGGGTGTGACTGTCTCTATCCAGAATTCTCCGGGGCCATCCTATGCAGCCTTGAGAACCAGATTCTCCTGGCATTTGGGAGGGCTATTTACTCAGGTACCCTCTACCTTCTCCTCCTCCCTGGACAAAATGTCAGACTCTGAGTTGAGGAAAGCATCTTCTCATTGCAGGAAGGTTCTTGTTTGAGTAATCTGGTTGGCAGCTGATTTTGTCAAGAGCAGAAATTGAGACCTGGCTAGAAGGGCATGTGGATCCTGCATCCTACTTCTGCAGGCATGTCTGTGTCCTTCAGTGGTCTTCATAGCAGGTTCTCTGGGTTCCCCAAAGTCATAGGGGTGAGTAGCTGTAGCCTCTGCTCCTGTTTGGTTCACTGCCCTTATTCCTTATTGTGGGATCCTGGATGTTAATGGAAAACAATCAAGTCAGGTATAAGTTATAGTGATTGCCTGGTATAATGAGACCTCTAATTCTCCCTCTTTCGTTAATGGCCATCCTCAATGTTTCAATCTTTCCCTTAGGAACATTTTTCTATGTGCAGTTCCATTTGTATCTGTCACTATTCCAGAGGACCATAATACTCTTGATTGTGATGGTTTAAAAGAGAAATGTCCCTCAGAGGCTCCAGTGTTTGAACACTTGGTCCCCAATTGGTGGTGCTGTCGGAGAGGCTTAGGAGGTGTGGCCTTGCTGCTGGAAGTATGTCTCGGTTGGTAAGCTTTGAGATTAAAACCCTTGTGCCATTTCCAGTTCAGTCTCTCTGCTTCATGGTTCCTCAGTTAAGACATGAGGTCTCAGCTCTGCTTGCCATACCTGCTGCCTGCAGCCATGCTGTACTGCTATTATGGTCTGTAACTCTCTAGAACAGGAAACACAAATAACCTCTTTGTTTAATAAATTGCTCTATCATGGTATTTTATCCCAGCAACAGGAAAGTAACTGATAGAGTGGCCATGTTGCCTTTTATGAAGTACTTACTCTTTGTTTCAATAAAACTAACTGGAAGCAGGCCTGCTTCATATTTTTGCCTCTGAGGGCTTCCTCTAATTACAGTGGCTTCCAAATATGATGCCTTACCCCCTAAGGATGGCAGTGACTAGTCATTGCAATGACTGATGGACCAGTAAGGACTTGTATGAGCCTTTCAGATGGCCTGTAGTGCTCTTTAAAGGCAGTGATTGTCTCCTGTAAGAAAAGGACATGGAATAGCTACTACAGAGACAAGAAGCAGGATTCACCACGTTGGCACAATCTTCTAATGCAGCCCTTTGTGAAAGAGGGTTTTCATCCACTTGTGGGAGACTCAGTTTCTGACTCTTGCTTATCACACCTCTGAACAGTATCACTTCTTCCCCTTCTTATATTTGCTAGTATACCTGTATTGTTTATTTTTCTTGTTCCTGTGATAAAATATCCAGACAAAAGCTATGTAAGGGAGGAAGGTTTATTTTGCCTAGCACTTTAAAGTTATAGTCTACCAATGGTGGGAAAAATCATACCCTCGAGAGGTTGAGGCAGCTGGTACATTACATCCATAGTCAGGATACAAAGAGCAATGAATACTGTGTTCAGCACTCTCTCTTTTTATACAGTTCAGGATCTCTGCCCAAGAAATGGTGCCTCCCACTGTGGTCTTCCTACCTCAATTAACCTAATAAAAACAATACCTTATGGGCATGCCCGAGGTTAAATAATTCCTCACAGTGTGCCTGGAGGCTTGTCTCCTAAGGAATTTCAGATCCTCTCAAGTTGACAAGGCTGTCCTCAAATCACCATTTGTCCTGTCAAAATTCTGACATGGTAACTTACCACTGGGCCTAGGCCATCTAAAACTACCGTGCCTTCTCTATTTTTCTGGATGAACTCTCTCACTGCTTTGTCTAAGAGTGGCCACTTGAGGGCTGGAGAGATGGCTTAGTGGTTAAAAGGACTGATTACTCTTTCAGAGGTCCTGAGTTCAATTCCCAGCAACCACATGGTGGCTCACAACCATCTGTAATGGGATCTGACACCCTCTTCTGGTGTGTCTGAAGACAGTTACAGTGTACTCACATGCATTAAATAAATCTTAAAAAAAAAAAAAAAGAGTGACCCCTTGGCAAAGATACACATTTAAGCTCTGGCCAGAAGAAACTGTCATTACAGACAAAGATCCTGCTATGTCTGCCAACAGCCACCTCATCTTTTTCTAAGAAAAAGCCACCCTTTTGGAAATTCTCAAACTACCGTATAAAAATCAGAGTTCATTTTTTAGGGCCTCTCCCTTTTCCTTATTTCTTCCTAGGAAGTGAAGACAAATTGACATTCTGAAGGCTACATTAGGCTTTCTTCTCTCCTGAATTTTCTGACAAGGAACAAACAGATCAATTGCTTCAGACCCTCGGGCAGTAGCTTATCCTGGTAAAGAGCACACTACCCAGGACTCAAATAACCCCAGAGGAACAGCAACACTTCCCTTAAACAACCCCTGGGCCTCAGGGTGGGCGGTTCTCATGTATTCTCTTGTCATTGAATCACACATTTAACTAGATCTTTAGCCCACATCTATGTTATTTTAGAACATTGATCCAGCCCACCCTCTGGGTTGCCTCCTCCCCGTGCAAGTTTTTTTGGACATCCCAAATGGCATCTTATGTGCATTCATGACTTTGCTACCATCTCCCCTACTTCCTTCCCTCTCTTAACCATGACTATGAAGGCCATAGCTAGCGGTCGCCACTAGTACGAGAAGCTCACACAGGATGCCCCTCTGCTTAGAGAGGTGGCTACCATCAAAGCCACCACCACGTTAATGCTCTATTCTTAAGCTGTTGAGCATTGAACAAAGCTTTACCTCAGTGACACCAGTTAATTTCTGTGTTCTCTGCTAAGAAGGCCTCAGTAGAAAGGTGCAGCACCTGCAAGAAAGGGAACCAGAGCAGGCTTCTTCCCACTCACCTACAGCCTATGACCGTGACCACTCCAACCGGGCACGGTAGCACTTGCATGTAATCCTGGCATTCAAATGGCAGAGGCAGGCAAACCAGAAGTTTAATGGTCATTCTTAGTTATAAAGAAAACTTGAGGCCAGCATGGGATATATAAGACATTGTTTTAAGAAATAGAGGCAGGAGGGAGAGAAAGAATTGTTAACATTTATTGGAGGCTTACCACAATGTTCTGAGAGGCGTGTCATGAACACTCTGTGGGAACTGTTATGAATTTTTTGTCGTTTTCTTTTTCTTTCTTTCTCTCCCCACTGCCACTCCCACCTCCATGTCTCTTAGAGGTTGTTTGTTGTTAGTTTTAAGATAGAGAATATTACTGGCCCCAAACTTACCTAGTAGCTGGGTGAGTATAGCCCAGTTTCAGAAGAAACCGCCACCTTTCCTTCCAGAATCATGTTCCCCTGAGGAGCAAGACACGAGGCCATCCAACTTGTTTCCTTCTCCCGTGTTAGGGGGTGGCACATTCCAGTGGGCGTGGCTTGTGAACTAGTAGGAAACTAGGAGGGGGTGGAGCCTCTTCAAAACCGATGCACCCATCTTCAGTTTTCCGGCCAAGCAAGTCCTCCATCTTAAAAACTAGAGATTATTTCATAATTACCCTTATTTTCCTTCTCTAAGCAGGTTTTACTGAGGAAAGAAGTTAGAGAAATTAAGAATATTCAGAACATTTAAGAAAAGTTGGCAAAACCACTTGGTTTTTTTTTGTTTGTTTGTTTTTTTTAATGTTTCTGTGCTATTTTCATAAACAGAGAAAAAGAAAACTAGGGCAAGTGTCTCAAAAGGTCTCGGCTCATCATAGTCCAGTGCGGCTAGTCATTCAAACCAGTTTAAACACAAATTTATCACTCCACTCGTTTCAGATAGAGAACACATGAGCAAATACATTCTCCACTGGAGGTGCATTTTCCTTCCATAGAGCTTTCCATGTGGCCCTTTCCCGCCTCCGTAACCATCTCTAATGATGTTTCTAATAGCTTTTATCCTCATACCATCTTGCATTCAAATACATTAAATGTAGTCCATGTTATACAAGCCATTATTTATTGTCACATCAAACGTTGTGGGTCACTCACCACATGCTAAGGAGAGAAAACACATCAACAAATAGGCTGCGTTCATTCAGCTCAGTTGACATGTCCATTGTCTTTAACTGGGGTCTCTGCAAAGCAGTATATGCGAGGAGGAGGTGCGGAGAGCACCCATTGGCTGCGGCCCCGCCTGGCTTCTGTAATTGAGCACCATTTGACCAATGGTGAGTTTTCTGCGCATGTTTTCCTCCTTTGTCGATGTTAATGCAATGCCAAATGATAAAAATGCCCTTTGGCATTCAATACTCTTAGCCTTTAATAATAGACACTTTCTGCATCTCAAATTGCCGCTATACATGAACAGGTTTTAGTCAACCCCTGAAGCGAACATGTACCTTCTCATTACAGGGCAACAGTAGTGAGAAAGCAATTCACTAAGCCAGAGGGTTGGCAATCACCCATATTTTCTGCTATGAGTAAATAACTTCAATTGATTTAATCATAAAAGAATAACAGGAAAACGACATTGATTTCCAAATCCCTAATGTGAGCATCAGACTCTATCGACTAGGCTATATATGAGGAGGTTGTAGCCATTTGTACAAACTCAAGGCACGTCAATACTTGATCATTGCTCCAACAACAAAAAAAAAAAAATGACAATTTGGACCTGTTTCAAAATGGATTCAAGTAATTTTATGCAGGGTGATTGGGCAATCTAGGGTGATATAAGGGATAATATGTTGCGATGTTCATTAGGTTAAAAAGAACAAAATCCATAAATTCTGGCCAACAGTTTCCTTGTTCACTATAATAAGCCATTCACCATCTCTGGTAACAGTAAAGGCACAGTAGACCTCTGCATCTAGTCAAGTAACCAACTTAGTTGTAGAAAACTCATCCCTCGTTAATGGAGTTGTAGCTGCTCAGAGGCCAGTATGCATGAAGCTCTCTTCAGAAGTTGAAAAACCACAGACTTTTGCCTCAAACCACATTTAAAGAATCATTTGTTTCCCTGACATTGGTGGCTCAATTGGAATTTAAAAGCACAATCTGAAATCTTTAAGAGGCCTACTTAACATAAAAATGAAAAAAATTAAAAAATAAAAGCACCGCTTATTTTAATGCAATAAAAAGAATGGGCTGAAGAATCCCAGGAGCATATATATGACCATATTTAGGGAACCAGGGATAGGTTTAGAGATGCAAATCTAATGTGAGGGCGGGCAAAAGCTCTGCTACAGTCCAGTGGTCCAGTCCAGGGGATGCAGAGGCTCGGCACAGTCCTATCTGGGGGATTCTGAATCAGGCAGAAGGAGCAAAAACTCTATCTCTAAATGGCTTTAGATTCTAAGCAACTCTTCTGTTTCACTTTTCCCATTTACCTACAAAATGAGATAGCCTGTAATCTCAAAGCTCTCTACTCACTTAACCCTGATAGCTGGGAAAGAGGATGCTAGATTTAAATACTGTTAAATGGACACAGGGTTCAAAAAATGAATGGAAGTGTACTTAAAATGGGTAAGATGATAATTTAATTTCATGCGTGTTTTGCCAGAATTGAAAAAAGAATTCTGACCCTAAACAAAATGCTTTGAAAACTTTTAATGTCTACATTCTTTCGATGGTTGTTGTATCTTACCATAAATGCTTCTAAACTGTTGATCATCTCAGTACTAACAGTTTCTCCTTTACTAAAATTTACTGAGGCAAGCTCTGAACATTTCAATGAAAATTTTTGCCTATTGCAGAAAATTTAGCATGTAGGCTTTCCTATTCACCCCACCACCCAGCTCATAATAAGATTTAAATATATAAACTACCTGTGAACCTCAAGAAGCCCTCTCTGCATGCTGAACAGGAACCCCATGGTCATAACTAAGCTGGGATGATTACACTTTGTGTGTGTCTAGCACAGTCTAGGTCTATTGGGTCATAGAAGGGACATTAAGAAGACATCTGGGTCAGGCTTGGTGGCTCATGCCTTTAATCTCAGCACTTGGCCGACAGAGGCGAGAAGATCTCTGTGAGTTTGGGGCCAGCTTAGTTTACATAGGGAGCTCTAGGGCGACCAGGACTACATAAAGAGAACCTGTCTCAAAAGACAAAAACAAACAGATATTTGCCCTATGTTTCAAATGTTGTCCTTTGGGGGGAAGAAAATTAGCATGTTGTAACTACTGAGTTACACATCGGAAGACTAGGAAATTAACTCCAGAGTTTAGCTTAAAACTACACTGTGATTTAGGAAAAGCTAAGTCAGTAAGGATTGGATTATTCAGGAAGGTTTATGGTGGGCTAGAGAACCGGCTCAGTGACTAAGAGCAGACACTGCTCTTGCAGAGGACCTGAATTCAGTATCTAGCACCCATGTTGGGGGCTTACAACTGCCCGTGACTCCAACTCCAGGAAAATTTGATACTCTGTCCTCTATGGGCACTCGCATTCATATACATATCTACACAAACACAATTTTAAAAATAATTTTTTTTTGTTAAGATGATCTCTGAGTTTAGAACAAAAATGTGGACTGGGCTCTATAAATAGAGCTGGCTTGGTAGAAAGGGATCAGTGAGATGTCTAAGCAAGAGAATGGGCACAAGTCCTGGCATCCTGATAGGAACACTGCATCTTTATCCTAGAGATCCAGGCAGACAATTGAGGGAAACACATTGGACTAGATGAGATCAGATACCCAGGCACAGAAAACAAACTAAATGCCATTAAACACCATAAAGGAAGCAATGGGAATTGTATTTGCTCAAAGCATGAGCTGCTTATGTTATAAGGCATGGGGTAGGGCATGGTTCGGTGGTAGAACACTTTCCAGAATGCTGTAACGTGACAGTTAACAAGTGGTGTTTGACAAGGGCTACAAGTTGACTACAGGTGACTTCAATTTGGTACCTCAGATGAACCTTGTCTTGCTGAGAAAGATGCAAGAGAGAGCTTAAGAAAAACAGCTCTTGGAAGAACAATCCAAGAATATGGGGTCTTTGAACTGTCAGAGTTCAAAGTGAACAGACATCACTATCTTTGAGAAACGCATTTTGGCTTTTGTGATTATCTTCTTTGCTTGCAGTTGTGGGAAGGGAACCTTGGAGACTTTCCAGCCATGATGTGTTTTTTGTTTATTTATTTTTTTGGTTGTTGTTGCTGTTGTTGTTGTTTAAATATGGACTCTGAGAAAGGCTCTGGACCACACTCAGGTCTTGAATACCCAGGTGTAGTCACAAGTTAACTGGAATAAAGACTTTGAATTGGCTCATAAACTAGTCTTCTCTGGTGGGAACCCCACAATGGTGTAGAACAGTGTTTTGTATATGGCCATTGAGTCATTTTATTAAAAAAACTATTTACCTTTTGATGCTTTTGATTATATTAATGAAAAGTCAACAGCCCACCATCACTTTGTTAATGGCCTTTGTACAAAAAGCAGAAACAGATGTCAAGAACCATCAACAGATGACATTTCCTACCTAAGAATCAGGGGCATCATATTCTCCTTGTATTAATCTTGATGGTATCATCTAGATGCATTTAGGGGTAGTTATTAACTTCTTATGACGGTAATAGGACATTTCTTTGAAGGCGTATATCCTTTCAAGGGGCAGAATAATTCACAAGATGTAAGTGATGTGTACACCACACAGATCTAACAAAAATTCTTAAGGCTGGAAGTTAGGAGAGTACTTTAAGGGGATACATTAGCCCCCATGGCAAGAAGCCTGGCTTTGAATCCCACTTTTGTGGCACATTAACATTGCCTTCAACAAGCACGCACTCTAAGTCTCAGTTTCCTCATCTATGAAATGGGACAGATCCATGGCTAATGGATTAGCATTAGGAAAAGAAATAGGGCGGTGGAGAGATGGTTCAGTGGTTAAGAGCACTGACTGCTCTTCTAGAGGTCCTGAGTTCAATTCCCAGCAACCACATGGTAGCTCACAACCATCTGTAATGGGATCTGTAATGCCCTCTTCTGGTGTGTCTGAAAACAGCTACAGTGTATTCACGTACACAAAATAAATAAAATTTTTAAAAAAAGAAAGGAAGAAAGAAGGAAGGAAGGAAATAGAATGATCTCTAGGGCTTTCCTGCTGCTCATAGTTGTGTGATAAACGTTCATTGAAGACATAGTGACCAGTGGAAGTTAACACTTAAGAGAACTTAGTCCCATCTCAGAAGGGTGAGATTAGAGCTAGAAAGCCTGGGCTCAAGGAAGACGAGCAAGACGGCTGTTTGACCCGTCCAGCAGGTCTAGTTATTCAGGGTCCCGAAGAGGCGCTACGTGAGGGTCATGGGGGGGAGAAAGAAAGGAGACCAAGCAAGGTTCCATTGTCAAGGTCTCGTTTATTGTCACACAGGCAGCACGTTTTAAGCAGTGGGGATGAGGAAGTTGGGAAGGGGAGCTAGGGGGAAGTGAGCTATGGGCCAAGCCCTGAATGAGGAAGTTGGGAGGGGGAGCTAGGGGGAAGTGACCTTTGCAAAATGCAAAGGAGGGAGGAGTCAAGGTGTTCTTGGCAGCAGGAAGCACAAAGGGCATCTGGTGAAGACATCTGGTATCTGCGCACGTAGGGACATTCCGCGGTTAAGGGTGGAGCGATCCATACCGGCAGTTCCTGGGCAGGTCTTTGTTCAACAATCTCATGGTCATAAGACAGCCATGGCTAAATGACCTTGTTTGGCTCCCCACATCTCCCCCTTCTTTGTATAATTAATGGAGAGTCTGTCTTAGGCTACATGATGTGCACCCACAGCCAGCACCTAGAAGAGAGGGGTAGAGCCTCTATCTTAGGCTACGTGAGGTGCCTCCATGCCCAGAACCCCCAATAGGAGTTTGCTCCCTGGGCAATGGCCTCACGCTACTCCCATCATGGAGTTATTCTACAGCCCTGGGATCATGCTCTACCGACTGAGTTAGCCGGGCTCTCAGGTGTGCATCTGGCATGTGGCATCATGATACTCCCGTCATGGACATCTCCATAGCTTTTTATACCAAGGGTTTCGGTAGTCTGTGGCCAGGATCGAGAAATCGAGGCCAGCAGAGGGGGTGCCCAAGGGCTCCTCGTAGGCACCTGGGTCATTATCTCTGACCTCTAGATGATGGTAATGCACTGAAACCGGCTTGTTGGTGAAAGCGGCATCCACCTGTGACTTGACAAAAAGAGTTAATTTTTGGAAGGCCCACAGCCCAAAAGAAATGAGCAGGAGAAGGCCCACCAAAGGTCCTAAAAGACTAGGTAACAGAGTAGAGAGCCAAGGGGATGTAGAGAACCAGTTTTGATACCATGATTCTTTTTTCTCTCTTTCTTTCTTGCAGTTTTCTAGACTTTCCCTGACCTTTTTTAGGCTATCTTCAACCAATCCTGTCTTGTCTGCATAAAAGCAGCATTCTTCTTTAAGGGCAGTGCATAACCCACCTTGTTGTAAAAAGAGCAAATCTAAACCTCTTCTGTTTTGTAACACTACCTCAGAGAGGGATGTAACAGAATCTTTAAGATTCTTTAGTCCTAACTGTAGCTCTTGTAGGCCTCTATCAACCACCGAGCTGAGCTGCGCATACTGCTGACTGGAAGTAACCAAGGAGGCAATTCCTGTTCTGGCCCCTGTGGCTCCCAAACCAAGGAGTATAGCCAGGGTGACTGCTGTTATAGGTTCTCTCTTTTGTCTGGACAAATGAGTTCCCCTTTCCCAAAAATTAAGGAGCTCATCAGAATCATGAATGGTCAATCGAGGGAGGAACTTGACAAACACACAATATTCTCTATTCTCTAAAAAGGCAGCTGAAACTATAAAAGTGGTCAATCCCGAGGAACAAGCAAGATAGGAATCATTAGAAACAACAATGTATTGAAAGGAAGCATTAATTACAATAGTTTGATTGCAAACCTCAATCAGGGTCTTGGGGGGCAGCATATCAGGTCCCAGAAGGCACATGCCTAGGCCAGAAATTTGGCCAAGGGTGAGTCCTTGCTTCTCTGGAGGACTCCGCCGCAAAAGCGAGGTATCATTAGTGGGTAATAATTCTCCAAAGCTTGCAATCCTTTCGTAAAAGGGCGGGGAGGGTGAATAACAGACCCAACATTCCTCTAAAATGGAAAAATTAGCTTCATGTATGGCTTGTATCAAAGCATTAGCTAATGATAGCACAAGCTCAGTAGTCAAGGGAGGACCCATAGGTAGAGTAGGCTGAAACAAAGGATTGGTGTTCAGGTATCTGGGATAGTGGGTGTTGCAGGGACCTGGTTTCCAGATAGATGTCCACTACCTCCAGCTCTTAACTGTAGCTCAGGGTTTGGGCCAACAGCGGCTGTTTGGGGAGCAGGGATCATTTTTGATAACTTGATCTTGAAGGTTAGCCCCATATCATAATCATCCTTATATAGGTGGAGACCCCATTGGGCTCCTCTAGAGTTTTCCTAATCAAATTTTTTGCCCGCCTCTGTAAAGGCAATCTTGAGGGGGCTGCACCATCCTTTAGATGTTTTATTTTTAATGGAGCATGCCAAGGAATTTCCTTCCCACTTTAGGTATGGGGTGCTAAGATTGTGTGTTGGAGGATACTTTCTTTTTACGGTAATAAGGTCCCAAGAGGAGCTGGGTTTCTAGTAAGTGTCTCCTGTAGTCTTGCAGCCCCAGGCTTTACAGTAAAAGTCAGATTCGTACTCACATGCTCGGGCAATGGAGCGGTGGCGATGACCTCCCGGGCAGACATAAAGTCCCCAGGGAAGGAGCGTTAAGTGTTTTCACCTGCTTTCAGTGGAGCACCCGGAGGACCAGTTAGAATCCGAAAGCTCGGGCGCGCTTTTTTGAGGGACAAAGGTGTCAGGGGTACCCCAATCCACACTAACTCCCTGAGCGAGCTGGTGAGCAACCACCTCATTGGGGCTACACATCATTATCCCCATTTGAGAGAGAATGTCTCTCCCCCAAAGATTGACAGGGAGGCCCTCAACAATAAAAGGCTGCACAGTGCCCGAATTCCCCTCTGAATCTTTCCATGTCAACAACTTTGAACTTTGTAAGGTATTTTTAGGCTGGCCAATGCCTTGTAAATGAGTCATCGAGGGCTGGAGAGGCCAGGCAGAAGGCCAGGAGCTCAAACTAAGAACTGTGGTGTCAGCTCCCGTATCTATGATGCCGTCAAACTTTCGCCCATCCAACGTAAGGCACAAGGACGGGCGCTCCTTAGAGAGTTGCTGGACCCAGTAGACATCAGAGGAACCAGGTTGGCTATCTCCTCTGAGCCCTCCCATGTGAGCACCAGAGGAATCAAGCAGGAGAGGGAGCGCCTGGGCTACTCTCTGACCAAGGAGAATGGTGACCCTGCCCTTTTCTGCCTTAAAACTTTTATCTCTCCAGTACAGTCTGTGTCCACAAGCGATGGGTGGACACTGAGACCCTGCATGGTAGCTGAGGCATGCCCTATAATGAGAAAAAATGTGCCAGATGGCGGGGGTCCAAAAATTCCTGTGGAGAGAACCTAAACACCATCTTGGGGGTTCAAAATTGTATGGGAGGAGGCACACAGGTCTAGTCCTGCGCTCCCTGCTGTTGCCCTAGATAAGCTGGTGCCGCAGGAGCTTGGTGCTGTACTTGGGGGTGTGTGGTCATCTGTGGGTAGGGGCCCTGGTGCGGGGCCCCTTGGCCGTTTCCCTGGACCGCAGGGAGGGATTGCCCATTAGCATCAGTTCTAGACCAACATTCCTTGGCCCAATGAAGGCCTTTCCTACAGCAAGGACAAACTCCCGGCGCAGTAGGCTTAGGGGCCCCTTGGCCAATGATGGGATTAAATGGCTGGCTGGGGTTGAGAGCACTACATTCTCTAGCAAAGTGACCAGGCTGCCCACATCTAAAGCATGTTTTGCCTCTAGGGTGGCCAGAATCTCCAGTTTTTTGGAACACAGCCCCGATAGCTAAACTGATAGACTTGGACACTTGATGTGAGAAGGAGTCAACATCTTTGCAAAGTTTAATCATTCCTGTAATATCAAAATCTTTGGTCTTGCCTTGTAACGTGGCCCTGCACGCCGAGTTAGCGTTTTCAAGAGCAAGCTGCTTAACGAGGAGCCCCTCACTTTCACTTTGACCTAGGATTCTCTCTGCAGCTTCTTGTAACCTCCCCACAAATTGAGCATAGGGTTCCTGGGCCCCCTGGACTATTATAGTTAAGGGGGTGGTGAAGGCCCCTGTAGCAGGAACCGCTCTCCAGGCAGATAAGGCGGCCTGCACTGTTTGAGCGAGTACGCCAGGGGACAATCCTAATTGTTTTTCCTCAGAGGCAAATGGGCCCCTCCCATACAACTTGTCCTCCCGGCCGTCCAAGAGGCGGTCCTGCCTAGAGGGTTTTTTCTGTTCCTAGCGGCCAGACTCTCGGCCCTACCTATGAATTCAGATTTCCAAGTTAAGTATTGTCCTCTGGTGAGGACAGACTGCACCACCTTAGTCCATTCACTAGGAGTCAGATATCCAGACCCCGAGAGTCCTTCTAAAACGGACAAGGTAAAGGGTGCAGTTAAACCATAATTTTTAACAGCTGAGTGTAATTCTTTGATATGTTTAAGTTTGAGTTTCTTGTATACGGGACTCGAGGTCTCGTATTCACCTTGATTGGAGTCTTCCTCCTCAGAGTCTACAGCTACCTCATCATAATCATTTTCCTCTTCACTACCCTCTCCTTGGTCATGATTAGTACTATCTGGCTCGGGGCTCATCTCTGGCCAGTCTATTTTGTGTCTTTGGGCTATCTAACCCGGACTCCTCCCTGGCCTGCCTGGCGCATGCCCCAGTCATAACTGGGAAAGTTAGCTTTAGCTGGGATCTTTTTATGGCATTAGGCGGTCTTTTTGGGGCATCTTGTCCCCTTTTCATGGTCTCCTGTAAATTTTGAATATCTAAAGTAAGATCTCCTAATTCCTGCTGTAATTGTAAAACTTGCCTAAGGCCAGTAATTTGTGCCTGAAGTGCAGCCTTAGTTTGGGTTAGTCCCTCTATCTCTGCGATCAGCAGGGGCGCAGGGGGAGCTGACGGTAATGGGGGCAAGTAGGGCGGGGGGGGGCGAATGGGTCTGGAATTTTGAGTGAAAAAAATCTGGGAATGTCGAGGTCCAGGACCGTACCTCTCTTCCTCATATCTAGCGGCCTCCTCCTCTAATTCGGCCTCAGAGGCTGGATCGAGGTCCGAATCAGAAAAAACGGCGAGATTGATATCGTTTGTTCTTGCCTCTTTTTCGATTGTTGGAAATCTCTTTAAGAGAGGGATAGATGGTCTTTGGGTCTTTGGACGCACTGGGATCTTCCAGGGAGTGTAGCGTCTTGGGCGGGGGACTTCCCCCCTCTCCCGGCATATCGATAATAATGAAGGGGCAAGGAGAATGAGGCTCGCCGCTTTTACTTTCATTTTTATGTGACGGCAGCCGTGAAGCCTGCAAGAAGTCCTCTGCTATAGTTAAGAGACGGGCATTCTTGCCCCCTTTCTCAGCATCTTGTATTATGTCTCTTATAATGCCCCAATAACTAAAATATGCAGCGGACACTGGGTCACCAGCTTTTAAAAGCTTATTAATATCTTTACCAACCTTATTCTACATAAGTGGATGTATATCAGGGCCGCTTAAAACCAACCAAGGACATTTTTCATCAACAAAACAAAAGAACTTAATTAAATCTTTTTTTTGACTCTTATTCCTCATTCCCTGAGCAAACGCTTGATTTCTCCTATAAAACAAGCTTCCTTTGACAATTGTTTCCCCATGACAATCGGACAACAATTATTTGCCCAAACTCACCTCCCTTTCCAGCGATGCACGAGCAATGCGGTGTGAAAGGTCCTCGATTCTTTTTCTCGGGGTTCCTCCGTCGTCCGGTAGTTGGCCGTGCTTCGGGTTCCTATTCAGGCGCCACTTGACCCATCCAGCAGGTCTAGTTATTCAGGGTCCCGAAGAGGTGCTACCTGAGGATCATGGGGGGGAGAGAAGAACGAGACCAAGCAAGGTTCCATTGTCAAGGTCTCGTTTATTGTCACACAGGCAGCACGTTTTAAGCAGCGGGGATGAGGAAGTTGGGAAGGGGAGCTAGGGGGAAGTGAGCTATGGGCCAAGCCCTGAATGAGGAAGTTGGGAGGGGGAGTTAGGGGGAAGTGACCTTTGCAAAATGCAAAGGAGGGAGGGGTCAAGGTATTCTTGGCAACAGGAAGCACAAAGGGCATCTGGTGAAGACATCTGGTATCTGCGCACGTAGGGACATTCCGCGGTTAAGGGTGGAGCGATCCGTATCAGCAGTTCCTGGGCAGGTCTTTGTTCAACAATCTCATGGTCATAAGACAGCCATGGCTGAATGACCTTGTTTGGCTCCCCACAGCTGTTTCCATGATCCTAGATGACCCCATTGGACCCTTGGCCAAAACAGTGGTCACGAGACGGTTCTAAAGTTGATTCAACTATATTTGGTAAAAGTGAGAAAATGATTTCAGGATCTGAACTTAGTGAAATAAAGTGGTAAGCTTTTGACAAAGTCTTTTTTGGAAAAAAGAGCTTGCTTGGTCTTGAAAGTCTTGAGTTTAGGCTGATTGCAAGATGCTGATATTGAAGGCTCTTGAGACAGAATGAACGAAGAACTTCTGCCTGAATTAAGGAAATGATTCAGAAATGCAGACAAGGGTTTCTGCACCAAAATAGTTAGCAAATCAACTAAAAGAAAGTTGTTTGTTTGTTTGTTTGTTTGTTTTAAAAAAGCAGGAGACAGAAAATTGAATTCTGAAACCTACTGTGAAGGGATCAAGAAAAAAACAGGAAAGTTCAAGACACAAAACTAAACCAGAATATATAGGAGAGAAGCAGGAGCATGGGGCCTCCGCAAAGCAGGTAGGAGCTGGTGTTCAGGGAGCCTGACTGCAGATTGCATGTTGATCTCCGCAAACGAGGCCCAACTCATAAATGCCTTTTTGTTATGAGATCAGCTGGTTTAAAAGGGAAGCCAGTGTGGTAGCACACAGATATAAAAGTGGAGATATTGAATATTTGAGCAGCTAGTCTGGGTGGAGCACCTGCCATGTGCATGAGCCCTAGGTTCATTATCAGTACTGGCAAAAAGAAGAGATTAATAGTTAGTTGTTAGTTGGCTATGTATTTATTGTTTGATAGTTTTATTTCTGCATATAATAAATTTTAATTCTTTTCATCTTCACTAATTTCTTCTATGTCCTTCTTGTTTCTGTTGAATACCCCTTTCTCCCAAGCAATCCACCTCCTACTGGATCATGGGCAACTTATCAGTGGCCGCACAACTGAAGACAACCACATACACAACACACACACCCACACACACCCCATTCATACACCACACACATATACCACATACACACACATACACCACACATGCACCGCACATTCACACACCACACACATACACACCACACACACACCCCATTAATACACCACACACATACCACACACATATACCACATACACACACATACACCATACATGCACCACACATTCACACACCACACACATACACACCACACACACACCACACCCACACACACATACACATAGTCACACCCCTCTACATACACCACACACACAGACCACACATACACACACCATATAGACACACATACACAACACACAGACCCACACACACCCCATTAATACACCACACACATACCACACACATATACCTCATACACACACATACACCACACATGTACTACACATTCACACACTGCACACATATACACCACACACACACCACACTCATCACACACATACACCACACACACACCCCATACATCACACACCACACCCACACACACATACACATAGTCACATCCCTCTACATACACCACACACACAGACCACACATACACACATCACAAGACACACGCACAACATACACACACATACCACACACACATATCCAAGGCACAGAGACACACACCACACACACAGCAACTATGAACTGCCACTAGTACCACAGCAAGGGTTGGGTTTCATGAACACCTCCCCTCAGGAGGATTAATTTTGATAACAGAGGAGGATAAAAGTCTTGGGGAAGAAAAAGATAAAAAATTCTAGAAGGTGAAATGAGAGACTGTGGGCTCTATGCTGCAAAGTGAAATTATGAACATAGACCACCCTTTAGTCACCAAAGTACCCTGTAATTAACATTAAAGAAATAGTCTTCAAGTCTATGTCTTTTTGTCCTAGCATGTGTCTACCAGTCTTTGTTGCATGAAGCACTTGAAACAAAGAAATGCTATTTTTTTAGTTGGCTGGCTGTCACTTTAACACAATGCCCAATATGTTTAATGTGTAAGAGAAAAGGGTTACTTGTGCTTGCAGTTTGGAGGTTCCAAGGCCTGTTAGGCTTCTTTGCTTTGGGAAGGTCACATGTCACTGTAAGAGTTCATGGTTGAGCAAAACTGCCCTCTCAGTGGCCAATAAACAGAAGAGGGTGAGGAGGAAAGCCTCTGCTCTCAATCCCCTTGACCAGGGGCTTGTCGCCAGTGACCCTGCAATCTATCTACTTCTTTAAGATTCTACCACTTCCCCATAGTGCCACCCTGGGTCCCAAGCTATTAACTCATGGTCAGGGGAGGATGGATGGTCAAGATACAAACTGTAGCAGTCCTGATAAAGAGTTTTCCAAGGAAGGCTTTTGTTGTAGATTCCTTCCTCTAAGATCTTTCAATCTCAGTGGCCACTGACATTGGGATGGATATGCCCTTTCCCTCACTCAAACTGGAATATCCCGGCTTCCTCATTCCAGCGCTTACATGGCCAAGCCATGGGTCCATAATCAGTCCTGGTAAGGACAGCAAATGCCATGTACTGACTTCACACGTGCTCAGTGGTTATGGTGATTGCCTTGTATAGTGTGTGCGAGCTTCTCCAGAAAGCTTCGAAATATTAGAAGCAGGATCTCAGTTCATGCCAGGAAAGAGATCAGGCTGATATGAGACAAAAGTTTCCATCCTGGGTGGAATGGAACTGGTTCTATGGGAGCCAGAGTACCATCCCGTGTGACTCAAGGGAGCTCCTTGAGCTGAAGCTGCATCATCCATTTCCCAAGCAGAACAAAGAATCCCAGCAGACAGTGTGCTCAGATGCTCTGGCATCTATAGGAAATATTTGATACATTACTTCCCATCCCCAAGTAAAGAGGAATTCATTAGTTTCCTTTGTACCAATTACAGTTGTCCTTGTGAATATTTAGTGTTCTGTGTCAGGCAGCATGGCACCTTAAAAATGGATCCACTGCATCGTAAAATCCTGAGTCTTTAACTCTTAGTGTTAGGTTCTCTTTAATTCTTAGTCCTAGGCTGAGAAATGATCGGGCCTTTATACAATGGTTACATGATGTGTGCACCATGTCCATGAATGGGTGAATGTAACTTGCCTGGGACTGGGGTAGTTCCCTAAGAGAAGGCTATTAGCCCTATGAAATCACCCAAGGGGTAAGGTTCTTGTCACCGAGACTGTTAACCTGAGTTCAATACCAGGACCCCACATGGCGAAAGGCATGAGCTGACCCCCCTCAGATTGCCCTTTGACCTCTATGTGTGTGCCATGCATGGCACATGTTCCCCCCTCCTAGGTAAATGTAAAACTTTAAGCTGAGCAGTAGCGGAACACGCCTTTAATCCCAGCACTCAGGAGGCAGAAGGCAGGTGGATCTTTGAATTGGAGACCAGCCTGGGCCATCCTCAATCCTGTAGGAAGCTTGAGGCCATCCTGAGTTAAAAGAGATATTCTCTAAATCCAAATAACCCAGAAAGAGCAAATTCACAAACACCTGATAGAGGAAAGGACTCTACCAAAGACTTAGCAGGAAGGCAGTTGAAGTGGATGCTGCAAACCCTCTCTCTCAAAACCCCTTCTAAGAGCTTGGGAACTCTACAATGTACACACAGTCAAAACATTTGTCTTCTTTCCAAATTTAAAACTTGAGGGAAATCCTTTTGTTAAAGATGATTCCTAGAAGTGGGTGAGATGGCTCACTGGGTAAAAGCGCCTAACCTTGCAAGTCTGGTGACTTCCGTTTAAGCCCCACCCAGAACCTAGGTAATGATGGAAAGAGAAAGAGAAAATTGACTCCACCAAGTTGTCTTCTGACACAAGACTGTGGTCTATCCATACACACACATACAGAGAAAGAGAAAGAGAGACAGAGAGACAGAGAGAGAGAGAGAGAGTAATTAGTCATTGTTATTAATTACTGTTATGAATATTAACAATTATTGATTTTAATTATTGATAATAATTAAATGAAGATGTGCCATTAGCGGTATAACTTTGGGCCTCTCAGTGTTAGCATCTATATCTCTCATGAGGAGGCCGCAATGGTGCAAAGACGATTAAACTGATTAACTGGAACCTGGTGAAATAGGATTGTAAAACTAACAATCCACAAATTCAGGGGCCAGACTAAGTCAGGAAGAGTATGGGGCAGCCAGAGTGGGCATTGAGAGATCTGGAGAAACTGTCTGAGACCAGCCTGGGCCATCCTCAGTCCTGTAAGAAGATTGAGGCCATCCTGAGTGTTGCTGAGATAAAACACTATAACTAAAAGGAACTTGGAGAGGAAACCATTGGTTTCAGCCTATAGTTTATAATCCATTAGGAAGGGAAGTCCTGGTAGGAGCTCGAAGCAGAACTGTTGAGACAAGAACAGAGAAGCAGAGACCGAGGGAACACTGCTTACTGTCTTGGTCCTCACAAGTTTTCAGCTTCCTTTATTTTCCAGCCCTGGAGCTCCTGTGCTGAGATAGCACTGCCCATAGTGAGATGACCCCATTCACATCAATCATTAATCAAGAAAATGCCCTATAGACTTGCCCACAGGCAATCTGATGGAGGTATTCTCTCATCTGAGCTTCCTCTTCCCAGACAACTCTAACTTGTGTTAAATCGAAACAAAAGAAAAACAACCCACACAACTAATCAAGACATTGACAATGTAGAAACGGTGATTTTTTTAAAAAATACGATTGCCTCAGTTTTGAAATCTGGGAAACTATCTGAATATGCTTTGGGTATTGTGTTAAGTGAACAAACCCTGTCTTTGAGGAACATTATTACAAAGCAGCTGCTAGCTCACAACTTTTGCTGTGGGCCCACTGAGATCTTGTAACTTCAAAACAACGTAACTGGTCCCAAGTGGCTAGCGTGAGACACGCTTATGGTGAGAATTTTAGACAAAAAATATTGTAAGAATGTGTTTTCATTTTAAATCCGAGGAATGGGACACGATTTTGCCAGCAACTGGAATTCAGGGAGCCTTACAGAGGGTATATAACTCCAATAGGTGCTGTGGTTGTTGGCTGTATGTTGTTAGTTCTAGTTTCTTATGTAGTCCTGTGTAAAGAAGAAACAAGAAGAATAAATTAGATATCATAATAGCACTAACTAGAAAGAGGTAGTCTAAGGATCATGATGCCCCCTTTCTTCTCTAGCCCTTTTTCTCTCTTTATATAGTGTTAGGGGGTTGAAAGGATGGAATAAAAAAGAACCCACATGTAGGCTTAGATTTTTCAAAACCTACTTTAATAAGGGTTCTTAAATGCTTTAACCTCCCTTCTAGCCCAGCACCCACCAGAGGTAGTAGAAAGGAAAGGTTAATAGGGCAAAGTGAGATATAGACCTGTTTCAAAATAGTTCTTTGTGGTGATTCCAATCTTCACTGTCAGGATATCAACAGTTAAGTTCACACGAATCAGCAGTGGAAGCTCGATTCACTCTTAAACACTATTCACAAATCAGGAATGACAGTTCCAGCCAGAAGAAATCTCAAGGCTCTGCCAATCGGCCTGAATCCACACAGAAGCAGCAAGAAGCCACCAGACTATCACAAGAAGTTCTTCAGTCCATGTCTCTTTATGAAGTCGTAACAAATGATGATCAGAACGCCACAGCATCATCAGTGAAGACTAGCAGCAGCAAAGACAAACAAAGACCATCAAAAAGTAGCAAGGCAAACCAATGCCCTAGCGTTGTCCACCGTCTGTTGTCTTATACTTCTGTGCTTTCCAAACATCACGTTTTCTCTCAAGCGTCCAGCAAAACATCATGTGCCCCTTTTCCAGACAACTTCCAGAAAAACACCACTGTCTGTTTTCAGCAAAATATCTTTCCACGTATCTGCCTCAGCAAAACATCCTCTCATAAGACAGTTTCCAGAAAAGAAAAAAGAAAAAATCACATGACACAACTTAGTCTCCAAAGAAACCAGAAATTTCCACTTTACCACAAAGTAGCCAAAGTCAGGATACACCCACTTAGCTCAGGGGCCTAGAACCACAACTTCACCATCCCATAAAATCCCTGGTCCAAAATCATTCCAGATCTTTGCCTACCTCTTACAAAAAAAAACAAAAAAAAAAAAAAAAAAAAAAAAAAAAAGAAAAGAAAAGAAAAAGAAAAAAGAAAAAAAAGTGAGTCTATTGTGGTCTCTGATCTCCCCCAAATAGTGCAAAAGATGGTACCAAACTACACATGGACTACAAAAAGGGAGTGCTGGACTGAAGGGATGGCTCAGCAGTTAAGAGCACTGACTACTCTTCCAGAGGTCCTGAGTTCAATTCTCAGCAACCACATAGTGGCTCACAACCATCTGTAATGGGATTCGATGCCCTCTTCTGGTGAGTCTGAGGACAGCTACAGTGTTACTTGTGTACATTAAATAAATAAATATAAAAACAAAACAAAATGGGAGTGCGATCTAGAATTTGCATCTGAAAAATTTACATCTTAAGGTGAACCCTGTAAACATGAATCCGCTATAGTCTGAGAGAATAAAATAACCACAAACTTGGCCAAGATATAATTTTCTAGGATCTTTCTACATCTCTTATATCCCATCAGTCTAATATATACAACCATGCTGTACCTTAATTGTGTTCTCTCTGTGTATTTCTCTCTGTCTTTGTCTCTGTCTCTGTCTCCCTCCACCCCCAGTTCATTTTACATCATGTACAGAGTTGTACCATAAGGGTAAAAGCCAAACCAACTGACAAGATTAACACCAGCTTGTTAAAGGGGCAGACATATAAATAAGCTATTACATTGTAGTGAGAGTTCCAGGGTTGAGTCTCCAGCAGGTTGGAAGCACATGGTACAGGAAACCTCCTCACCTCATGCCTGCAGAAAGGCAAAATGAGCAGATGGGGTTGAGTCCTGTTATGTCGCTGAAGTACAAGTCTCCAAAGCTTCCACCTATCAACAGTAACAGGGTGGTTATTAAACGTTTTAGCACTTGTATTTAGGGGACACTCCAGTTCAACTTAGCTCAGACTTCACCCACACATAAAGGACAAATAGGATTCCACAGGTAAACACAATTGCTGTAGACTGAAAATAGAAACTTGAAACTGCCACAGACAGGTTCAGGAAAGAAGCAGGTGTGGCAATGGTTAAGACTTTAAAAGAATTGAGACCCTGAGTAGGGATGTGAAGCTCCGTAGTTTAATTTGGTGATTTTAACCCACTAATCCTTTTTCCTACATTCCTGTTTGTTAGAGCAACACTAAGAAACAGAAGTGTGTTGGAGTGAGGAATCGTTTACTAGGAAAGCAGCATTTCAGTGCATAGATTTTAGAAACTATTTTGGATTCAGAGTGAGCAACTGACTGTTCTCTGCTCAATCCATAGAGCACAGTTGATTGAATAACTGAGCAGCAAATGAGTATGGCCTGAGTGGACTGGTAGGTATGAGGAAAGGAATTGATAACCAAATCAATGCACGGATTTATTCTAGGCCTATTGACCTCTCTCTTTTTGATTTTGCCATTAAACTGCATTATCTTTTTATAGTAGATCACAGGAGAGGCTATCAGAATAATAGAGGAAAAAGGAATCATGAAATCACAGGGTAGTGAGGAGTGAACAGCAAAGACAAATGACGTAATACAGCCAGGAAGTTAACAACATCTTGCCCCCATTTGTTCCTTTATGGGGGAGGGGGCACCCAGTTCCATGTGGTTTTTTGTTCATGTTTTTGTAGTTACAGAATGGGAAATATGTTATGTCTGCAGTGATAGAGTGAACATTTATCTCATCTAAAATATAATAATAGCTCATTATGAATTTTAGGATCATAAGCACACTGCTAATTTCTACCTCAGAATTTTAAGTGACTTTTTGTCTCTAAAAACCCATACACTTGAGCGTACTGAGAATGAAAATAAATGTACTCTTGATTTGAGCAACCTTTTAGAATAGAAGAATAATGATTTGAGGGAGTTTTAGTTATATAAACTTAAGAGCCCTAGAGAGCCTTTCAGAAAAGAAGAGGAGGAAGAAGAGAAGGAGGAGGAGGAGGAGAAGGAGGAGGAGGAGGAGAAAGAAGAGAAGAAGAAGAAGAAGAAGAAGAAGAAGAAGAAGAAGAAGAAGAAGAAGGAGGAGGAGGAGGAGGAGGAGGAGGAGGAGGAGGAGGAGGAGGAGGAGGAGGAGGAGGAGGGAGAGGAGGAGAAGGAGGAGGGAGAGGAGGAGGGAGAGGAGGAGGAGGAGGAGGGAGAGGAGGAGGAGGAAGAGGAGGAGGATAGACAGATACATACATAAAAGGTGCCTGAGAATTTGAGCATATTTAAATTCAACAGCAGTCTATCACAGACACTAAGAATTGAGTCCCTTGTGCTTCTGAGGAGGCTGGAAAGAGAAACTCACCAGGAAGGCAGATGAACACTCCTTACTGGAATTTTTATACCTGAGTAAATGGTATGCAGCATCTTCCAGGTTACAGTTTTATTATCTGCATATGCCTGAAGACTGTTGGAAGTCATAAACTCACACCAAATGACATCAGAGACAAACGCATGCACTAGCTGGCTTTTCGCCTTGTCTCCATTTGTGTGTTGAATAGCTGATATGATGGGCTTTTTCCCAGCACACCTGTAAGCCAAAGTCACCATCCTGTCAGATGATAATGACTTTAGTATTCTGGAGTTCTGCTCCCCAGTAAAGGAGCAGCTTCAAAATTCATAGTCAGATTTAATGCAGAGGGGAGGGCAGGAAAAAAAGAGAGAGAGAGAGAGATTGGATGGAGAACAAAGGAAAAGAGGAAATCTTCCAGCTGGAATGCGGGAGCCCCTCCCGAGAGCTACAAACGCTCTTCAGACTATCTGGTTTCTTCTCCATCATTCTCAGTCTCCAGGCTCAAAATGGCAGACATTTCTAAGTGGCTTCTTGTCCCTCACATTTCTGAGAGCTCCGCTGGCAGGAAACCGATCTGACGTAAACCTACCTTCAGACTCTGCTCGCACTGTTCTACTAAGCCCGTTTTTGTCTGGCCCCTAATCCATAGGGTATTAATGTTAATCTGATATTTCTGAAGTGTTTAACAGCATTTGTCTAGGAAAGAGGCTGTGGAAAAGCCGACTGATAGATTGGCTGGGGATCTGACAGGAACTGAAATTTGAAAAACCAACCTACTTATCTGAAAGTGCCAAATAACCATCGTATGTTTCCCTAAAATAAGAGCCATATATAAAAGACCTGATAAGATGCCGACACTAATTTCCATGTTTGTGGCACCGTTTTAGCACCTCCATAAACCTGTAGTGGTTTTCACAGAAATATGGCTGTGTGAGGCGTATTTTATCTCTCAACATGCAAACCTAATGAATAGAAACGGCACGCGGTCTTAAACAGTCCCTGCCTCCAAACTGGAAGCATTTAACAGACACCGCTCATGTTTGTCTTTTCCTATCTGGAGGGAGGGACAGAGGACATAGCTCAGTTGGTAGAGTACTTGCTTGGCATGCAAGAAGCTCTGGGTTCAATCCCCAGCATCGCATTAAATCAGGTATAGGGGTGCATGTGGGTAATCTCAGTAGTCTGAAGTGGGAGGACCATAACCTTACAGCCAGTCTGGGCTAAATGACAAAATCCAAGACTTGGCTAAATCTATACCAAATGTCACCAAAGCAGCTTTTGATTTGACCTATCACAATGGGCATCCAGATGATACTCTCCGCTCTGAAGTTTTGTAGAGCTGTTCTAAGTGCTCTGTGGGGAAGTAAATTAAACTCCACATTAAAGTATATCAAAAGTGAGAGTTTTGAGTTCTTTGGATGATATTTTGGAAATGAAGTAACTGTAAAAACCCCCAGATGTCCAGCATTAAGTTAAATTCACTCTAAGAAAGGGTGAGGTAAAGCTGAATATAAAAATATTTTATTCTACCTTTTGAAACTTAGATAATCATACAGAACTGATATCTGTGTGCCTGCACCTTATGTTGAGTAAATGAAATGTATGCTTGAATATAATTCAAGTGCACATTTTTTAAAACAGAGGTAATATTTGTATAACAATGTGTGGTGGTTTGAAAGAGGATGCCCCCCCTACACACACACACACACACACACACACACACACACACACACACACGCACGCACACACAGGCTTATGTGTTTGAATGCTTGTTCCTGTTTAGTCAAACTGTTTGGGAAGGGTTAGAGGTTATGGCCTTGTGGAGGAGAGAAGTCACTGAGAGTGGGTTTGAGCCAGCCAGGTCCAGTGTCTTTCTCTCCGCCTGCTGCTTGTGGATCAGGATGTAAAACTCTCAGTTACTGCAACAGTGTCATGCCTGCCTATTTCCTGCCCTGAGGATCACAGACTAACCCTCTAAAACTGTAAGCAAGCTTCCCAGTTAAGTGTTTTCTTTTATAAAATTGCCTTGGTCGTATTGTCTCCTCACAGCAATTCAATAGTAACTAAGGTACCAAACTATATACTTTTAAATTAATTAAAATATTCATTATTTTAATTATCATTTAAAAAATTTTAAAGCGTTAAGAATCTTTACCACCTGGCCGGGTGGTGGTGGCGTACGCCTTTGATCCCAGCACTTGGGAGGCAGAGGCAGGAGGATTTCTGAGTTCGAGGCCAGCCTGGTCTACAGAGTGAGTTCCAGGACAGCCAGGGCTAC
Source organism: Tokudaia tokunoshimensis (assembly GCA_036184795.1). NCBI lineage: Eukaryota > Metazoa > Chordata > Mammalia > Rodentia > Muridae > Tokudaia > Tokudaia tokunoshimensis. The sequence continues at coordinate 133,724,515 of BTHU01000012.1, read as the reverse complement.
ACAGAGAAACCCTGTCTCGAAAAACCAAAAAAAAAAAAAAAAAAAAAGAGAGAATCTTTACCACCATATGAAAAATATATAAAGAAAAAATAAAGTGAGATTTGGGAGACAGAAGAAACAGATCAGCTTTTACCAGTTCTTGCTGCTTTTCCAGTGGACCTGAGTTCAGTGTTCAGTTCTTACACCTACATTAAGTGGCTTACAACTGCCTGTTACTCTAACACTCTATTCTGTCCTCTATGGGATCACACACACACGCACGCACACACACACACACGCACACACACACACGATATGTACACAAAAATAAAAATAAACCTTTAAAATAAAGCAAGACCGTTCTCCTTTGCGGCACCCTCTTTCCGAATCAGTCAACTGATTTAGAAACATGATTTAGAAGCATGCCCCATAACGTCTCACTTTGTGCGTGTATGTTTTAGGTTTTATTTCAATAGCTTCTCACTCTGCTACACGTTGCAATCACTAGGAAAGCTTATGAAACACAGAGTACTAGGTCTCACTTCATAAAAGTTGGACTCCATGGGTCTAGGAGGAGCTTGGGCTTCAATACTTTTTACAAGTTTCCCCAGCGATCCTGGTATTCAGTCAACAATGTTAAACACTGGTTTAGGTCATTTCTGATTTTTTTTTTTTTTACAATCACATACATAGCTCACAGTAGCACAGCTCCAAAGTTATGTATCTATTGCTAACTATCAGGACCATACACTTTACTTAGGGCAGTTCTGAGAGTGAAAAGGAGATACTTTTACTCAGTATGCCATATGAAAGGATATGTAAGCCAGCTTATTTCCAGCAAACTGGGCCATCTGTGATCACACTGTAAAACACACACACACACACACACACACACACTCAAACTTTTTTGTCATCTTTTTTGAAAAAGATTTATTTATTTTTATTTTTGTGTGTATGAGTATCTTAGCTGTACGTATGTATGCATACCATGTATGTGCCTCGTGCCTACGGAGAGTAGAAGAATATATTAGATCCCCTGGTATTGAAGTTATGGACAGTTGTTAGCCATGGTAGCTGGAACCAAACCCAGGACCTCTACAAGAGCAGCTAGTACTCTTAACTGCTAAGCCATTTCTCCAACCTCAGATAAAACAAAAAAAAAAAGATTTATTTATTTAATGTATATGAGCATTCTGTTACTGACACACCAGAAGAGGGCATCAGATCCAATTACAGATGGTTACAAGCCACCATGTGATTGCCGGGAATGGAACTCATGACCTCTGGAAGAGTAGACAGTGCTCTTAACTACTGAACTATCTCTCCAACCCCCAGTTAAACCTTTTAAGACACAATGGTAATAATTACCTAAATGCTGTTCTAAAATCCCCACTAAGTATATCAATAGTGTTTTTTTAAGTACCTGAAATCCATATCGATATGGGAAAGCATATTCATTTAATAATATTTATGGAACTACTCAATATGGTAACATATGAGTTCCCTCCTCATAAATGCCAGGAGTTACAGACATTCTAAACACATGTAATGCTATAAGTATTGGTGTCTTGTTGAATCTTATAGATATTTTGCTTGAGTTTGTCTTTATTTGATCTTTTGCCCATTTTGGTATTTATATATGAGTTTATTTACATATGAGTTTATAGTGTTGCCTTTTTTCAGGTTGATCAATCTGACAGACTGATTCAACAAGGTAATGGCATGGATCTTAGTGAGGTAATGGCATTGATCTTAGTGAGGTGTCTTGTTGACTTTTTTTTTTTTTTTTCGAGACAGGGTTTCTCTGTGTAGCCCTGGCTGTCCTGGAACTCACTCTGTAGACCAGGCTGGCCTCGAACTCAGAAATCCACCTACCTCTGCCTCCCAAGTGCTGGGATTAATAGCATGAGCCACCACTGCCTTCTTACTGACTTCAAATGAAATGCCTGCCTGGCACCTGTACTGATACAGATGTGCTCCTGAATCCTGCCTATTGAGTAGCTCAGAGGAATCTCTTACCCTAACCCCTACTGGGAGGAAGATATACCTGATCTTGTAAGCAGAGAAGGGTAATCTTTTCAAGAGCCTATGAGCTAGTCCAACAGGGCCACACCTTCTAATAATGCCACTCCCTGAGCCGAGCATATACAAACCATCACAGATGCCTAGGAGACATCTAAGCAGACACATTAAGTAGACAGTTTATGCATGAAAACAGAAATTCATGAGTGTGGAGTGGAAGATACAAGCCAAGGACTACATTTGTTTTTCTTCACTGTGAGAACATACCCTAGGTGAACAGCTTAGAAGGAGGCCAGGCTTCTTCAGAGTTGTGATGTCTAGTCTCTAGTCAATGGCTTTGTTGCTTTTAGACGTGCTGTGAAAATAGTGCCTCATAGTTGAAAGCATGTGACACAGGACAGTCAGGGATACACAGAGAAACCCTGTCTCAAAAAAACAAAACAAAACAAAACAAAAAAATGTCTAGATCCTGAGGAACTTGAAACTGTCACAGACAGTTTCAGAGAAAGAAGCTGGTTTGGTAATGGTTAAGACTTTAAGAGATTTGAAGACCTGAGTGGGAAAAGAAGACTACAGAGTTTAATTTGGTGATATTAACCCACTGTAAAAATCTTAACTTTTTTCAAAAATTACATTTCTAATGCACCTTTCTGAAAAGAATCAGGTCATGTATTCTTAGCCTTCACTGGCACTAGATTCTCCAACCAAAATCAGCAGGTAAGCTCACCTGTGGGGCTGAACCACATGCTCATAGGCTCTTGAAAAGATTACCCTTCTTTGCTTACAAGATCAGGTGTCTTTCTTCCTCCCTAAGGTTTAGGGTAGGAGCTTCCTCAGAGCTACTCAACAGGCAGGATTCAGGAGCACACCTGTATCAGCACGGCTGCCAGGCAGGCATTTCATTTGAAGTCAACAAGACACCTCACTAAGATTAATGTCATTACCTTGTTGAATCAGTCTGTCAGACGGATGCTATCAGACTGAAAAAAAAGGCAACACTGTAAAACTCAAACAAGTGAGACTAAAATATACCCAGGGTTAGACTTGACCTCAGCACCATTAGCTTCCTTAAGACAGAGAGCCAAGGGAAGATGGGAAGACCACAGCAGCATCAGGCCACGCACTGTGAGTACCGCAGCCTGTGTTTGTGCTGTCATCAGGCCATCCTGGGCTCTGAAAGTGGAGCACATGCAGGTTACACTGTAGTGGAGAAGAGACAAATGACAGTGTTGAGAGGGAAATAAAACCAAGGGACAGGAGTGGGAATGGCTACGGGCACACCTGGGTGACTGATGAGATCATTCCCTGACAGAATCAAGTACTGAGAGAAGAAGGTGCCTTAGCAGCAGGTCCAACCTGAGATAGACTGGGTGGGACTTCCCACCTGAACACATGATAGACAGAGGCTCACCAACAGATTGTTTAGTTTCTGATGTGGTAGAGTCTGACCAAGCTGCTCAACTAAGTTTTAGCCTGTTCAGCTAGAATACCAAATATATTACCCAGGTTATCTAGAAGGAGCATAACTCATACATTCACAGTTATAAGTTAGAAATTCATAATTTCAAAGAACTTCTAAACTTACACAACTTCTAAGTCCATACAGTTTAAAACATCACAATCATAGATTAACTTTTTATGCTTCAATTTCTTTTAAAGCAGGAGGAGGGAGTTGATGAGATATTCAGCAGGGAAGGGTACTTGTTGAGGGCTGGAGAGATGGCTCAGTGGTTAAGAGTACCAACTGCTCTTTCAGAGGTACTGAGTTCAAATCCCAGCAACCACATGGTGGCTCACAACCATCTGTAGTGAGATCTGACGCCCTCTTCTGGTGTCTGAATTCAGCTACAGTGTACTTACACATATAATAATAAATAAATCTTTAAAAAGAAAGAAGAAAGAAAGAAAGAAAGAAAGAGTGTTTGGCCTGAGCTCTATCCTTGGAATCCACGTGGAACCCACATGGTGGAAGAAAAAAAAAAACAATTCTCCAAAGTTTCTCTCTGAATCTCTCCCCCGCCCCCACCCCCATTTCCCTTGAAGTGGTAACTTCAGGTTTCTTTGGAAAGTCAGTTATGTCAAATGATATTTTGCTGGGGCACACAGGTAAAGGATTTTTTTGCTAAAGCAGACACATGAAAGGATACATGATGTTTAGAAGGAATATAAGTATAACCCAACAGACAGTGGATGACGCTGGATGGTATTAGTACTCCTTACCACTGTTTATTGGTCATTGTTTGTTGTGATTCCATAGAGATAAATGCACCAAAAAACTTCTGGTGGTGTTCTGGTGACTTCTTGCCGCTTCAGTGGACTCAGGTTGATTGGTAGAGTGAAGCGTAAGTTGAAACACACTCATGCAGAGTTTTGCTAAGACGGACTCATGCGGTGTTTTGTTGAGGCAAGACCTGTGGGAGGACTCATGTTTGTAAGGAATATAAATAGGACTCAATGGACAGCGATGGCTGGCTTGCATAGCTAACTTTGCAACAGTTCATTGGTCTCACGTCTTTGTCTTCACTGATCTTCGCTTTGTTGAGAGAGGCATAGCAGAGAACTTCTCCAGGTGTCCCTGCTGGTTTTGGTATTCCTGCTGACTGGTGCTTTGGCAGAGGCCTGACTACTTCTGCTGGGTTGTGCCACTGCTGATGATTTGTGTTTACTACCCTGACACTACTGAACTTGACTGCTGGTATCCTGACAATTGGAGATTGAAGTTGCCCCAAGGAACTATTTGCTCCAAAGAACTAATTCTAAACAGGTCCACTTTGGCTGTATCCTAATAATTTTTTTTTTTTACTACCTCTGGTGGGTGGTGGGTGAGAAAGGAGGTTAAAGCATTTAAAAACCCTTATTAAAGGTAAGTTTTGAAAAATCAAAGCCAACAAACGCTCCCACACGCAGAGAAAATAAATCAAGGTTAAAAAATAAATTGTAAAAGCCCCAAATTAAAAAGAAAAGTAGTATTGCAAATGTACTTTGAACTTGCAGAACAAAATTTTAAAATTGAGCTTTAATAAAGAGCTAATGTGTTCCTGAGAATCCCTGTATAGCAGGACAGCAGAGGTGACTGACAGTTTGGTGCCTTGCAAAGATGCCACCAGCCCACCGTGCTGTGAACAGAATCTTTCTCTTGCATTCATGGTGATGGTCACGGTCATACAAACATGTGCACATTCTCCTTCATTTGACCAGTGACGGAGGCTCAAGTGATGGTGACCAAATGCAGGGCCATGACAGCTTAGAAGTCACTTCTTCCTTATGAACCCCAGAACTGGTTTTTCCAGGACTGCGGCGGAACACAGGCTTCCTCTGTATTGTCAGCCTACCATCCTCAGACTGCTGGTTTGTGTTCACAGTGGTGCTTGGCAGTCAGTGTGTGAAGCCTCTGCGACACACCATCACCAAGGACCAGGCCCTTCCTCAAGCCTCATCCTTAAGCCTTCCTCTGTCTTCTGTGTTTGCACATTGCTCAAACAGTTTGAATTCTTTATCATCTTTGCTCTATGCTCTACATAATCACCCAAACAAACACCTACTTATTAATTACTAAATATTTTGTTTAAAACCCTCTTCCTGGGCCAGGTGTGGTGGTCGATATTGTGTTTTATAAAAAGATAAGGAGAGAGAAAACGTGGTGGATGTGTGGTCAGGTGTGGGGTTAAGAGGGTGCCTCCACGGGCCCATGCTGAGGCATCCCTTCCCCGTGAGGTACCAGCCACAGGACAGAATAGAGTTTGTTCAGGTCATGGGGAGGGGAGTTGAGGGAGTAAAGAGTGAGAAAGGCAGAGAATAGAGGAGTAGGCCATGAGCATATGGAGAGAAAGGGGGGAGGAGAATAGAGAGAGAGGGGAGCAGGAGCAAGAGGACAGAGCAAGAACGAGAGAGAGAGAGAGAGAGAGAGAGAGAGAGAGAGAGAGAGAGAGAGAGAGGGAGAGAGAGAGAGAGAGAGGGAGAGAGAGAGGGAGAGAGAGAGAGAGGGAGAGAGGGAGAGAGAGAGAGGGAGAGAGAGGGAGAGAGGGAGAGAGAGAGAGGGAGAGAGAGGGAGAGAGAGAGAGGGAGAGAGAGAGAGAGAGAGGGAGAGAGAGAGGGAGAGAGAGAGAGAGGGAGAGAGGGAGAGAGAGAGAGGGAGAGAGAGAGAGAGAGAGAGAGGACAAGTAGCCCCTTTTATAGTGAGTCAGGCACACCTGACTGTTGGGTGGAGCCTAGACAAAATCTCAACAGTGGTGACCACCTTTAATTCTTACACTCAGAAGGCAGGGGTAGGTGATGGGTCTCTGTGAATTTGAGGCCAGCCTGGTCTGCAAAACAGGTTCCAGGAAAGCCAGGGGTACACAGAGAAACTCTGTCTCAGAAAACAAACAAAAACAAAGCTCCCTTCCTATATTTGGTGATAACCCCCCCTCTTGTTAAGGCTGGCTACTCTTCCATTGTACTTTGTGCCCTGTAAAGTATCAGTGTTTACTGTGCTACCTTACTCACCGTTCCTTTACCCCATAATCTTTCCTTGTGCACATGCCTGTGTGCACACATCCTCGTCCCAGATCTGCCTCTGGACCCCATTCCGAGCAGAGTATCTGCATGCCCCCTAGTGCCTTCTACACCATGGCTCTCAGCAAGCTGGCTTAATTCATCCAGTGTACAGGCAAATAAAAACATTCACATACAATTCACTTTGAGTAGCCGGTCCTTGATTTCTCTCCATTACAGTTCCTCTTTAAAACCTGGAGCTGACTTCAGTGTCCTCTGAAATCTTAGTCATTCTATGCAATAACTGGCCCAGGATTGTGATTTCAACAGAGAAATTGCCGTGGCCTCCAGAGAAGCATGTTTGTTAGGAGGGGTCTTTCTTTCCAGGTTGGACTCTTGAGTGCTGCCCTATCTTGTAAGTGCTGTCTCTCTCAGCCCATTAGTGAGGAGCAAGGCCAAGAAAAAGGCAAGAGGTGATACTTAATTTTTTCGTAGTCTAGAAGCACAGTCAGGGAAGGAGCAGCCCACTTCCCAAGGTGCTGAGGCTTTTAACTGTGATGACTAACTAAGGTTCTTGAGAATGAAAAAGCACACTCTCGAAACCTTCAGAAGTTAAAAATGGAAATGGAAAAAGGGAATGAATTTATTAATTTGAAATCTAATTTTACGATATAAAGACGATTACCATGAGCACATATGAAGAACAAAAGAAAAATTACTGACAAATAGCATCACATTTTGCAACTTTAAAATTATTTCAGTGTGCCATTTCACACACACACACTCACACTCACACACACACACACACAAATAATGTTCTGGAACACTTTTGCTGCAAGAAAATTACTTATATATTCCAATTAGAAGAACAAAAAGAACGTTCCTCTTCAACTTTTTTTTCCCCAAGAAAAATGAGAGTAATGGACAATGGGTCCAAAATCGTTGTTTTTTTTTTTTTTTTTTTTTTTTCCACATTGGAGAAGACTGGCTAGCGCAACCAGTCACTTTACTGATTCTATGGATGCCCTTAGAAGACTTTCCTCAATGGGTGAGCTATTTCATTAGCTAAGCACAATTTGTAGATCCCAATCTTTCACCTGGAGAGGAAGAATAGCAGGAGGGGAGCGAGGGGCGGGGGCTGCAGGGTAGCCCCAGGGCAGCCGGGTGCTTGCTTTATTCCCTTCTCCTCCTCAGTCACCGCTAGTATCACTGAAGTGTGACAAGCCACCGCCACAGGAGGATGGCTGGGAACCACCCCGACCAAGCCCGGCTTCTTTTAAGCCCAAAGAGATCAAGGGGTTTGGTGTTTACTCGTTCGAGAATGCCCTCCCACTCCCACCACATCACACCACCTTTCCAAGTAGTAAAAAAACAAAAAAACAAAAACCCAAATCCCGAGCCTCCTGCTTCAGGGAGCCCCAAGGTTTTACCTGTCTTTAATTTATGCAGCATTTTTGCAATTGTGCCACCTCGGCAGGTGTGACCGCGCTTTCGCAGAGCCTCGGTGCTATTTTACCTGCTTGAATCTGTCAAAAACCCATTTGTATGCGCCTGGCTAATGTGCTAGAAATAAAAGCCCCGACCTGTCAGGCAAACTCGCTGCACCTGTTTCAAGCAGTTAAATTGTCCCATCTGCCACTAGCCCCGGAGATCAAAGGCCCTCCCCAGGAGGGGGCCTGGAACCCCGGCGAGGATGGGGCTCCCGAGCCCAGGGTTTAAGAGGATGGCGAGGAGTCCCGCAGAGAGGGTGCGGGCGCCGGCTACCTGAAGGAGCCTTTGTTCGGCCCGGGCGCCGGGAGCGCATTCTTTCACACCAGGAACGGCGGGAGAAGACGTTCATTCAGTCCGCTTTCTTGGTGACGTAGTTGGGGCATTCATGTGTTTTTAACCTTGAATAATTTTTGTCTCTAAGCTCCAAACAAGCCTTATCCTGTCCACAGGTCAGTTTTGTTACAGAGGCCAATTAGCAGTGCTACCTTTGCCTGGGGCAACAAGCCAAGCGGTGCAGGCAGTGGCGGGGTAGGCCCTAGGAAAGGCGACGTGGAACTCCGGAGAGCTGTAATTTGAAAGGGGGGCCTTTGAAGCATTTACCTTACATGGGACGCCATTGTCACTGCAGGGTGTTTGATCTTAAAATAATTTACTTAATGATCTCACCATGGGAGCAATTGGCAGAGTGAGATTAGGCTGGAAGTCCTAATGGACATGGGAAAAGTTAAAATTGCTCGGAGAAGGTATGTACAGACTGAGATCCGTCGGTATGGTGTGTTCATTACTCCCAGGGGCGCAAAGCCCTGCCATGGCCGTTAGCAATCTACAGCTTATCTAAGAAAAACAGAGGCGGTTTCTCCCAGGATGGCAAGGTTTGTGGGGATCAACGCTCTTGCCTCCCTGCGCTGCACACCGGAGCTGGGAATCGAATCAGGGTTGGATACAGATGAGAAGGTGCAGCTCTGTCCCCTTTCGGTGGACGCAAGGCGATTGACATGTTATTCTGGCCCAGGCGGCAGCTTTGCCCTCCAGAAAGGAAATGTTTTAACTGAGCATATTTGTAACTCATGTCCTATTTCTTACATTCCTGCCAATGAGGCTTCTGCAGCCACCTGGAAAATCCAGGCGAGGTTGGACGCTATCGCCAGACAAAAGCACTGCAGGTCTGAATCTTCTCAAATTTCAGGCTTCCTTGACTGTTCAAAGTATTTTTTATTTTAGTTGCCACGGTCTTTTGAGAAAAGCATCTCATTATTCTCAGTTATGGAATCAAAACGGATTAGTAGTCCAAGATGTGCCATTCCTATGTATGCATTTGACGCTCCAACCTAGAACTGGGGCATAGGCTAGGTAGTTAGTAAGTGTGAGATTCCTGCAATGCAGGTTCTTAGGAAAGCAAAGCCAACTCAGGCAGTACGGTGGCATGTTCTTTCTGGAGAGCAAGGCATAAAAGGGATGGTTCTAAATATATTTACAGGTCAGGAAACATTAGTCTGATTCTTAAAGATCTCTGGCTTTTTGGCAGTGTGACAGGAAGACAGTGAAATTAAATATTAGCTTGTGTTCATGCAAATCAAATAACTGTGAGCTCAAATCCCAGTTTTCTTGTGCAAAGATATGGCCCACAAGCCTTTAGAGTCTGTTTCAGGTTCATCCATTGAGATACACCTGGGCGTCTTCAGCTATCAAAGCCAAATAGCGCTCTTTTGAACTTCTCTTTCTATGCCTTACCCGTATTGAAAAAGTAACAACTTATTAATGTGCTTCAATAACTTCTGCTGTGATGTGTGGAGTTCTCAGTCTTCATCAAAGTTGATATGCCGTTCATATTCGGCCCTTGTTAAATGACTTGTTAAATATCATGCAGCTCATGCTTCTCTTCTGGGGCCAAGAATGGCAGCAGATGGGAACTGGCAATTAGCCAGAGAAGATGATATATGGAAAATGAGAAACTAGGTGCACATAGTTAACGTGGGAATTAAGGTGACATCATGTGTGGGAACCCCAGCAGGCTGTATGCAGGATATAGTTCAGTCTTGTGCTCTGGACACACTTGTTCTCTGAAATCAGTCTCCTCACATTCACAGGAGAACTATCAAGTCTGGTACAACTAACTGAAGCTGTGTGCAGTCAGTGAATTTGAATGGTAAGGTTGTTTATAACACTCAGATCCTTCTGGAGAAAATCTGGCGAACACACACTGAGCACACACACACACACACACACACCTGTGTCCAGCATCCTAAATAGGTAGGCAACAACGGGGCAACCTTTCTTCCATTCACTTTCCTTTTTTCCTAATGCTATCTTTAAAGAAATTTTAGCTGTGTTTGTCATAAGGGATTATGACAGTTTAGGGGCCAAGAAGGGAATAGGTTATTCGTACTTCACGAACTATTGATGATAAAGAAAAGAGGGGCCAGAGAGTTGACTCAGCTAGTTTAGAATATTAGCTGTTCTTCCAAAGGGCCCAGGTTCAATTCCCAATACCAACATAGCCGCTCACAACTGTCTGTAACTCCAGTTCCAGGTGATCCAACACCCTCACACAGACATGCATGTAGGCAAAACACCAATGCATAATAAAATAAAATAAACAGTTTTAAGAGAGAAAGAAAATAGAGTAATTAGGAAAGATAGTTATGAGAGCTGGAATATTAACATTTTAATAAACTTGGAAGTGTTCTTTCATTAACCCCCTTTCCCTCCTTGTCTCCCTCTCTTTAGCTTAGCTACACCACATCCACTCTTCATGTCTCTCTTCTCCTCACCTTGTTAGTGCTGTTTTAATTTTTCCTCACTCTTCTACAATTTCATCGGTTTCTGTCTCGTGTTATTTCTTGCCCTCTGTAAAACTTTTCTTCCTCTAAATCTCTTGCTGAAAGTCCAGGATCTAAATTAAAAGATCAGAATTTGGCGTATGAATATCAGCCATCTTTTAAAAAAGAGACATCACCAATCAGTAATGACTCAATTTTCCAAGCCAAGGCTGCAAATTGTCAAGCTTGTTCTCAGATCTCCCAATCTGCTGGGGACATGTAGGTCAAGGTGCACTTGACCATCTCATACAGAGAAAGCAAATGCTGAGCCATCCTGAGCTTGCTTTCACAAAGCAAGGAACAACTGTCCTGTAAGTAGCTGCACTCACGCTGAAGGACAATCAGAAGGAGTTGGGTGAAAAGACTAGGTCGGGGGTCAAGCCACTTACCCACCCCCTCCCGCCCAGCTCTCCTCCCCTCCTGGCTGATTGCAGTGCTTTCTGTCAGGTACTCCCACTGGCCTAGAACCATCATCTCATCCAGAAGACACATAAATTCTACCCAGGTAGTTCTAAAATCACCCAGCTGATCATTCAATTTATATACAGTATCAAGTGTTCATTTCAGAGCTGTGATTTCAGACCCACTGACCTACCAGTCCTTGACATGTGCTTTGCTGAGGCCCTCTAAGACATAAGAGTAACTTTTTAGTACTTGCAGAAAAAGCAATTGAAGTTCATTTCTCGCAGATTACAGGCCCATCAGAAATGAAAATATCTTCAAATGACCAACAGGCAATTTTCAAACACCCATCACTGTTGGTAGAATGACCCAGTTTGGTGCCCACTGGACAGGACCTGGGACTTCTTGTGCAGGTCTTTGTGTTCTGTCACATCCAAGTCTCTGAGAACACATTATGTTGCCAGGAAACAGATATTGCCAGGATTGCTGTATTTGTAAATTTTTTCTCATATCCCATTTTATTTTTACACCATTGGCAGAAGTGATGCTGAATCTGGAGGGGAGCTGGTGGTTTAGCACAGTTTGTGTTGCTTCTAGAGAAATGGAGGTAGGTAGCTGCCATACTCACTCAAGCTAGAAGCATCTTTGTCAGGAGATGCCAGAGGAGGTCTGCTGAGGAAGAGGCATTGTGCTGTACCTCCCTCTGTGCTTCTTCCAGCTCCCTGCCCTTCCTCCTCCATCTCACAAGGAAGCCCATGACCACTGTTTCCTGACACCCACCTCTGTTCTCTGCTTTGTCCCCTGGGCAGTTTCCTCCCACTGCTGTCTGAATCAGGTTTCCAGGAAACTTGGGGACTTGAAAGATTGCTAATCCTTCCCCCCCAAGATACCCCAAAGGTAACTTTAAGATGAGATGCACAGTAGTTTTAAAGTACTACAACCAGTGTCTTCTGAAATCCCAGGATGGCAACTCCTAGAAAGTCACCTACCTGGTGGAATACCACAGTCTCTCTCTCAAATAGCTTCAGTTTAAAGGGGAAAAGAAAGAGATTTGGCAGGATGCATTTTTATGTCTCTCAATGATGAAAGGCATAAAGCTCCCAAATCACCCAAGTTCTTAACGATCACAGCAAACAAAGACTTTCAGTCCCTTAAAATGACTACCATAAGGCAACATCAAAATTCATAAATTCTAAATTTAGCTTTAGTCTGTCAATCATGTAACCTTAAACAACCTTTCGTCTTTGTTTCAGTCCATCATTTTGCTCTCCCATCTCTAGGGGATAAACATCAGTAACAATGTAGCCTTACAATGGAATCAAAGCTCTTATCTGTTCAAGTAGATTGGGGGATGGAAATAGACATTTCCTTTAGGTGTAACAAAGTGGATAGTGATTTACAATGTATACTTTCAGAATAGTAAGTAATACGTGTTAGCACACTCCAGTGAAAGGCAGAGGCAGGAAGATAAGGAGTTTAAGATTAGGTCTTGAATCATAGTAAGTTAGAGGACAGCCCAAGCTATAGGAGACACTGTCTCAAAACCACAAGGACTTTCAGAAAATCATGTGTTACAGGGAATCTTGCTAAATCCTTTAACTCCTGGAAAGTCAAGTTTTAGTGTTTCAAGGAGAGGACTTCTATTTGGTTGTCCCCAGGCCAACAGATGCTTGGAAATCTGTTCCTTATAATGGGTACCAGGGACTGTTCATTTATTATATGATCTTGTTAATGGTGACTCTAAAGACCAAAGCATTTACTCTAACTGCTGCAGGCTCTGTTGATAAAGACCTCTCTAGAGAAAGACCTCCCTCAAGGTGAGGTCCTTACCCAGTCAGGGCTTAACCCCTCTATACAAGGGATGATAAAGGAGTATGATTTTTTTATTCTCTTATTCCTCCACTGCAGGGCATGAGAGTGTGGTGAAGGACCAGTTACTATCACTGCAAGTGACACAGTGGAGACAAACCAAGTTTGCATTTGAATTTTGGCTAGACATAAAAGGAAGCAGAAGCTGAAGGGGAAGGGTTAGGTCGGCCCCACCCATGCAACATCTTGACATCTGTAACTCTGGACACTAAACTCCTCCCTCATTATTTTTTGAGACTTGGGTCTCTTGCCTCCACTACATGAAGTCACCTTAGCCCCACAGTCCTCTGGGAATGCCTGGGGCCTTCTTGGTCTTTGCAGTTTGATTCTTCCATTCACTAAGGGTAGCTAGTAACAGGGTTACTGTCTTTTTCTTTGTCAGAAGCCTGTGCATGTGACTCAGTATAGCTAGCTACATTGCTTGGGGGTGGGGGGGGAAGGGTCCTTTTCAGACACATCAGGTCTAGAGTTTGCTCTCCATCTGTCCTTACATGGGTTTCTTTCTTTTTCTTTTTCTTTTTTTTGTAAAGATTTATTTATTTATTATATATAAGTACACTATAGCTGTCTTCAGAAACTTTCTCTTCTCTCTCCAACCCTGCTCACTCCGGCCCGAAGATTTATTTTTATTTATTTAAGTACACTGTAGCTGTCTTCAGACACCGCAGAAGAGGGCATCAGCTCTCATTACAGAATTGTTCCCCAGAATTGGACTTAGGTTTATAAAATGTAAATGCTGTTTCTGAGTAAGTGCTTTATGGTCTCAGGAAGGTGAGGTAGCTTTTTCTGTTACACTTATCAGACAAATGCTGTACCTAAGACTAACCCTTAGCATCTGGCTATTGACCTAAGGCTCTTGCAAAGACAGTAAGCAAGAGTCAGGTAGGTATCCATATATAACTTTTCCTTTAACAGGCAGTGAGATACTGCCTTTGCTAAACAGCACCAACTCTTCATGTGGGCCCAGAGGGCAACTAAAAGTAGGTTGAAAATCTGGTACCTGGCATCTCTGCCTTCATTTTGTGTTTATCTCTTGTACTTAGGATCAGATACCTGTCTGTTTCTACACAGGTGTGATCACTCCCAGTATTCCTTTGCCTGATCAATTTCCTATCCCTGCAAGGCTGAAGGAACAGAGATATCATTGTCCTAAATCTGTAGTCACCTTGGATTCTAGGAAGGGTAAACAAGGACAGGCTATTCCCTGTGTAGGGACAGTCATCCATGAGGGTCAGGTTCTATTCAGGGCAGTCATCTAGGTTGGCTAGTCCATTCCCTGAAGAAGAAATAATAATCTCATTAGAAGTAGCTTACCCTTCAAGCCAAAAACATTCTTAGGATTGCTTAGCAGAACCAGAACTAAGGCAATTATTCACCAGACCATATACCTTCACTAGAACTGCTTGATCATGCAAACCCCTTTCCCCAACCCCATCTCTACTTGCATCTGAAGCTCATACCAGTATCTTAAAGATGGACTTGTGGGGGCTGGAGAAATGGCTCAGTGGTTAGGAGCTCTTGCTGCTCTTCTGGGAAGATCCAAGTTTGGTTCATAGCATCTGTGTTCAGGATTCCCCTCTTGGGGTTCTGAGACTCATTAAGGAAAGGCTTTAGGAATGTATTCAAACAGAAGCTCAAGGACATTTTTGTTATAGTTTAAAGGAAGACCTGAGGGCAGGCAAGCTTTAAACTTTAGCGTCTGTCCAGAGGAGTAAAAAGTGGGGTTATGGAGCAATGTCATTGACGCTGATGTGAAGCAATGATGAAGAGAGCAAGCATCTGTGTGGCTGAGAGAGAGAGAGAGAGAGAGAGAGAGAGAGGTGAGAGGGAGGGGAGGGGGAGAGGGAGAGAGAGGAAGAGAGAGAGAGGTGAGAGGGAGGGGAGGGGAGAGGGAGAGAGAGATGGAGAGAGAAAGGGAGAGAGAGAGAGAAGAGAGGGGGAGGGAGAGAGAGAGGGAGAGAGAGAGAAGAGAGAGAGGTGAGAGGGAGGGGAGGGGGAGAGGGAGGGAGAGAGGGAGGGAGAAAGAAAGAAGAGAGAGAGGGGGAAGGGAGAAGAGAGAGAGAGGTGAGAGGGAGGGGAGGGGGGAGAGGGAGGGAGAGAGGGAGGGAGAGAGAGAGAAGAGAGAGGGGGGAGGAAGGAGAGAGAAAGAGGGAGAGAGAAAGGGAGAGAGAGAGAGGTGAGAGGGAGGGGAGGGGGAGAGGGAGGGAGAGAGGGAGAGGGAGGGAGAGAGAGAGAGAAGAGAGGGGGGGAGGAAGGAGAGAGAGAGGGAGAAAGGGAGAGAGAGAGAAGAGAGAGGGGGGAGGGAGGAGAGAGAGAGGGAGAGAGAAAGGGGGAGAGAGAGAGGGAGAGAGAAAGAGAGAGAGAGAGAGAGAGAGAAGAGAGGGAGGGGTAGGGGGTGGAGTGGGGAGCCCAAAGTGTTAGGAAAATTGCATTTAGAAAGGAGATAGACAAAAAGGAGAAATTATGTTGTTGTTTTTTTTTAATTTTAAATAACTAAGAAAGCAAGTAGACTTATGACTCTTAACAAGGCTACAGTCTGAGCTACTATCCTAGAGGCAGGAATTCTGGGAAGGAAAACATACAGTATCTCATTAAAGGACTAATTATTCCACCCACCTCTTCTTAGCATGATGATAGAGACAAGCATCCTTCTAAGGATGGTCCCTTCATCAAAGTGACTGAGGTACACAGATGGAGTGCTCAGTGTTCACCCAAGCTAGAGAGTTCGGTGTGTTGTTGTTGTTGTACTCTAACAATAACACACAATTAAAACTTGAAGAAAAAAAAAAAACCTTTGTAAAAAAGAAAATGGAGTCGGGGCCATTGGATCCTTTTTTGTCTCTTCTGAATGTGTCACACGGAGTGAATCTCTTCTCTGCTGTTCACCGGGTCTCTTCTCTCTAACTTGGGGGGCTGAATGAAGCCGTATGGGGTCCAGGAGCTGGGCCTTTTGACTTTAAATTCCAGTTACACTAGTGAATATATTACTCATGTGGCTCTTCCTTCTCATTAACTCATCTTCACTGTTCATTTCTATCCATGGCTGCTAACAAAAACTCACTCTGCCAGTCTCCAGCCCTGCAGTGCGCTGGTTGCCCCATGAGGGACCAGCGCTGCTGCAGATGTCGTGCCTCCAGAACCCCTTTGCTCATTGTACTCACTGGCGCCCCCAGCAGGGGCTCTGCGGTGGCACCTCATTCTCAAGCTTTCTTGGTCCCCAGGGACATCAGTGCTGGCTGGCCGGTGGAGTGTGTGGAAAGTTTCCAGTTCTCTGCATTCACAACTGGCACAGACCTCACCGCTCAACCTGAGTGGCTTGTTTCAAAGCTGATCTCATCAGAGCTAATGCCGCCATCTCCTTGGGGTTTTTTTTTTGTTTGTTTGTTTCGGTTTTTTTTTTTTTTTGAGGGCAGATTTTGCACAAGTAAATGATCAGTTTCTTAAACAGAGTCACCGGTACCTGCTACAATTCCAACAGGCTAGGAGGGTTCTTTTATTGAGTTCATCACACCCTCTAAAGCCCCTCTGGAGGCCTAGAGGCTCAGGCTAGTGACCAGAGAGCAGAAACCCTTCTTTGTGCTGCTCCTGGGCAATTCCTCTGGGGCCTATTCACCGCCTAGAATCCCTACTGCTTCCACAGCCTGAGGGGATTTCCACCCTACCCTGAAAATCCTCTGATTGGCAAGCTCTGTGCACACCAATTAGCTTTTTTGCTTTGCCCCAGGGCAGATGTTTGGGGAACTAAAGGTTCCTGTGATTTGGTTTGAGTCTTTTGAGTTTGTTCTGCTGTGCAGTTTTTGTTTTGACAGTATTTTTATCTGACAGGATTTAGGAGACGTTGACTTCTACCTGTGAATCTTCAGCAGCTGCCACTGTTTCCAGAGTCCACCTTCGGGTGGGAAAGCTAGAGAAGTATAGACTAACTTAGTGGCCAAATGAGTCTGTTGTTCTGTGTGTGTGTGTGTGTGTGTGTGTGTGTGTGTGTGTGTGTGTGTGTGTGTGTAGACCTGGCTGTCCTGGAACAAACTCTGTAGACCAGGCTGGCTTCGAACTCAGAAATCTGACTGCCTCTCTGCCTCCCAAGTGCTGGGATTAAAGGCGTGCGCCCCCACTGCCCAGCTGAGCCTGTTCTTCACCTTGACTGCTAAACATCCAGGAACTGGGCCTCTGGTTACGACTGGCCCTACCTAGTGTTAAGAAGCTTCACGTTAAACCCCACTGTCCATCTGTGTTTTAATTCAACCTCATCGATTCCGAACTTGACTTTAAATGAATAGACAGATCAATTGTTTATGTTTTCCCTGTAACTCATCTGTCCTGGAATTTGCTTTATAACTGTCCAGTATGAATCTCCAAGGGTCCAGCTCCCCTCTACGGCTGAGAGTCAGCAGTGGGAGCTTGGATTCAGGTTTCCTGGACTCAGATCAACCCACTCTGCCCAGTTAGCTGGGTAGCCATAGGCAAGTTTCTTAACCTCTCTGCTCCAGGGCTGCCTGTCTGTAACTTGGTCCCTTAGGAAAACCACTGTGCAGATTAAAGTCTTACAGCAGAGTCGGCACATGAAACACACTCTCATTGGATCCCTCTCTCCTTGTATTTATATTATCCTGCTTTGGTCTGTTCAAGCTTACAGATTTTAAAACAACTGTCCTCTACGTCACTGGCCCTTTTGTGCCAAAGCACAAGAGACGACTTGGGACATTTAATAGCTGTCTCACAGGCTAGTGCTTCGGTTTGCTGAGGACAGAAGTGACAAGGTGGACACCCTGTTTTTAAGCTAGGAGGGAAGTGGAAGTGAACTTTTTAAAAAAAGTGGTTTTCTGCCGGCCTCTGAGTGGGATTCCTAACTTTAATGGGCTGTGAATGTGGAGAAGGAGGTTAGTGTTCTATACAAACTCTGCTTTTCAAAAGCTCCCAGGAAGGGTCAAAGACCAGGAAGTACACTCACTGTACTTCTGGCTTTCAGTTGAATCAGACGTGGCAACAGGAATGCAGGCCTGAATCACACCCCGTTCCGGGAGCCTTTCTCTTTGCATCATAATGAACCGCGGGCCCAACAGAGGCAAATTGCTAGGAGATTCAAAAGGATAAACTCTAATTTCTATTAAGCTGCTATTCTAACTTCAGCACAGCTGCTTGTGAAAGCAAAACCCAGAACCTCCGGGTTCACGACTTCGTCATCGTTGTCGTCTTACTTGCATCTCTGTGGTACCTGCAGAAGGCTCTGTGTTTGCTGACAGGCTAAATGTACACTGTACACAGAGCCAACTCTTCTCTTTGTCACCCAGCACCATCTACTCCTTTAACTAGTGTTCTCATTATTTTAAAGCTGTCTCCGTTCTCTTCCGAACACCGTAATTAGAAGCTGAAAAGCCTCCAGTACCAAACCCAGTCAGGTCTCTGGATGAACAAAAATTTCTCCAGGGATTCAACAGGTGACCCTGCTTAAGCCAGGGAGTGAGTGAGGTACAGTGACCCACAGCTGGGCAGCTGGCGGTCTGTTGAGCACCCAGCAACCCCACCTAGGTTTTAGATTCTGGGTCATGGTTGTGTTCTAATTGATCTCCTCTCTGTTTATGCGGCTTTCGTTTTCCTGTGAAGAAAGGTGGGAAAGCTTGCCGGTGCTCTGGGAAGAGTTCTTGGTGTCCCTTAGAAGTGGGAGGTGTTTTGTAGCTGACTTGAATCAAGTGGAGAGCTGAAGTGATGTAAACAGTTGAAAAGGAGGAGGAGGAGGAGGAGCAGCAGCAGCAGCAGCAGGAGGAGGAGGAGGGGGAGGAGGAGCTTTTAAGGTAGACTAGTTTTAAGGTGGAATAGATTATCTGCTCTCGTGGTATAAAACCCATGATCTCTCCCTCTCCCCCTCCCCCTCCCTTTCTTCCCTTAACCCTCCTCCCCCCTCCCCCGCCCCCTGCCCTCCCCTAGAGACACAGGAAAAGGAAATGAGAACCGAAGGAGAAAGACAAAAAAAGATGAATGTTGGAAGAAAAAATTCAAAGGAAAACTAAGAAACACTATTTTCACATTTCACCTGGGTCTGCTGCTAACTTGAACCCTCTTACTTGAGCACATCTCTGCCCCTTTCTATGTCGTCAGTGACCTCGGAATTATTAGGTGGAGGAAAGGGAAATGTGTTCTAGCATCTACAGCTATTCCAGGAAACTCTCCCCGAAAAGTGGGTACAAATGAGAACCTGCTTGACTTGCATTCTCTCATTTAAGAGAAGCATCTGAAATGTGAAGAAGGATCTTGGGAGTTTTTTTTTTTAATTATATTTTAAATTCTGCAGGTGAAACACTGAACTCTGAAAAATGGGCCTGTCAGCACTGTTTTTTCATAAATCTACCAATCTGTCATGTGTTTCTTCTGGTTACTGTTTGCTAATTGTCACGTGGTGTTTCTCTTATTTCTCTAATCTCTAGGACACAATGAAGCCTATCAATCAGCATAAGCCACAGGAAGCCACCGCGCATCTCTTAGATCCTATCCCAGCTTCCAGAGTTGTAGCTCCAGAGTGTCCATGTCCTACTGGGCCAGCGCGATCTCCACGCTGAGACTCTTCAGAAGCATATTGGTCCTTTCTTCTTTGTCTCCTGCTGTCCCCAACCCTACTACCGAGGAGCCTGCTCAAGAAACGTGACCTGATGCTAAAATCAAAGGGAATGGGAGCCAAGTTCCCTGGGTAGACAGTGGAGGGCCTGCATTTCTATTCTGCCTGTTCATTGTGGACAGGAACTTACCTGAACACAACAGTTATTCCTGTGCAGGACAATCTTTCTGACTAAAAAGAGAAAAGAAACAAGGAAAGGAAAGGAAAAATGAATCAGAATGATTTCCTAATTTGCCTTGATGACAATCATGTTGTCAGGTGGACCCAACTGCCCTGGAACTTTCTGTGTAGCAAAGGATGATCTTGAACATCTGAATCTCTTCCTTATCCTCCTGAGTGCTGAATTACTGGTGTACACCAACACACCCAGCTTATGGAGTGTTAAGGGTGGAAACCAGGGCTTGTGCATGCCAGCCAAGCATTCTAACAACCAAGCTATACCCCAAATTTATTTTAAAAGCTAAGTCTTGAGTTGATATTGAACTCAATGGCTTTTCCTTCTCTCTTCCCTACATTAATCTACTGTGAAGCCCATGGCAGGTCACATTGGGCTCCTAAGTAGCAAAGGCTGTAGATGGAGACTTTGTAAAATATGTCTCTGCCTCTAATTAGGCAGAACCTGAGCTCTGAAGATCCAGGACAGAAATCTCATTTTTAATATCTATCTATCTATCTATCTATCTATCTATCTATCTATCTATCTATTATCTATCTATCTATCTATCTATTTATTTTATACATGTGGATACTTTGCCTGCATGTATGCATATCAGAAGAGGACATTGAATCCCATGGGGCTACAGTACAGATGGTCATAAGCTGCCATGTATGTGCTGGGAATTGAACTCAGGACCTCCGGAAGAGCAGCTGCTGTTCTTAACCATGGAGTCATCTCTTCACTCCTAGAAATCTTATTTTTGATTCAGCAGAAGGGAAATAGGAAGGTTCCTTTTTCCATTTTAAGTCAAGCCTAGTGCTGAGGCTTCATTGGAGTCTCGTGACTCCACTAGTTCTCCACTGTCATCATCTGTTAGTCAGGGACCATTTAGGGACCAATGGTTTTTTCCAGAAGCAAAGTGCACACGAGATTTTTAGAGAGAAATTAAAATAGAGCATTTGAGGATGTAAGAGAACGTAAACAGCTCTGAATCCAGTGCAGGAATGTACAGTCCCCAGAGTTCTGTCAGTTAGGATGTCACTGAAGAGCTTACTTGTTATGGTTTGGAAGAACTGCTGGGTAGGCATGACTGTGGCAGCTGATCACAGTGTTGACACAGGGGTAAGGAAGCAAATGTGTCCTCATCCAGCAAGACATGAACACACCACTCTCCACATTCCCACTGCTGTGCCTACCTTGGAGCGATGCCCTTAGACTGTGAGCCAGAATGAATCTCTGTTCCTTTAAGTGTCTGGTCTCAGTTTCAGAAAAGTTAACTCTCATAGACAGCCACTTCTCAGCTGTATCACCACTGCAGGAACCAGGAAAATCTGTACGAGGATCTACAGTGACCTCAAAATTAAATGCTGGATGTTGTGATCATAAAAAGAGAAAGCGGCATAAGAATATGTTCTATGGCCATGTGGGGGAAGGGAGTGTCTCAGTGGGACCATGCCGAGGCATCTCTTCCCCCTGAGGGACCACACACACACATACACACACACACACACACACACACACACACACACACACACACAGTATAGAATAGAATTTATTTAGGGCATGGGGAGGGGAGTTAAGAGAGTAGTAAAGGCAGAGAAAAGGAGAGAGCAGAGAAGTAGAGGCCGGCCATGACCACGTGGAGAGAGGGGGGAAGGGAAGGGGGAAGGGAAGAGCCCAAGAGAGTAAGAGAGAAGAAGAGAACAAGAGGACAAGAGTAAGAGAGAGGAGGGGCAAGCAGCCCCTTTTATAGTGAGCCAGACCTACCTGGCTGTTGTCAGGTAACTGTGGGGTACAGTTTAGACAGAATCCTAACACTTTATTTGAAAAGAAAAACTGTGTTTCAGTGACTCGTTTTACCCACTTTTAATTAAAGGATTGTTGAATTACTTTCTTTGGGAATGCCAAGAGGTAGTCTGATTTATTAAAAATAATAACATCTTAAGAGAGATTTAGGCATTTTATGTTGTCAGGATGACTTATCAACACACAGGCTATTTGTCCAATCTTTGAAAAATACCAGAAACCTGTGCACAGCTGCTTTGAGATCAGTGCCGTTCTAGTCAGGGTTCTGTTGCTGGGATAAGATACTCCAACCAAGAACAACTTGGGGAGGAAAGAGTTTATTTCAGCTCCAGGTAAGTTTATTACCTGGTGTTTATTATACTTCCAGGTAACAGTCTATCACTGAGGGGAGACAGGGCATAAACTCGAGAAATGAATGTGAAAGTTGGGACCAAAGCAGAGGGCATGGAGGAGAACTCCTTACTGGCTTACATCCCATGTCTTGCTCAGCTTGCTTGTTTATACAATCCAGGCCCATCTATCCAGGATGGGTCCACTAACATCAATCTGGGCCTTCCCATATCAGACGTCAATCGAGAAAATTCCCCACAGACATGCTCACAGGGGCAACTCCTTCACTGAGATCCCCCTTTCCAAAGTATGTCTAGATTTGTGTCGATTTGATGCACATGCTGTCTGCAAGCCCAGATTTAAGTCACTGGTGCAGGCCTGGCAGGGGAACTGAACACAAGCACCTGCCCCTGGGAAGGTGAATGCTCACTTGGGAAATGCAGATAGGTCATCAAAGATGGGGCTGGGAACTGTGACAGCCAACTGCAGGCACCCAGAAGAGTTCCGACCAGGTGGGGAGACCTGGAGAGCTTGGCAAAGGGCATTCCCTGCTGGAAAAGGACAATAGAGCAGCCCTGAGGGACATGATTGACAGAAGGAGCCAGAAAGAAGAAACAGAGACAGTCCCAAAACAGTTCTCAGGCATGGTGGAGGCAAGACCACACAGAAGGGATGGTAAACACTTGAGCAGAGGAGAGGGCTATATCCAGACCTGGCAGAGAAGATGATGATGGGGGAGGGGCTGAGAGCAATTTTGTCTGATGACTAAAGGGAATTGGGAGTGGGCAACCCATGGGCTGGATGTTTATACTCCCTCAAATTCAGTCTGGAACCCCTGTGTGATGGTCTTTATAGTGGGGTTGGGGGGTGGGGTGGACTTTGGTGGTGATGATGGGTCCATGGCAGTGGATCCCCCATGGATGGCACTCCAGCATTTTTTAAAGAATCCCACAGGGATCCGTTGTTCTTTTCACCAGGTAAAGACATGGAAGGTGCCATCTATGGACCAGGAAGTGACTTTTACCAAACGTGGAATCTATAGGATCAGTAAGTGAACTGCCTCTAGCACTTAAGAAATCAGTCTCTTTGTTGATATACCACACTGCCTAGGTGCACACAGACAATATGCTAAGTGGCTCGAAGGAATAACTCCATGATCCCTGGCTGGTGGGGTAACCAAGGGAGCTGGAGACGTTGATCCATTTCCCTCTCTCCTTGATAGAGGGAAACTCTCTCTATCAAGTCATTCTCTAAGCCCAGTCAGTTTTCCTCTGTAATATCTCAAAAACTATGCTGTCCTGACCTAGCTGCCTGCGCTATTACAGTCAATAATTATTCCCTTAAACTTGGCCTTCTGTCTCAAGCATTAAAACATAAATCAGATCAAGATGTCCCTTGAGTTTAAAGTCCGTTGTGCCTCCAGGATAAAACTTATTCTTTCAACATCGCCTCTGAAGTCCTGAGAATCTAGACTTAACCAACACTGGTGGCTTTGTTCGCCTTCCTTACACAAATTGTTTTTAGAACATGACATGTTCTTCTGTGCTGTATCATTGGGCTTCCCTCTCCCATGAGACTTCTTTGCTGTTATTGTTTGGTTTTCCTTTTGAAACATGGTCTCGTGTAACCCAGGCGGGTCTCAAGGTTGTTATCTATCCAGGGATGCCTTTGAGCTCCCCCAGCCTCCACCTCCCTAATGCTCAGATTACAGGCCTGTTGTACCTGATTTAGGAGAAGCTGAGAACCCTCGATCCGCATGCTTGGTAGGCACTCTACCAACTGAGCTACAACCTCAGTTCCTTCGCCGGTTTTTTGAATGGATGAACAAAGGATCATTCAAGAAAGAATGAAGAGCCACATCAAGGGAAACTAGTGAGTTCTGCCTATGGAGAAATAATTCACCACCACGTTTGCCTCGAAATGAGGGTTTAAAATGGAGAATCAACAGAGGTCCCTGAAATGCTAAGTTCAGATGCTCAGGCAGAAAATGTCCTCCTCAACTTTTGCACACAGAATGAAGTGCTTGCTGGTCAGTGACTCCAGATGAAAGGCCCTGGCTTTTATTCCTAAACCACAGGAAACAGGCAATTAACAGGACTGGGGATTTGTATAGCTTTAAGCGCCTTTTCAAATGATGGCAGTAGGTTGGTTTCCTCTCTGTTCCTCCAAGGCCTTTGAGCCAAAGGACCCATCTAATTCTTTTCCAGGGCTGACATCATTGGAATCTGAAAACTCCTTAATTCAAAGGCATTTTAAAAGTTCTAATACAGGGTTCGGCTGCCAGAGCCAGCCTGCCTCCAGGTGCTGCTATTTTGAGGGCTCAGAGATGCCGAAGCATTCTAGGTTGTTGTCTGCCTCACACAACCCTGAGCTGCTTCTGGCAGGACACAGGCTCCTACTCCCATACTGCCAAACTCAGTGCCAGCATCTTTTGCCAGACAGCCTCCTCCTCCTTCCTGAAACCCCTTCTTAGTCTTTTGTTCTCCTTTTAGCTTCTTGCCTTCCCAACTCTCCGCATGTGTCTTAATGCTTCCATGACTGTGAAGAGACACTATGAACACAGCAGGAAAACATGGCATTGGGGCTGGCTTGCCATTTCAGAGATTTAGTCCATTATCAGCATGGTGGGGGAATGTGGCACTGTGCAGACAGATATGGTGCTGGAGAAGGGGCTGAGAGTTCTACATCTTGAACCAAAGTCAGCAGAAGGAGACTGTGTACCACACTAGGTGTAGCTTATGTGTAGGAGACTTCAAAGCCTGCCCACACAGTGAGACACTACCTCTAACAAGGCCATGCCTACTCCAAAAATACCATACTCCTAATAGTGACACTCCCTATGAGCCCAAGCATTCAAACACTTGAGTTTATGGGGGCCATTTTTATTCAAATCACAACATGGCACTGCCCACAACTTCATTTAGAATTTCTTCTCCTATTTGTCTTCATTTACACACGCTAAGATCTAGTTCCACAGCTTCCAGAGTTACTTACACACTGGTAATCTCTAAATTTATGTTTGATTCTCAAGGACAAGTCTGAGCTGGCTGCAGGAGCAAAATGTACACATTCTTTACGATGACAGTGATTTCAGGTTGGGGACTAGACAGGAGCAAGGGTGGAGTATTGACCACAAAGACACATACTTCATGCTAGAGTTCTGCCTCCAGTTCCTGGGAGTCCAATGTTACCTAGCACTGTTTTCTTTCCAACTGCACTCCAGAGGTATGTACACAAACACCTCCCTGTTAGTTCCCTTTCAAAGGTTTATTTCAACCCAACTCATTCTAGCTATATTCCCCAGCTTCTGCAACTGGCACTTCATATTTCTGCAGTTCAGGTAAAAAATACAGAATGTAAGAATCGTAGAATGTGGAGGAATTCAGTGAAATGTGGTCTTCTACGTGTGACATAGCTGTCACACTCATGAACTAAAAGCAACCGTGAACACCTGTACATGATCAAGC
Organism: Tokudaia tokunoshimensis; assembly: GCA_036184795.1. Lineage (NCBI taxonomy): Eukaryota > Metazoa > Chordata > Mammalia > Rodentia > Muridae > Tokudaia > Tokudaia tokunoshimensis. The sequence goes on along the minus strand of BTHU01000012.1, from coordinate 133,699,093 downwards.
CAGCCAAAATTCCAGCATCAGTGGGGAGGTGATCACCAGGCCTCACTGAGGAGCTGCTGGCAGGTGATAACTGCTGGGGAGGGAGAACCATTCTTTTCTGAGGGTGTGGTCACCTGTAGATTAGCATCCTCCAGTAGATGTCCCCATACCCATGCACATGTGTGCAGCACTAATTGACTTAGTGGGTTATCGAATCAAACAAGAAGATGGTGGGATGTGGGGGAACTGGCAGGAGGTAGATATGATCATATCTCAGTGTATATGTGTGTTAAATTATCAATAATAAAGATCAAAACTTTAGATGCTGACCTTGGATTCCCCCTTTTATTTTGAAAGCATGTATTTTTATTTTGAAAGCATGTATCTTTGGCAAATCGTATTTACCTTCAAAATATAGCCCAAATTACTTGTCTAATGTGTGGAGCATCTTGGACTCAACAATCAGGCAGGTAGGCAAGCAGACAGACACACACACACATACACACACACACACACGCACACACACACACACACACACACACACACACACACACACGAGATACTTGCAGTGCCTACTAAGGATGCATGGAATATCTGTCATATAGGCTGTCTTAGTTAGGCTTTCTATTGCTGTGAAGAAACACCGTGACCACAGCAACTCTTATAAAGGAAAATATTTAATTGGAACTGGCTAACACAGTCTCCTTCTGCTGGACAGGTTAGTCCATTGTCATCATAGGTAGAAGCATGGTGACATGCAGGCAAACAGGTGCTGGAGAAGGAGCGGAGAGTTCTATATCTTGATCCAAAAGCAGCAGGAGACTGAACCATACTGGGTGTAGCTTAAACCTACGAGACCTCAAAGCCTGTACATACTTCCTCCAACAAGTAAGATACTTCCTCCAACAAGGTCACACCTACTCCCAAAAGGCCACACATCCTAATAGTGCTGCTCCCTATAGGTCGGGCATGCAAACACATGAGCCTATGGAGGCCATACCTATTCAAAACACCACACATAGGCTTCGCCGACACCCACGAGAGAAAGAGGCACCGTGTGACCTAGCAGCCATTACTCATTCTCCTTCCTAGTCTGCCTCTTCTCACTGGGTCAGCTTCACACATAAGTACAAGAGTCTTTGCCTCCGCTCTAAAGTGGGCTCCTCTTGTGTCCTGTTTCCTGAGGAAATAAATCTACAAGTCATTGTTTCCAGGGGCCTTTCCCTAGTATATTACCTTTAACTTGAGAGCTCAAATTTCATTTTATAATTAGCTTTTAACTGAAAAAAAAGTTGTATATATTAGTAGGGTATCCCAGTAATGCTTCAGTACACACACACACACACACACACACACACACAGAGAGAGAGAGAGAGAGAGAGAGAGAGAGAGAGAGAGAGAGAGAGAGAGAGAGAGAGAGAGAATGTTTAGACCAGGCAAATGTAACCTACTTATCTCCTCAAACATCTTCCTTCCTTCCTTCCTTCCTTCCTTCTTTCCTTTCTTTTCTTCTCTCTCTCTCTTTCTCTCTCTCTCTCTCTCTCTCTCTCTCTCTCTCCCTCATTTTGTAAATGAGCCCAGGTTGGCCTCTAACTAATTATATAGATCAGGATGACTCTGAATCCTCCTGTCTCCACCTGTTTCTTGGGTAGTAGGATTACAGGCGTGAGTTCTGGGTTTTCTGTGGTGGTAGAGTTGAACTTGGTTTTCATGTATGCTAAGCAAGCACTCTACTGACTGGGCTACATACTTCTTCAACTTTATCATCTTTCTGTGAGAAAAGTCTTAAAAATGCCTATTTTCTAGGTTTTTGAAATACACAGTGTAGTAACTATTGACAAGAAGTAATGAACTTCTTGCCCCTTTTGGAGATCAAGCAGCCACTCAGAAACATCTTCCCATCTCTCCTTTGGTCCCCAGTCATAAAGAACTAGTCAAGTGCAGACCTCAGGTGAAGGGAAAACCCATCAGGACTCAGGAACTTTCCTTTGCTGGGGCTCATAAGACACTGGAGAGAACAGTTCCAGTGAGCTTTCCTGGGAGTCTGTGATGAAGAAGTAGCTACTTGTACTTTTAAATTTTTAATTAAGAAAATTTTAACATCACTGTCTCTGTCTCTCTCTCTTTCTCTCTCTTCCCCTCCCCCTTCCCTTCCCCTTCTCCTCCTCCCCTCCCCCTCCCCCCTCTCTCTCCTGTGTGTGTGTGTGTGTGTGTGTGTGTGTGTGTGTGTGTGTGTGTGTGTGTATAAGCAGGTATGGAGGTAAGAGGACAATTTGTAGACAGTGGTTCTATCCCTCCATCATATTGGCAAACTCAATTCGTTAAGCTTGCCCATAAGCACCTTACCCACTGAGCCACCTTGCCTGCCCTGCTACAAATTCTAAGTAAATGTTTTTGAACTGTTTAGTAGAGATTTGAAAACATAATCCATCTCAGGGTTATCTGACCAAATAAGTTTTATTGTGATTTCACATGTATCTTTTGGGTTTTCAGCCACATCCCTGGTACTGAGAGACTCCCAGTCAGGGGCAGTTTCAAGCAAGAAAAATGTAACTGTCTTGGTTGGGACAGAGTTCTGTTGGTAGAGAGCTTGCCTACTGTGGAGGAAGACTAACTTTGGTTCCTAGCACAGCACAAACCAGGTATGCTGCAGCACTGGGAGGTGGAGGTGGAGAGAAGATCTGCATTTCAAAGTTACCCTGGGCTACATAAACCTCATAGCCATCCTGAGCTACATAAATCTCAAGGCTGGCCTGGGATACAGGAGAAAAGGCAACTATTATCCTAGGACATTTCATTTGCATCAGTCACAGCTTCAGAAACACCAATCATTGACATCTGCTTAGCAAGGTCATCATCTCTCAACAATCTACTCCACCCTCATACACAAACATTCTCGAAGACCTTGCTGCTGCCACCTGCTGAGAAAAGTACAGGACACCCTGTGCTTCCCATGAAACACAAGAAAACCACATAAAAAGCCTGATGTTAAAAAAAAAATGCTAAACAAAAACAAACAAAACAAACAAGCACCCCGTTTTCTGTTCTTTACAATTCTGGTGGACCAGTCTTTGAATGGTTGAGCTGTAGACAGGTTATCTATCTTAAATGTCACCCACTGTCCTGTCAGTAGGCAGGGACAAAACAAACAGATGGCTGAAGAATGGGATGGAGGATGGAGGGAGGGCAGATGGGGAAGGAAGTCACTTCCTGCTGATGTTCAGCTCATGGTTGGGGCAAGTCGTATGTGCAGAATTCTGCTGGAAAAGTTTACAGGAGTTAGACTATGGGAAACACTGTGAGATTGGATTACATCTTTACAATAATTGTTCACATAAATGGACTTAGCACAGAGGAGAAGCCTATATTGACTTTCTGTTTCCCCAGAAGGGGGAGGAAAGTACCGCACAAGCTTTTCTTTAACTTACAATGGCAATCTTCTAATAGCAGCACTGACTAGCTCCAAAATACAGGATTCAGAGGTTGATAATCATCTTTGGGCTCTGGTTATTACATGCAATTTCTCACATTCATTCAGCTTTCTTCATATACCTCTTACTAAAGCGACTCCCATAACAATGAAAGCTTTTATGGAGCCCATTACACTGGAGAGCTAACCACTTCTGGGTTTCTTTCTTTCTCCACCCCCACCCCCTTCCTCCTTCTTCATCTTCTTTTATTGGTTCCCTAGAATATTTATGGCTATCTTTGTTCTCACTGCAACACTATGCCTCTGGCTGTGTGTGGTCACTTCTGTGGTTCTTGTTGTCATTATTTGATGTGTAATAGATGTGTATGTTGATGTTTGGGTGGCACCCTCAATGTAGATATTTGTTTTATCTTGTTATTGCTGTTTTGGCCTTAGAAAGTTTGCTCCTTCCTTGAAACTTTCTCTTGCAACCACACCATGTAAAACTAACTCTCTGCTCTGTTTCCTGATGAACACAGGAGTCCCCCGAGGAAGGGGTCCAACAGGGAACAAAACTCCCCTTCCTAGACACAGAGCGAACAAATTAAGTTCCCTGGTAGTGTCAGAAGCAGATTTACATCAGACACCAGAACAAGGAAACTTGGTCTCCAAGGACAGTGGACACCGGTGCTGTGCATGAGTGAGGAGAAGTGTGTTCTTCCTGCTGTGTTCAATGATTTCCCTTAGTGAATGAAAACAGAAAAAAAAGAAAGAAAGCAAACATGACTGGTCCTGGGTTTCTGCTCCACAAGAATGGACAGAGAGAGAGAGAGAGAGAGAGAGACAGAGACACAGAGACAGAGAGACAGAGAGACAGAGACAGAGAGACAGAGAGAGACAGAGACAGAGAGAGACAGGAAGGAAGGAAGGAAGGAAGGAAGGAAAGAAGGAAGGGGAAAAGAAAGGACATGACTGCTGTTCCTAGGTATGGTGGAGGAAACATTTTAATGGGTCATATGTGGGAGAGCATAGCCAGAGGCAGGCATATCTGGGGGAGTCCAGAGTGGACACGATCTTGAGCCATGTAGGGAGATGGGGAGGGAAAGTGAGAGGGGAGAGCAAAGGAACCAGGTGCAATAGCCAGGAAGGCAGGTAACCAAAACGGCTGGATTATATAGAGAAGAACCTCTGAGGGTTTGGCAGCTCTGCTCACAGGCTGGAGAAGTTCAGGGTGGAGAGCAGCATATACCAGCCAGGAGAACCCTATAACAGGTTCAGGAAGAACCTGGCAGTCAGATCTGCTTTGATATGTTAAATCGGCACCTCAGTCATCTGTCCCAGGTTTGAGACCTAAGAGAGGTTGTAGTGTTGGCACTAGAGTCTCCAGTGCACACTGAGCTTGCCTTGCGTTTCTAATTGCTGCTGGTGGCTAGTCCCCAAGGAAAAGATAGTGTGCCTGTGATGGCTGGGTCCAGAGCAACTTAACCATCTTGCTTAGCCTCAGTTTCTACACCTGTGAAATGGGACCAACAGTGTTTCCATCACAGAGTTGGCGGGTTGGATTGGAATAATACAGCAAAGCAAAGGCTTAAAGCCCACCCCGTTCACCATAAGAGCTCTGAATACCTCGTTCGTCCACGGCTGGACTATCAGCTCCTCAAAGGAACACACGTGGCTTGCTTTGCTCAGCACAGTATCTAAATACCTGGCCGTCAACTGGTGCAAGGAGTATTTATTGCAGTCATTCAGCACCAGTTAACCAAAGAAACGATTTAAGCCTAAAGAAGCCACACGCCTTCTACAGGACCTGGAGTCCAGTTACGAAGCTATCTGTGGAGGAGTCAACAAAAAGAACTTCAGGGTGCTTCACTTCCAAGTATTACTCAAAACCGTGCATAAAACAACACAGAACTCACAATGTTTTGCTTTTCTTTTTGGCCTCACATCCACCCAGGCCTGCTTGCTTGATTGCTCAATTCTGCTTTGCCTGGAGTTGTTTCTTAGCTTTCTCCACAGCAGGGGTGGAGGTGTCCTCTGTAGCATCTTAGTGTAGCTTCCATCCAATGTACCGAGATCTGTAGGAACAGAAAACTTTGTCCAAGAAACGTAAGGAGGCCAGATCCCTTGGCTTTTCAAAGACATTTAAAACCTGGTTTCCCCTTGTTGTGTTAATATGCACTATGTTAGTACGGTACTCTTTCTGAATTTATTTCAACAGATGCCCCGAAGGCAACATGCAGCAGGTGGCAGGTGCGTGTGTAATTTTCTTAACCTGTAGTTTCCCTTCCCCAGGGATTTCTGCTTTCTTCATGGTTACTTTAGACTCCTGGGTGAGTTAACACAAAACTTGACCCCTTGTGTTCCTCTGCACACAAAGGGACCCATGAGGGCTCCACAGGTGACTGTGCTGGTGATAGGAGGGGAATAGAATGCTCAGGGTTGGCGGAGCCTACCTGAGGGCTTGCTCTGTGACCCTGTTCCCTCCGAGAAGCTCCCTTGGATATGTGTTGTACCGGTCAGCAGGTACTCTGTCGTTTAGTCCAGTCCAGCTCAATCTGGCGGCTCCCCACATGCATCAGCTGTGGAGAATGTTGCCGTTAATACAGAGATCAAGACTTAGTGCAGTATGTGTCCATGCCAGGGGAATCTATAAGCCATGGACTGCTTCAATCCAGCTAGGGACATCCTCACTAAAGACCTCTTGCTTCTTTAGGTGCTGAGAAGGAAACAGGTGGGTCTTTACTGAATGCTCCTGGTGGCATGGGTTGTTAGCATAAGCAAAGAATGCATAAGAACGGCTGGTTCATTCTCTGCGCATCTCTCAGAAGCTGACACTTAGTCACCTTAGTGAACTGAAAAGGTATGTGCTGCTGAGTTGCTCTGGGGTTTCTGAAGCACCAATGTACTCATACAGCGCAGAGCGGAGGAGGGATGCAAGAAGCAGGCATTTCACTGGGACACACCCCAGACAACAAAAACGTGTTTTCAGAGGGAGATAACATTCATTCTTTCTTGTGTCAGGAAAGACAGAGATGGAAAGTCTGGGTTGTGCTGGTGGAGAGGATGGTAGCATGGTTTGCCTGTCTGGAGCGGCCAAGGGCACTGTCACAAAACCACAGCCTTGGGGTTCATGACGTGTGCTGTTAGAGGAAACCTCACTGGAATAGCCCCATTCACTTAGTGACCTGGGATGCTGGATGTTTGCTGCAGCTGTAAGCACACAACTGGAGAAGAGAGAGCTACAAAGGCGCCGCGAATGATCATCTGTCTTGAGTCTGCGATCATTGTGCAGGCTGCCCCCACTGGGCCTGCAAGATCCAGTCACACCACCATGTCCTCTCAGTGTGAGTAAAAATGATCCAGCCACACCACTGTGCCCTTTCAGTGTGAATAAAAAAGAAGCTCAATAAAGCTTAATGAGATTTTCAAATGTAAACCCCCTCTCATGATCTGTGGAATCACATAGTCGTTGGACACAGAAGGGGAGATGACAGAAGGGGAGACTAGAGCCATCCCAGGCTGTCTTCTTCAATAAGGGAAAAACAGTGTTTGCCATTATTTCCAAATCACTTCAACCTGATTTGAATAAGCATGCAGTGTCTGACCTCATAGGACAAGAAGGAAAGAACAAGAAGATGCAGTGTTGGTTGTTTTAATTTCTAACAACTACTAGTTGATCACCCAGAATCTTGACCTTGAACAGTTAGGATGATGATTGCTAACCAAGTACAACTCTGTGTGTGGTTTATATGTAGATAGGCACATATGCATGCAGGTGTGTGTGCAGATGTACATGCAGGTGTGCATGCGGATGCCATGGGTCTACTTCAGGTGCCCTCCATCTTATTTTTTGAGACCTCTTCTCTTACTGAACCTGGTCTTCCTATTTCAGTTACACAGGCTGTGCATCAAATCTCTGGGGGTGTGCCTGCCTCAGCCTTCCTAGCACTGGGGTTAAAGGCACACATGGTCATGCTAAGTTTTTACATAAGTGTTGGGGATCTGAACTCAAGTCCTCATGCTACCACAGCAAGACTTTTGCACAAAGCGCCAAATCCTCAGCAAAGAGCAATTTTAATTACCAAGTCATATTAGGCAAATTACAGACACCATTGCCCCTCCCTCTGAATGTTCTGAGGATAGAACTCTGGACTTCAGGCATGCTAAGCAAATGTCCTATGAGCTACATCCTCTGCCCTGGAGATAGTTTTGGTTATCAAATGGTGGAAGGGCATTGTTGCTAGGTAACTGACTGCTGGGTAGGAGTCAGGCACCAAGACACAGGAAAAGCCACCAGAACTCGTGATCTAGTGTAATCAATAACAAGGTTGAGAAGTGCTGGGGTAGAGAACAATCTAGGATATTAAGAATAAGTGTCATAAGTAACTGCAAAGCAACCTTCTCAACCAAGACTTCCCGTCTATTCAATATACACATTACCCTTCAATATTGGGGAGTGGTTTAGAACTCCCCACAGACAAGATTCCCAGATGTTCATGTCCCTCACATAAAATCCCATGACTCTTGAATAAAACATACAATAAGCACCCTCTTACCCACTTCTGCATTTATTATATCCAATGTAAATGACATGTAAATGTAATATATTTTAAGAGAATAATGATGAAGAAAACTGTACATTTGTTGATAAAATTTTATTATTATTAGATGTATATATACAGACTACACTTTTGGATATAAGCTGACAGTTTTTAAGGCTTAAAGTTTTTCTCTCTTCTCTCTCCTTCTCTGTTCTCTTTCTTGCTCACTCACAGCTTGAGGCTGTACACACTCTATGTTCCTTTGTGCACTCTTCTTTTCTGGAACTCCCACACTCATACACACCTCTGTGCATTCCTCTTTCACTCTCACACACACTCTTTACACACATCTTACACACATATCACACACCCCCTACATGTACTCTCTTTTCTCTCTCTCTCTCTCTCTCTCTCTCTCTCTCTCTCTCTCTCTCTCTCTCTCTCACACACACACACACACACACACATACACACTCTCTCTCCATACACACCTCACACTCTCTCTTCACTCACTCTTTACATGTTCTTCTCATGTTCGATCATCTTTTTCTTGCCCCAGTCTTTTATTGATACTCCAAAAGCAAGCAGGTAAAAAGCCAAATGCTTTGCTTCCCAGAATTCCTTGAAGATGGAATTCTGGATGCCAGCTCCACACACACTCACCACAGCCTTGCACGGTGGGTGAGGTAGATGACACCTTCCTACCAATTCCCAGCTTTCTTTTGGCTATGTTGGTTTCTCATGACAGTTTCTCTGTGATCAGGGACTAACTTTGTGGAATTGAGAGGCAAATATGGTGTGACAGCAAGAGACAGCTTCCGGGCATTAGCATGTTGGGCCAGGGTGGGGCAGGGGCAGGGGCAGGGGTGGGGGTTCCAGTTAAATACAATGGAATCCAAACCCTTCTGGCTGTGGTAAAGTTGACTTTCATGATGAACCAGTGGCTGGGATAATTCCATAGTTCCAATAAAAGTCTTCATCTATGGTTCCTGTGATTTTTACATTGAGTTCTTTGTTTCTTTTTTAGTGCCGGAGACTGAACCCAGGTCCATGTGCATGCTAAGCACATATGTCCCCATGGATCTCTCATTGATTGACTATGCCAGCTCTACGCGTTCTCTTTAACTTAACCAGATTATTTCCCCTACAGCAAAATGCTAGCTAATGCATGAGACAGGAGCCGTAGGCATAAGTCCGTACCCTCCTATTGGAGGCCAGGAAAAGAACATCCGGACTTATGTGTTAGGACTGGGGATGTGAGTTTCATAAAATGTATTAAGATCTGTGCTGCCTTTGCTGGCTGAGCGGTTTCCCACGTCTCTCCTACAATGGAGAAGATCATGAACATGTTTTACTAAGGGGTGAGAAGTGAGGTCCTAGAAAACAAACCCACATTTCATTCATCTTGTAGTCTTGTATCTAGCAAAGTGTACATATTATCCCTCAAAAAGAATTAAGTGCAAAATACTGATAGCAGAGACATAGAAGCATTAATATGGTTTTAGTGGCATAAAGGGAGAAGAGGGAGAAAAGTGTTGGCATTACCTAGACACAAAATTGAGCCTGGAGGCATGAGAGTTGTGTGAATCATGTGAATTATGTGAATCAGCATTCAGCAGGCACCAATGATTACATCCCACAGAGTTCAAGCAGAGAATCAGGACCAGGAGCAGATACATGTTAAAGCTGATTTTAAGGAATTGGCATGTGATTCTGGAACTGCCTTACGAGTCTGAACTCCACAGGACACGTGATCAGGAGAGGTAGGTGACAACCTATGAGCACAGAGGGAAGCTGCTGTCAAAGGTAGCTTGCTTCCCCGTGCCTGTCTCAGAAAGGAAGGAAAGAGTCTCCAGAGATGGCTGTGTCAGTAAAGTGTTTGCCATGCACACAGGAGGACCTCCGTTCAGCCCCCCAGCACCCATGTGAAAAGCCAGAGGTCACAGCAGGTGGAGAAGAGACTAATGGACTCCCCCGAGCTTGCTGGGTAACTGAATCAGTGAGTTCCAGATTCAGTTAAAGACTACCTCAAAAACCAAGGTGGGGAGAGAGACTGTGAAAGACACCTAACATTGATCTCTGGTTCCACATGTGTGTGCACACATGCCCAAATGTATGCATACATAATACACAAAAAAATTGAAAAAAATAGAGTGGAGAGCAATAGAGGAAGACACTCAATGTCTGGCTGTTGGTTTTTATGTGAAGGCACACATACACACATGCACACACAACACATATATACATACATACACACACGCACACACACATGCACACACAGCACATACATACACACATGCACACACAACACATACATACACACATACATACATACACACACGCACATGCAAACACAGCACATACATGCATACATACACACACATGCACACACAGCACATACATACACACATGCACATACATGCATACATACACACACAACACATACATACATACATGCACACACAGCACATAGATACACACATGCACACACAGCACATACATGCATGCATACATACACACACAGCACATACATACATGCATACATACACACACACGCACACACACATGCACACACAGCGCATACATACATACACACACAGCACATACATACATACATACGTACGTGCACAATTTCCTCAAGAGATTTCATTGATATTTACAGACAGGTTTTTAAACCAGCAATAATCTACCTTGCATGAACCAACTGTTTATAAGCAGAAGTATAATTCTTTTTTGTACTGGAGATTGAACTGTGGACCCTCATATGGAAAGATGTCCCCTCTCAGTTAGAACCCTAGCTCCAGAACCATTTTCACAATAAAACAGTAAGCAATTAATTAACCTCCTGTATGGCATGTGATTCATGTCAACTGACAGAGACTTTTTAGGACAGTCAAAAAGGCCCTAGAGTGTAAGAGTCAGGAGCTTGACGAGAGCATGACATCCTCTGGTTCACATCCCAACATCTTTGTGATTACCTGTGTGAACTTGGACAAGATGCTTAGTCTTTTTATGCCTCAGTTTCCCCACCTGTAAGAGGAAGGTAAAACTAATGCCTACTTCATGGTGGCATTTTTCAGAGTCAATGAAAACGATGCTTGTTGGATATATTTGTGCAGTGTCTGGCACAGATGAATTCTCCAGTAAGTATATCATTATCACCTAGCTATGTAATGTTTGAAGCAAAATGGAAAACAAGGTATTTTTTTCGGGAAACACAACAAATTGCTATCCATGCATTTCAGCTGTGAATATTTCTATCTGGTTGTTCTTTATTTCTTCTTAACGACAGGTTCATTCGAATTATATTATCCTAATGGTGGGACCATACTATACTGGAAAAGTCCTTCTATAGCAAACCTCTCCCAAGACAACATTAAGCGTCTTCACATCGTCGAGTCTTTTTCCTGAGTATGGCTATTATCCACTGAGTCTAATTATTGAATATGGCTGTACCATTTGTAAGCATGATCATAAAGCAATAAAGATAACAGTGTTAGAATAATTACATTTTTTGAGACTTCTGTGGAGAGAAAAACCAGTGGAGTTATCACCTTGCTCAACCTCACTAGAAATGATGGGGGAATAAAACAGCTTTCCCACTCTGTTGTGCTGTTTATGAGACTCTCTCCAGACAATTCATTCCTTCTAAAGTGACATGAAAAATCAATTAATTTTAATGGTGGATAACAGATTATGGTATTTAATAGTTCATCTGATTTCATGCTGCAAAGTGAACAAGGCAATGTTGTGTAAATCTAATAAGAGTTCTGGGGGCCCATTCGACTGTTTGTCAAAAGCAAAAAAGAATGAGATTATCAGGAGCTGGCTACAAACTAAAACACTGTCTAAACCAGTTTGTATACATTGTATCAATTAGTTCATATACAAAGTAAAGCAAGGGGCATAAGGCATATGTACTCAAGTTTTTTTAGCTTTAAAAAAAAATCTTTTGCCATTAAGTGTTTGCTACATTTTTTTTTATTGTGTGTGTAAGTGTGTACAGAGGTCAGAAGACAACTTGTGGGAGTCAGCTCCCTCTTTCCACCATGTAGGAACCAGGGCGCAAACCCAAGTTGTCAGACTTGGAGACAGGCATCCTTGTCTGCTGAGCCACCTCACTGGCCCTTTCATTTCTTTTAAAACTCCTCCATTAAGCACCCTCTAGCCAGGCGGTGGTGGCGCACGCCTTTAATCCCAGCACTTGGGAGGCAGAGGCAGGAGGATTTCTGAGTTCGAGGCCAGCCTGGTCTACAGCGTGAGTTCCAGGACAGCCAGGGCTACACAGAGAAACCCTGTCTCGAAAAAAACAAAAAAAAAGCACCCTCTAAAGCGGGGTCTGTCTACGCAAGACAACAGCATGGAAAGATACAGGCTTTGCTTTCCTAAACATAAATATAATCTGAAAGTACTGATGATTAAAAGATTTCGGGAGAGGCTATCACAAACACATGAAGAAATGAATTGGTTCTTAGTTTCCATCCATCTGCATGGTTGAACATGGCCTAGTTTTCCTAATCAGCAATTCTGACTCTTAAATAGCACCACTTAAGCTTTGACAAGCCACTGCTGTCTCACAGTCATTAGCACAGTTGAGACATTCGCCCAGTACCCTTCCTCAATTTTCATCCCAATTTCTAACCCTATGAGGACAAAGTAGACCCAGGCAGCTTCACTAGAAAGTTTCTTTTAAAGATACTGTTAAGTAGTGGCTTTGAGATAGTCTCAGTGCTGAGCAGTGAAGGACTTACAGGGTCATGGATGCCTGGCGCCTATCGATTCTGCTAGTTAATAAAGAGTTAAACAGAGCAGTGTGGCCTTTTATCTTTATTTATTTTTTTTAAAGGCATTTTGAAGGTGCTGAAGAGGGGAGGCCTGGTCCTAAGTGGTCATGTGGCTACCGCCATTCATCTTGGTAGTGACTATCTGTCAAAAGTGGCAAGAGTCCCTGTTAACAGCCCTGACCTGAGCAGTAATGAAGGGAGAGTGCACGGCAAAGTGTCCATTATCAGCAGGTTGGGAGCAGTAAATTGGAGCAGTTTGCTTCAATCTTGCTGTAAGTTGAAATGTAAGATAGGTGAGGATCAGCGAGAGGCAATTTCATCCTATGATCATTCTTGTCAGATCGCATCAGACTGGCGACTTAGTTCCATGCATGATTTCAATTAACCAAATCCGGCTAGAATGTCTCTGCTGCCGCGGGAGGTTCGTTTCTAAGCGGGGCTCCTGGGTATTTATTATTTAAACACACCTGAGTGCTCACAAGTGTAAGACGCCTGGGTGTTACGAAAAAGACTAACTCTTCTGAACAGTCACTGTGTCCTGTCACCCAACATCTGATTCTATAAGGGACACAGTGTACAGGGTGGCTAGAGGGGCTACCTAGCTTCTCTGCAAATGTCCAAAGTTATATGTCTGTTTCTAATGACCTGCGATGGTGGAGCTCACTATGAAGAACATGTATATTCATCCTTTCCAAAGGGATTCCCCTCTGGGTGACCGGGACCATCAGCTTCCAGTATCTGCACTTGTGCTAAGCACAAGAAATCACTCAGGGGACGCGGGGGGGGGGGGCGGGGGGGGGCGGGGGCAGTTGAACGCTGATGCTTTAACTCACTCCTAGATGCCAGAGAAGCGTTACTTGCTGTCAGAAGTGAGCTCTTGGCTTGGTGGTTTATTAAAATGTCTTCACAAGTTCATAAGCAATGTCATCTCTGCTTTCAAGCAATTTATAATCCAGAAGGTGAAATACATATACACTAACATCTATGGTGAAAGCAGGGAGTATCATTTAAAAAAAAATAAAACTGCAAAAATGTAAAGAGGTCATTTTTTGAACTGGGATGTCAGAACAAATGTGAAGAAGACAGACCTTTAAGCTGTGTCTCCATGACAAGCAGGGTGCTTCTAGGTGTCGCTGGAGAGTGGTCATGTGCCCTTTTCTGTTTCTGCATATCAATCTGCAATCACTGTGCCACCACTATAATGCCACTAACTTACTGCCATGGTCCCCATGGGTTAGGACCGCTGACTTTTGCATCCTTTGCCTAGGAGATTATTAGTCTGAAACCAAGTGTCCTCTGGGGCTCCAATCCCATTGGAGACTTCAGCCCCTCCTACGAAGTGCAGTTTGGGGCCCCTGCCAACTGGGGAACTGTTCTTGGTAATTCTGAGCTCCTGAGGGACACTTGCTGTTTCCAGACAAGTGGTCTCCACTCAAGGAGGCACTTCACCCTCTCAAGACCAGCAGGAGGAGGCTCTCTGTCCTCAGCTGCCACTGTGTAGGTCAGTGACAATTCTCAGAGAAACTCCTTTATCCTTTCCCATGAATCTTGTCCCACGAGCTCTCTGGAGGTTGCTTTTATTTATTTATATATTTATTTTCCAAGCCAATACTCCCATAACTTGTTAGACAACAGGATGCAGCTATATTGAGACAGACAGGCTCCGATGTCTGTGAATGTGTCAACGCTATTCTCTGAACTGGTTGTTCTGTTTGTTTTTTGGGACAAGGTCTCATGTAGTACAGGCTGCCCTTGAACTTGGCCAAAGAGGGCCCCAAACTCATGTTCTGCATCCACTTCCCAATATTGTGACTGTAGCGATGTGCATCATGCCTGGATTTATGTGTACATGTTTCACACTCGATCCATCTGTTAGCCACTGTCCAACCCTCATGCTCAACAGCACAGTGAACTACAGAATACAGGTAGAAACTCCTTTCCTGAAGTGGGAGTTGAAGGTATGTCTTAACTATCCTGCATTCTGTTATCCTTTAGAAATATGCTGACATTTTGCCTTCAGGTTCTTCTGTATTTCCTCTTTAAACTTAAAAAAAAAAAGCTTTTCCTTATTCCCAATATTCTCAAATTTACTGAAAATCTCCTTTTGGCCTTAGATACTTCCAGAAGACTTTTTACCTGCAGGATCTTTCAGTCAGTTCTAAGAGTTTTAGTATTTCTTTGGCAATTTCTACTTCTCCGTTTTTCTCTACTTTCTGCACTAAGACATAGGTTGGGTTTCTTGGATTCCTCTAGTTTCCATGAAATTTTCATATCTCTCTGTCTTTCTTTCTTGGTTTGGCCTAATTTAGGGAATTATTTTTGGTTTTGTTTTTTTACAGCACCTTCTAATTGAAGTTAATTTTTTGTTATGTTTTCTTTATA
Source organism: Tokudaia tokunoshimensis (assembly GCA_036184795.1). NCBI lineage: Eukaryota > Metazoa > Chordata > Mammalia > Rodentia > Muridae > Tokudaia > Tokudaia tokunoshimensis. The sequence continues at coordinate 133,683,998 of BTHU01000012.1, read as the reverse complement.
TTATTAAGAACTTCCCTTTAGTGCTATTCCTTTTTTTTTTTAAATTTATTTATTCTATTCATGTGTACAAGTGTTTGGCCTGCGTGTGTGTAAGTGCACTGTGTGTGCAGTCAGAGGCCAGAAGAGGGCATCAGATAGCCTAAAACTGGAGTTATAGATGCTTCTGAGGTGCCATGTGAGTGTGGCAAGAGTTATGGATGCTTCTGAGGTGCCATGTGAGTGTGGCAAGAGTTATGGATGCTTCTGAGGTACCATGTGAGTGTGGCAAGAGTTTTTAGCTGCTGAGCCCCCTCCTTAGCAATTTCTTACTATTTTCATTTTGTGGTCAATTATTTTTTTAAAAAAAAATTCTTATAATAATATTATGTGCACACACATGCATGTACATATATGCAAAACACATGTGAGTCACATAAAGGTACATATGTATACATATACATGTATGCATGCATTCATACATGCATACATACATACTGGTAATACATGTATATGAAAATATGTATACACATGTATATGTGTGCATGTATGTATGTGTTTACCTGCACTTGTGAGTATATGGAAGGATAGTTTTAAATTAGAGCAAAGAAGAGAGACAGTATTTATTATTTTTATTTGAAAACTTAGCTAAAGAGACAACCAAAGCCTGCCCACAGGGGGAACTACTATAATGTGTAAGTATGTGGTGGAAAGATAGAAGGGAGAGAGAAAGAGAATAGTTTGAATACTATGAAGAGAGAGGGACCTGGAGATGTGAGGATGGAGAGGAATGGCCTGATGTGAGTAGCCTGCCCTGCCACCTGAGGCCGTGGTGAAATCCCAGCCCGGCTGTGACTAAGGGCCATGTCTGGGTCCATGGTCACACAGAAGCAGAGATGTGTGTCAATGACCATGGCTCATATTACCAGCAAAGGCCATGTGGACATCCCTGGTCTGGGCTGTCGCCTAGACGTTATTGATGTCCCAGGGCTGTGCAGAGCTGGCCCTGGCCCTCACTGACTGAGGTACTCAGGAGAGAGCTGGCCCTGGTGGTGAGTGTGTAGGTGCGGTGAGCCGGCGCTGAGGGCAAGAGCACGGAAGAGCTGATCTCACCGCTTGTCTGCTGTGAGATGGTGTGGACCGGGGAGAGATACCCTACCTCTCCTCACCCCTTGCCCTGGAGAGCTGGCCCTGAGGTCATGAGAGTGGGAGAGTGGGTACTTCACCTCACCTGGGCAGCACAATAAAGCTGGCCCGGGTGGTGGAAGAATTCCCTCCTAAGGAATGAGAGCAGGAGAGCTGGCCTTGCCTCTTGCCTGTTGTAGAAATGAGTGAGCTAGCCTAGGCAGTTTTGGAGAGCTCACCCTGGTGGTGTGGGTGCTAGAGAGCTGGTGGGCTGACCAGCTCAACTACCACCCAGGCCCAGATCCAGGACTTTGAGTTGGTCCACCCCTACATCTACCTTGTCTATGAACTGTTGGAACGCATGAAATGGCTTGCTGTACGGATCCAAAGCTATGAGATCTCCATGATGCGAGGCAACCACAAGATATTCGAAAGGAGTCCCAGCGAGTATCTAGTAAAGTGTAGCAGAAGCTAGAGGTCGGACCAGTGATTGATTGCAATGAACATTTGCAAGTAAAGGTGTGTGAACAAAGGGCTATGCTAGGTACATGCTATGACACACTACAGCTTCCATGACAAGATTTGAAACAATTATTTTATTTTGGTCGGGGAGATTGCAAGGGTGGAGGGACAGAGAGATGAGTGGGATGTGAAATTCACAAGGAATCAATAAAGAGTTGAAAAATGTAGTTATCGTACAAACTGGTTTAATTTTGACATATGTGTATATATGTCATGTTGGTATGTGTGTGTGTGTGTGTGTGTGTGTGTGTGTGTGTGTGTGTGTGACTACACTATATTTTTTTCTAAAAAATTGGATTTGGTAATTCACACCCCACCTACAGTGAAACTCAAGTGAAAATTGTGTTTCTGCTTAGAGAGTGAGACACACCTTCTGCTCAGGGCAGAGGGAGGGAGATAGAATAGAAATCATAGCTGTGCTCTCACTGAAGTTCTGAACTCTCAACTTCGAGCTGGTTCTTTCCTTATTATTATTTTTAAATGTTTTCACTTAGCCTCTCAGTTGCCAAACATTCTATCTCCAGTGCTTTACCTTTAAAAAAAAATCACAAAATCAGGTAACTTTCTTGAGACGCCTACACCCATCCTAGGGAGCATAATACTGTTCTCTTCTTAAACTTCTCCATGTTTCACACCCATACTTAAATCTATATTGAAACTGTTTCTTAAGAAACTCAACCTCACTCCATAAAATCTCCCCAAAACAGAACTTATGAAACCAACTTGAGTGTTAACTTTACATATGACTATGACTTATCTCTCTGCAGGTTAGAGCAGTGATGCTCTATCAGGCAGGCATAGCAAGAGGCAACCAGAGTTGAAACATGTTCTCAGACACAGCACATTCTACACATTTCTGTAATGACGTAGAGAAAATATTCATTTAAAAACTAGTAAGGTGGCTAAAGAGATGTCTCAGTAATTAAGAGCACTGGCTGCTTTTATAGGACCTGGGTTCTATGCTGAGCACCCTCATGACAACCATATGTAACTCAAGTCCCAGGGTATCTAATTGCCTCTCCTGATCTAAGATCATATGTGAACATGGTGTACATGCATATAGACAAAAGACCATACACACAAATAAAATAAAAATAATAATAAAAATTAGTAAGTATGAATTTTATTTCTGGTCTCTACAATCATGTTTATATGACAGAGGGCAAATCACTTCACCTCTTTGGACTTCAGTTTTCATCTTTTCAGAGATCTTTCTACATTTCTTCTCAGGGACCAGAAGTGTATTGTATGGTTATTTCTTCAAACTCTTAAGACTCAAGAAATAAGCAAAACATAGAAGACCCAGGAAGTAAATGAAACTTAGAAGGTTCAGAAAGCTCCAGAAAATTACAAGACTCACAAGGCTCCTCCCCAAGGTTGTAAAAGAAGTTTAACTTCTAGGAAAGAGAAGACTTACAGGCCCAAGATATCTACAAGTTATCCTGGGATGTAAGAGTTCTGGGATGCAGTTTTTGTGAGTCACCTGTCTGACAACCACAAGAGTTTTGGTGCAGCAGCTAGAATTAGGTCATTCTTTCTCCTGGAATCTCCCCCATATTTCTGTAAGTAACCTCAATAAAATCACTGCTTTAGTTAGTGAACTTTGTCCAGAATTGCTTCTTTAGTCTGTCTTCAGTGTCTTATCTGTGTGAACAGACATTTGTTTATATTCCCCTAGGAGAAGCCACATAGCTCTATAGGACATTCTTAGTGCTCACTTGTTAAGGTATAGTCTGGGATTTGGAAGCTTATATCACTGAAAACACAGTCATCACTAATATAATTTTCTAGGAGAACTTTGAAAGTAGAAGAGAGTATAATTTTGAACCAATTTGAAAAATAACACAGGACTAGGAATGTCCAATAAGACTTTATCAAACGTACTTCACAGCTCTCTTTTCCTTTGTGTCGAGAATCACTCAATGGAAGAGAAAAACCACATAACTGTTCTCACATCCTTGCAGTTCACACATGTGAGTTTGACCTAAAACACGCCCTTCTTAAGAGAGTACATACATTTATCTTTATTCTGAGCACAAACCTGCACATACTTGAGCTTTCTTGGGCATTTGTTAATATGTTGAGAATAATTGACTAATGCAAAAAAAAATACATGGGATTATAGAAATAGAGAGATAGAGATAATGTTAAACATCCATGACATGTATCTATTTAAAAGATAAAAATAACTAATTTAGAAGACATTAATTAATGATAGCCAAGATTGTTGAAGAAAGAGAAGACAAGGTGGGAAGATGCTTGATTTAAGGATTGCAATTTCCCTAAGGATTTAAGTTCAATACCAGATCCATGTGAAACCAAGCAAACAAACAAATCCAGGTATGGTAATGCACGCTTGTAATCTCAGACCTTGGCAAAGGGAGACAGTCAGCTTGTTCAGGCTTCCTGGCTAGCTATCTAAACCTAAGTTCCAGGTCAATTAGAGATAATGTTTTAAAATAATAGTAATAATAATAATAATAATAATAATAATAATAATAATAATAATAATAATAATAAATGCATTGTATCTACACATACATACATATATGTACACACACTCATGGAACTAGAAGACAGTTCTCTTCAAGAATGATTAATATAATTAAATCACTTAGTCATTCAAAACAACTCAAAATGGAAACAGAGACTCATTCTGCTAAAGAATGGTGGCTAGTCTGCTCAGTGGCAACTGTGGTGCTTTTTTGTAGCAAAATAATAATAACTACTGCTACTACTACTAATCCTTCATTGACCTACTCTTAATAGCTTTGAATAGCTAAGAGTCTTGATTAAATTTAATTAAATGGAGTGTCCTTTAGAGAACTGGGTGAACTATTTCAAATTCACCTAATGTAGCAGAGAGCCAGACATGGAGAACTCTGCCATGTCTCAGGTGTCTCCTCCCCATGCTCTTCATGTAGAGCAGTGAGAGGCATCAGATCAGTTCTTCCAAGGAACCCACAGAAATAGGAAAATTAGCTGTCTGGGGGGTTCAAGATGAGCACCTCCAGAGACTAAGAAGTCAGCCCAGAGACTTGCTGAAGACCTTTAACTCTTTACGGTATTCTGTCTCTTGCTCTCTAAGTCCTAGTTTCTTAAACATTAACACTGTGACCAAATTTAGCTCCAATCAGTGTCACGTGTAACACATATAGAAATCTAAAATATGTGTGCGGGAGCAGAAGCAATTCTGCATTCTCTAATACATGTGTGATCGTAATACGGAGTATTGAATATCCTACAATAATTTACTGGCTCCTTTTAAATTTCTGTGCTGCAGTTTAATACCTATATACACTAATGGAATTGATTATTATGTTTTATACATATTCATGTTATATTTCAAACATATTTATCCTTTGCCACTTCTCATTCTCTCCCATCTGTTAATCCCTTTCCTCTTCTCAATCCGTCTCTATTCTATGTTTGTGTCTTTTTTTCTATTTTTTCTCTTTATTTATTGTGACCCAACATATTTTATGGTTAGGGTTGCTCACAGGAGTGTGGGTAAGGGTTTGTTTATAGGATCATGGCATCATGCCAGTGACTCCACCACCAAAAGAAGTGTTTTTTCCTCCTCTGCCAACTCTTAACTTGATATAGCTCCTCAGGGAGGGAGGAAGGACTGTATGAGACCCTCCCCCTTCCAGGACACTGTTGAATAGTTCCATCATGTGAAGATCCTGTGTGGGCAATCACAGCTGCTGGGAGTTGCAGAGTGTCTTGCCTGAAGGTCAGCATTCCACACCACTCTCCACCTTGCTCCAATCTTACCTTCTTTCTGCCCCTTCTCCATTGCTATTTCTCAGTGTGGGTCATAGATAGACAGGAAGATTACTAAATTTTCTGTGTTAATTTTGTATCCAACCACCTTGCTGAAAATGATTGTCAACTCTCTGAGTTTTCTGATGACCTTTAGGGTCTCATATACTGGACAGTGCCATCTATAAATAAAAAATGTTTTGATTTCTTATCCTTTCTGGGTCCTCTTTGCTTTTTCAGCAGGCAGATTGGCTCTAGCTAAGACCTCACGAACTATCTTGAAAGGAATGCAGAAAGTGGGCAGCCTTGTTTGGTGCTGGATTTTAGTGGGCATGCTATGCGGTTTCCTCATTTAGCATGATGCTGGCTTTAGGTTTGGCATAAAGAGCCTTTATTGTGTTAAATTCCCTCCAGTCCTAGTCTCCTCAGAACTTTTATTATGAAGGGCTAATTGGATTTTGTTTAAGGCTTCTCCTGCATTTATTGAGGTCATTGTGTAATTGCTGTTCTTGAGCCAATTTGTGAACTCTGTTAAATTTATTGATCTTCATATGTTGAACTATCTCTACATTTTTGAAATAATACCAACTTGATCATAGTAAGTGATCTTTTAGATGTGTTTTGAATTTATTTTGCATGTGTTTAATTGAGATTGGTCTGTAATTTTGTTTTGCAGTTGTGTGTCTTTCCTTCATAAAATGAATTTAGAAGCATTTATTCCTTTTTTATTTCATGGACTAACTTGAGAAGGATGGATGGAAGTTCTCCTTTAAAGGATTAGTGGAATTTCTCAGTGAATCCAACTGGGCCTGGACTTTTTTGGTTGGAAGATTTTTCATTATGCTGTCAATCTCATTGATTGTTATGTATCTGTTTAAATAATTTATCTCATCTTGGTATAATTTTGGTAAGTCATATTCATCTATGAATCAACCAATTTATTTTAGCTTTTTCCCAATGTGGTAGAATATAAGTTTTTAAGCTATGTACTTATTATTTTTTAATTGTATTGGGATTTTATGCAGCATCTCCCTTTTAATCTTCAATTTTATTATTGGGTCAGCTCTCTTTTCTTTTCTTTTCTTTCGTTTTTTTTTTTTTTTTGTTATCTTGGTTGAGGGTTTCATAACCTCATTTGTGTTTATGATAAGAGAATGAGACATGTACATTCAGATGTAACTTTAAAAATCAACTAATGTAAACTATAACTTTGGTTTGAATATTTTCTTTCAAATTATAAAGTTACTGATGTAGAAAAGGACTCTTCTATTGTCTTCTGACTTCTTTGCTCAGCGGGACTTTGGCACCTATGTGGCACCCAATGACCATTGGATATGGAAAACCATGGTGCATGCCTGAGCTGAGCTATGAAGAAAGCACTTCTTTCCTTTGCATCTGAACCCCTGTCACCAGAAGAAGAGCTAAAGTTCATGAAGTTGTTAGGTACCACAGAAGCTGCCTATGTCAAGGTATTGGACAGCTGGGATGGTTCTTACTATCAATCAAGACCAGATTGGATATTCTTTTCTGAAATGCTTAGATTGAAAAATGTTTCAGATCTGAGACTTAAAAAAAAAAACCAAACAAACAAAATTTTAGAGTATTTGCAGATGCATAATTATGTAGCTGGGTATAGCATAAGTCTAAGTACAAAATTCATCTATGCTTCCTATACCTATGCACATGCTGTGTGCGATATTTTTAATTTTTCATAGCATTTGCACTGTTCCCATTATTTGAGACCAGGTTTGGAATGTTTTACTTGAGGAGTCAAATCAATGCTGACAACATCTTCAGATTAGGAGTGTTCCACCTGGAGCATATACCAAACTAGAGAAAGGGGTTAAAAAGAAACGTGCTAAGACTTTCAGGCTGCTGAAGATACCTTGGCTCCCAATACTCGTACCTCCAAAAGAAAGCTAAGCACAAGGTTCATATTTTCTGAGTCTATTCAAATAATTAGTAACTTGAGAAAATTTTACAAGAAAACTCTGCCCTTCTCAATTGTGGTGGTTTGAATGTGTGGTCATTAGGGAGTGACCCCATTTGACAGGAATTAGGAAGTATGCCCTTGTTGGAGTAGGTGTGACTTTGTTGGAGAGTGTGTCAGTGGGGAGCGGGGCAGCTTTGGGGGTTCAAATGCTCAAACCAGGCCCAGTATCTCTCTCCCTCTTCCTTCTTCCTGCCAATCCAGTTGTAGAACTCTCAGCTCCTCCCCAGCACCATGTCTTCCTGTGTGATGCAATGCTTCCAGCTATGCTGATAATGTACTTCTCTGAACTATAAGCCAGCCCCAATTAAATGTTTTCCTTTATGAGAATTACCATGATCGTTGACTAAGACATCAATTGCTAGTCATAAATTGGACCTACCTTTACTATCTACAAAATATAATACATACAAGTGCTATTCTTTCAACCCTCAAACGAGGTCCAGAGTGATTAGCTCTGCCGTGAATGAGAGGTCACAGTGCACTGAACTACATAGAAGACCATCCATCACCCAAAGTACCATCCGCTCCCGAATTTAAGTCCTCAGCTGTTGGCACACACTCCAAGTGCTGCTGCCCTGTGGTAAGCAGAGGCAGGCAGGTCTCTGTGCATCCAAGGTCATCTGGTTTACACATGGAGGAACTCTAGGGCAGCCAAGTTACCTGACCAGACGCTTTCTTAAACAAGCAAATGACAACAAAAAGAAAACTACCAGGAGCCATCAGAGATGTGAAGTGAAGACAGGAGACTGTGAGCTTATGGCTATAGAAAAGGAAAACCTTTTTGGCTGTTATTTAGGGAGTTTACAATATGTCACAAGAGGACTGAATGTGGCCTCTGAGAGCTAGAGACAGGGACCTAAGCAAGAAAAGTTTAGTATGGTAGAGGCTGAACTTAGATCCTTCAGTTGGCAAATGATTGACACAAGAAATGGGAGGAGGATCTCTTGGAGAGGGAAATTCTGGAGGAGAAAAAGAAAAGGATGATGTGGAGTCTGGGCACATTTTTCTAACTGGAAAGAGATGAGAGCTTGTTTTATGGGTTACATCCTTCAGAAAGGAGAAGGCAGCAGAAAATGCAGAGAGAGAGGATAGGGCTGGGTGCAGGGAAAGAGGATTCGGCTGGATGTAGGGTGAGATAGGGAATAGGGCAGAAGTCCCTACTGGTGGAAGGTCTCTGAGAGAGGAAGTGAGGAGTGAAATTGCACCTCAGGCTTTGGGAAGGAGAAGAGAACAGCTGGTTAAGGACAACAGAGGTAGGTTCTCATGGGCTGGGGGAGGAACCAGAGCTCAGTGTGATGACTTCTCTTTTTAAAAGACACATCTCACAGCTATTATTAATAAAACACACTGGACAAAGACATCCTGCCCGCCCCCCCCCCCGCTACAATCACACTCAAGGTCATAAAAAAGGAAAATTGAAGAGGAGTTGACTCATGAGTGAGAAAAATAAAACATGTCAGCATAACCAAGATGACATCGGGGAGTGAGTTCCATTTCTTTACGTTCATAAAAGAGATGCAATTAAAACAAAATCTTTGCCTAAAATTAGAGGCAAGCAAAGCTTGATAAGTTACCCACATAGATGGAGTTGATTGTTTAGTTCCTGCCTGAGGTGTAGCTAAGTGAGCTGTGCAGCCAATGTGGAAAGTCAAACTTTTCATTTCTGTTCCTAAGGCATGCTTCAAAATGATGTATAAATAAGACCCCGCTGAATTAAGCAGGTGATGCCCAGCACCAAATCCAGTGATTAATGGCTCCCGCACAGTAATTTATGGAAAAATTCTATTGAGCCTGGGAGTTATCATGACCATCTTTACCAAGTACGATCGTTCAATACATGTATAAGATATCACCCTTTCTAGAAAATACAAAACAAATGTACATTATCTATTTTCTTCCGTGTTATGAACCTCAGTAGACAGATTCTGCTGACATCCCTGAGAAGACAGGCCTTCTCCACTTCACACGCACAAAAACATATTTCCTACAGTAACATGGCACTGTAGAGTCACACTGGAAGGAAGAGAGCTAAGGAGGTTAAAATAAAGAATTCCACATCCCATTTATACTTATGCATCATTCTTAAAAGGCAACGTGTGTATGCTGAATCATTAAAAAAATATCTCCCGACGGAAATAGAGAATTTAAAATGGCCAGAAACATCGTTGCTTGTTTCTGCATGGATTTTTAAAGAGTGGCTTTAGCTTTTCACATTTGCTTTACAACACTAAAAAGATTCAGATTCGTGATATACAAAGAAGTTTATTTGATATATAGAGCAGAGCCATAAGCCATATTTTATGCATAACAGTGATTAAATGCAAGGTTGATATATTTTCCTGGGATGAGAACCGCAGAGAAAGGCTTACATTTTTATAACTTTCCTTTTGGGGGGCATTTTTAAATTATTTAAGTTGAAGAATAAAATGACTTGTTTGTGAATTTACATGCTCTTTTTAATCATCTTTAGGTAATGCTGAGATGGCAGAGATGCTAAATTACAGGCAGCAGGGGGAATCTGCTGTGTAAAAGGCACAGGATCATTTCGTCCATGAGCCCATGAGGAATATTCTGTTCAAGAAGTGGAGACAGAAGAAAATTACCTAACTCATGAAGCACACATTAGGAGCAGAGTCAGCGGCTGTGAATGCGTATCCAACAACAAACCATTATGTATCTTTGGTTTAATTACATGTGCTTATTACACACCTGTACCAGAGAGTGGAGGCTGCTATTTGCTTGAGTTGTGGTTTTCTCTATCAAAACAGCATTAGCATTACGAAGCTTATCAAGGCTCTGTAACATTCTCTGGCTGGAGTTCATGAGTCCTTTATTCTGTTCACAACCTGAATAAGACTGGTGTGGGGGGGGGGACTTAGAAACATTTTAATCACATTAGCAAATGATTTCTAAATTTAGAGCTAGAGTGGATTTTTATAAGCACAGAGAAACACCAGCAAATCACCAAGCCTTTGTAAATCAACCTGCTACTTAGGAAGAAAATTAAAAAGTTAAATGGATTCAGCATTTAATTTTTTTCTTGGAGCTCCATCTTGAAGAATCTTAATTATCCAGAGTACTTTAGAACAGGGTAATCTCGAACTTCCAAATACTTAGGGATAAACAGCTCTTAACATGTCACATTAAACTGATAATCCAGACAATGCTCTGCTTGAGAGCATTGCAGCTAAATATAAATATTGGAACGATGGAAAAATTACACATTTTAAGTAGTTGCGTATAGGTAAGTGTTTCAATAAGAAAGAAATCCCATGAAATATGCATGACCCACACTTCTGACTTCACAAGTCAGATTCCCTCTTGGTTTTGACACACAGCATGCTTGTGTCTAAAACATCCTAACATCATAAATCTCACCCTACATCCATCCTTTAATCCCGCGGTCCTTGCTTTGCAGAAGGACACAAGTGAGCATACACTACAGCAGGCCACACATCCCAATGAACATAATCCTATTATCGCAACGAAAATGATACCATTTCAGAGGCATAAACAACAAATGGTGCCCAATGCCCAGAGAAAATTAAAATTCTATTTGGGATTCCCACAGGGTCTTGGATTCAGTCCCACAGATGAAGTTTGATAGTTTCTCAGGAAGATAAAAGCTTAATAATAAGGGGTTTGGACCCATGAAAAATATGATAATAATAATAGCAAGAATAATGTGATTGATTTATAATCCATACCAGTAAGGAACAGATGGTGGTAAGAAAAAAATGCACTCATTTTAGTACAGACTCTTAATAGGAAACAAATATGAACTGTATTTTTTTTTTACAAACACAGAAAACTCATCCATGGAGATGCAAATGGATTTTTAGAAATAAATCTCTAGTAAGTTTTTCTTAAGATAAATCATAGCACCAAATATGATGGATAAGGCAAAAAAAAACCCACAATTATTTCTTGCTGATAATATATTTTAAGGGTTTTATGAGCCCTTCATTCACAAAATTAGATACACTTAAATAAATTGGTCGTGTTCAAATGTTACATTGTAAGTTCCCAAATGAATTTACCTGTATTTATATAGATTATCTATCAGATCTTTTTAAGTAGAAATAATTATTTTGTTCAACACTACTGCAAAAATTTTCTCATGAATTGCTTTTTGCAATGAGATCATCCACAGTGAGCAGAAGAATGAATGATGTTTTAAAATTTAGATTATTTCTACAATGTCTATTACGTATTTTTGCAAGTCAGCAAATTGTTTCATTTTTCTCTCTCTCATATGGTAATTTAATCTGGGTATTTATTTCATTTTCCATAACCTATTGGAAGAAAGACTAACTACCCTCCAGTATACACTATTACATTATACATTCAGAACGGATACTATAAATTATGTGATCTAACAAAAAACGATTAATGGTTTATGGGGAAGAGACAACCATGAAACCTCAGCTACTGGCAACAGGATGCCAGCCAGTTTCCTGTTTCCTGCTGGGGAAAGAAAAGGAACCCACAGAGTCTCCGTTTAAAGAATTTTATTACAGTCATTCTCTTTGACATGTCACTGTTTATAAGGAGAAGGGACATAAGGGGCCCCAGGTCGACTTTAAGTCTCTGCCATGGACCAACCAGACAGCAGAACTTGTATTCTAAAGCTATGCCTCCATTACCCTCTGATGCAGGTTCTTCCTGAGACCTACTTTGTGGACCCACAGTGGAGCGGGGAGGTGGTGTTATTCTGCTGTATGTCCTGGGGCAGAGGTGCACATGCCAGCTACTCTTCCTCTGGCTTCTTAGCAGTGAGTGGGAAAGACCTTTATGAATACACTAGAAATAAATTAACATCTTAGGGGCTGAGCGTTAGCATTTTGTCTAAGCTCCGCCCCACAGTTACCTAGCAACAGCCAGGTGTGCCTGACTCACCATAAAAGGGGCTGCTGCCTCCTCCGCTCTCTCTTGAGCTCTTGCTTTCTCTGTCCTCTTGCCCCTTCCCCCCATCCTTTCTCTCCAGGCACTCACGGCTAGCCTCTACTATTCTCTCTCTCTCTCTCTCTCTCTCTCTCTCTCTCTCTCTCTCTCTCTCTCTCTCTCTCTCTCTCTCTCTCTCCCCCTCTCAACTCCCCTCTCCATGCCCTAAATAAACTCTATTCTATACTAAACTGTCTCTCATGTGACTGGTCCCTCGGGGAAGAAATGCCCCATCCTGGGCCCATGGAGGCACCCTCTTCCCCAATACCTGACTACATATCCACCAAACATATTCCTTCTCTCCTTATCTTTTTATAAACACAACACTGGGGAGATGTCACAGACCATAGAAAGTTCTTACCATGTAGACGTGAGAACCTGAGATCAAATCCCTAGAACCTGTGTAAAGCTGTGTATTATGACCCACATGTGCAATACTAGTATTCCTATTGTTCCAGATAGCCCAACAGAGACTGAGAACCAACAGTTAAGGGTGTCTTCAAATCCCCCACATTGTCCATACTCACATAAACATGCACCCATAAATATCATGAACACACATAAAAATCAAACTAAAATGTAAAATGACTGTATAAGTTCTCAAGTTTATGATTACTTTGAAATTAGCTGGAGAAGGGCTCATTTGAAGGGAAATGTCCTTCTGTGAGGCTATGTTGCTGAAATAAAGGGCATTTCCACAATGCATCAGGACAATGGGGATAACCTTTGCACATATACATACATACATACATACATACATACATACATACATACATATACATACACATATCATAGAGCATAGAATATATAATTAATAGTTGTGCATGTGGTTGTATTTACAAATAGGGTCTTCACAGTGAAATGACAGTGTAGTGTATTAGATCAAGTATAAAGCCAATGACTGGTGTCTTGATCAGAGAAAGGGAAGGGAGATTTTAAAACAGAGGATTCAGACAGATTGAATGTAGTGTGAGAATGGAGGCAGACATTGGGTGGTATTACAGTAAATGACTGTATCTTCTGGTGACCTACCAGAAACAAAAGAAAAGCATGAGGCCGATTCACTCCTCTGTCCTGCAGAAGCCTGGATCTGGGACCTAGGACCTCCTGAACTGTAAGAAAACCCATTTGTGCTGTTTTAAGCCTCCAGGGGTACAGATAAGAAACAGCTGCTTTCTGTCTGGAGAATTCTTGCGTTTCAACTGTCGCAGGACCATAGGCTCACCTTCTCTTGTGAGGTTCTTTTCATTTATCCTCATTGCCTCTAAAATCACTGATGCCTTGAAAGAAAATAATGCCATTGAAAGTTGGAAACCAAGACTGCTGTGGGCTGAGGCCTAGAAAAATGCTCATTCCCTCATACGAAAGCTGTAGCTTCCATCTCCAGGCACCTCCGGGTCAACTTCCATCGTAAATGGAAACTGGATTCCCTATGAAAAATGAACATGTTAATCGCTTAATAATACTGGTGTATTAAAATTTTAAACTCCCTGGGAAGAGGAAAAAAATAGCTGTTAGCTACGTTTTGTACAATGAGTATGACTTGTTTCATTTTTAAAAGAAAGAAAAATCAATAGGTTCCTGCCTGTGTAAGGTATGAAATTTCTGTTTTTCTAGATCTGATGTTTGTCTGACATCATGGTACCAAAGAAATAAGGACCCCCATGGTCTTCTTGCTTTGTTATTTTTTTGTTAAACACACACACACACACACACACACACGGTTACAAGCGAACGATGTGCACAAGCACATATACACACACATTCCTAGGGAAGGGAGTTAGCTTTATCAGCACCAAGATGTGGAGACGAATTACTTTTCTACCTGGCACCTAACCCATTCTGGTCACCTTCACACACCTTCTGTTTTGAGTATATCCTTTGAGACTCTAGTCAGAAAATCAGCCTGTCTGACCAGAGACCTGACAGGACAGAAACGGGACCCCCAAGGTTTCCAAATGCCCACTGAGTCACACTGGAGAGTGCCCTGGGTACACAGTACGCAGCACCTGGAGGGGACACCCAGGCTCTAGCTCTGCTTCCTGGAAATTGTGCCGTGTGGGATACGAGTGTGAAAAATATCTTGGAGGTTTATGGCACCAACAGTTTTTAAAAGCCGAAACTATTTCAAGACTTCTTGATAATCTCAGAGCAAACGATATAATTAAAACGGCTTACGAGGCAGGAAGGATCTGGACCTGCTCTGCCAGCCATGTTCCCCGGGCTGCTCAATCTGCTTCGTATTGCCTTCAGCCTCTCAACTGTGAGGGTCTCACACAGCGTGGGCACGTACAACAGTTCTCTTTAGCTGGGCCTTTCTCTGCATGCATTTAGTTACACATACTCAGCTGCATGCTAAAGTATCACATGGAAGATTCCAGAAGTTAAGAATGTATACATTTTGAATCGAGCTCCTTTCTACTTCAACTACTCTCATTGTCTTGTGTTCACATTGCCTATGCAATCCACCTACCTGACACTTACCACCATCTCAGATATTACATTGACTTTCCTGGTATTGCGTGTAAAGTGTGTATATGTGCATATAAACCCAACACACACAGACACACAGTATGGGCAGGGATTAAGGTGGTTACTGGGATTAAGGTGGTGATCTCATAGTGAGTCTCTCTCTGCTCACAATTCTCCTCTTTCCCCCTGCACTTTAGATTTCTGCTGGGGTCTCTGTTTCCTTGAGTAACCTTCTGTTGTCTTCCAAAGTCAAATGGCTGTACTCTACATTGCACTGTCATAACATTCTCCTCCTTCTCAGCACTGACCAATAGTGGAATCTTACATGATTAGGGTGACTAATTCATCATTGTCTATTACAGTCTACAGAATTTGTGATTTAAGTGGTATTGGGGATTAAATGCAGGGCCATGCACTTGCTAAGAAAGCACCTGACCATTGAGATGCATCCACACTACATTTGTTTTCGTTTTGGTATTTATTTTAGAACCTTGTCTCGCTGATCTTGAACTTTTGGTCTACAGCTCAGGTAGGCCTTGAACTTGCAACCCTCCTGCCTCAAGTGTACAAGGCTGTGCCCCCACAACCAGCCAATTTTTTGCTTTGTTTTTGTTTTGTTCTGTTTGTTTTCTGTAATTGCTGGATCACTTAGTGCCTGGCCCGTACCAGATGCTAAGTAAATACTTAGCGAGAAGATTTATAAATGAACTAGAAATACAAACTTTTCGATTTAATGTTGATGTTAATTGAACGTATATGGTGCTTTTCCTGAGTTCCTTTGCTGGGATCATCGAAAGCCCACTCTGCACACAACTGTGGAGGGTGTGTACTTTTGTGCAGTCACTGCACTTGGGAACTGGAATCCAGCTGCCACTTCCTCTGCCATGTCAATGCAGCTGCTACTGTGTCTGCTAGTGACACAGGGATGAGGCTGTTTTAGTGCGCCAGAAGCTCCCTCCACAGTAAAGGCAGCAGCCAGGCTTGCTTGCCATTTAACTGGGTTCTTTCATACCTGTTCTAGGCATCAAGAATGACAAGAAAATTAGGGAAATGGAAACCTCCCACATACATTACAAAAATGAACTGGGAAGTCCATAAGGCCACCAGGATGCAAGGCCTTGCCTCTCCCTGTTTGAAGGCTGAGTAGCCTATGTTTGGAAGTCTGATCAGGTTGCAATCTGCAAAATCACAGCCCTAGTGCCAGTTCCCTATGCAATATGCATCTAGAGAGACCTGAGTGCATTATTCCTTCCAAAGTCAGCTACACTTGAAGCCACTAAATTGACCCTGCATCTTGCAATCTTGGGCAGTGATAGAGGAACAGCAAGTTTTTGTTGTTGTTGTTTGTTTGTTTGTTTTTGTTTTGTTTTACTAAAAATACTCATTTTTAATCAACTCCTTCTTTGAAGATTTCTCTATAAGAAATGCCAAGGAACAGGCATTTACTATACTTTATAGAAGGTGACAGAAGACCAGCAAATCAATGTTGGGATCCAGGGACTGCTGTTAGTGCCTCAAAGATTTACCTAGTAACTGTTTTCTTCTGCCAGCAATGTCATGCAGAATTGAGGTCCGAATTTATTGTAAACATACCGGGACTTACATCAGAAGGAAACTTTCCATGCCTGTGAATGCATGTCGGCATGCTCAGTGGGTTAGCTGCATGGACACAGAAGTTCCATCTGAAGTGGTGCCCAGAAGATCGGCACCATCCCTTGACAGGTCATACCAATTACATCTAAGAAAAGCATGATTGTAGAGGTTTCAGTGCCGACTTATCCAGTTCTTCCATTAAGCACTCTACAGTGATGTAGTGATTCATTTGTCTACTGTATTCATCTTCACAAAGAGCCTACCATCTTCTCACTCTATCCCTGTCCTTTGTGTAGTAGAATCATTCCACACATTCTACACAACATTTAGGTTGTTTTGAGAATGGTTGCCATAATGACTGGACAGAAAATGAAATCAAAGACAGCAAGGAAATCTCATAATGAAACCCTTTGCCAACTTGGTCTTCCTTAGTTCACTTGTATGAACCACCTGTGGAGGTTTGAATTTACTTGGCCCATAGAAAGTGGCACCATTAGGGGTGTGACCTTGTTAGAGGAAGTGTATTATTGTGGGGGTGGGCTTTGAAGTCTCTATATTCAAGCTCCACTCAGTGGATTAAGATGTAGAACTCTTGGCTCTTCCAGCACCATGTCTGCCTGCATGCTGCCATGATTCCCACCGTGATGATAATGGATGGAACCTCTGAAACTGTAAGCCAGACCCAATTAAATGTTTTCCTTTATAAGAGTTGTCCTGGTCATGATGTCTCTTCACAGCAATGAAACCTAATCTAAGACAGCATCCCTGAAGCCAACATTTCATTTGCAAAGGTCATTGTGTCATGTCCCAAGATGACAGTTGTCTTTTGTTGTGTGGCCACTACATGACAGGCACTGTCCTGGTAGCCATCTCTGAGTTAGTTCAGATACCATTTTTACTGCGGTAAATACTGATATTTGGAGAGACTAAACAACTTGTCTTATGTCAAATACCCAATGGATGGTTGGTAAATACAGGATATGAACTTGACAGCATGATTCACAATTAGTAGGTATTTATTCGGACTTTCTATTTTAAGCTATTTTGTAGAGATTACTAACATCTAATGAAGAAATACTACAGAGTCAATAGTTAATATCTATATATGGAGAAAGTTTTGAGGTAATGTCCCTAAAATTACAGAATCAGACGCTCTGAGATGTAAGTCTTTGTTCTCACCCCTTGCATGAACTACATCCCTTCATCCATACTTACAAAATGTCACTTCTAGAGCTCAGTGCCAGCCCCTTATCATTCTAGGAAGCCAAGACTCAATCATTCTATGAATATGGGCATGGACTTTGTGAGGAGAACCTTGTTCAGTAACTGAACTCTACATTGATTCCAAATCTCAACTCCTAAATAGCACTATGTTCTTATAGAATGCAGCTTTTCCAGCCCTGTGCCCTAATATTCTTGCCCAAGTCTATAAGCATTAGGACAAGAGACCTCAAGAAAAGAGTCACCCACTTAGCTGATTTTCTCTGCACAGGATCCATTAAATCCCCTTGACACTTGTTTAATTAAACAACCCCCAGTAGAAGGAAATGGTCCTTCTGGAGGCTTCCTGTTGGTCAGACTGACAGCTGCAGACTGACAGCACTCAGTCAAGCCTTCATGGCTGTTAGCACTTTGTGGCTTGTGCCTGCAACATCAAGTGAAGCTAGTTTGTAAAATAATTGTCCACCATACAGATGGTCAGATTTGTAACTGCTTGAAGCCTAGGGAAATAATGAGAAGAAGATGATGTGTCTGTGAGGGATGTTGAGGCAGCATCAGGACCAGGAGCTGGATGCTTGGAGGCTGCTACTTGCTGAAGCACTCTTTCATGTGCTCATATTTTGAGAGATTCCGACTTGTGAAAATCACTTGTATTTGGGTTAGGGTGATGGCTCAGTAGTTAAGAGACTAACTGCTCTTTCAATAGACCAGGGATTAAGTTCCAGTACCCACATGGTAGCTTATAGCCATCTTTAACCCCCATCTCACTGGGAATCTGAAGCTTTCTTCTGGACTCTGTGGGTATCAGGCAGGCATGTGGTGCATAAACACACATGCAGGCAAACACTCATACATGTAAATAAAATGAAAAGTTTAAAATATTTTTTAAAAACTACTTTCATCTACTCTGGTATACAACTGAAGAGTTCCCTTTAGAAACAGATTTCCAGTGTTAGCAGATTTCCAGACAGAGTAGATTTCCAGACATATAACCTCTGGATTGCTTTCTTGCTAAATTCCTATTTCATCTTTCTTGTTAAAACTCTACTCTTTGGAACCTTCTCAAGGTTGATACTTTCTTGGCAAAACAATATAAACTGATGTCTGCAGCTGCATGAACCTTTTACCCTGCCAAGGTGAGAAGATATTTTCCCCTTTTGTGTCTTGTGGATAATATGCATTGTCTCGTCACATATTAGCAGTGAGGCGCCTGATGTTGAAATATACCCTCGACATGAAGTGATTGTGGATATGGGATATGGGAGCTGTAGTGTCCATCGGCCCCACCAGGGAACTCTTTCATCTATCTATCTATCTATCTATCTATCTATCTATCTATCTATCTATCTATCTATCTATCATCTATCTATCTATCTATCTATCTATCTATCTATCTATCTATCATCTATCTATCTATCTATCATCTATCTATCTATCTATCTATCTATCTATCTATCTATCTATCTATCTATGTGTTTATTTAATTACTTATTTTTAATACATCTGAATGGAGAAGTTTGGCATATTGTATATGGATGAATGAGGAAACTGGCTTGGCTAATCTGGGTAGGAGGTGTCTATAAAGGGAAGTCTCAGGCTATAAATGTCAGAGAGGGGAAAGTTCTGGTAGCTACTTTCTGCATACACTGCATTTAGCTAAAAGTTGATCATTCCTAGTATCTGTACACAGTCCAGAAGAAGGCTTGGTCATCCCTATGGGTCTGAACCATTGGGATAGTTGATATCACCATGGTTAATATGACATTTCCCAAGTTTTGACATTGGTATTTAATAATCAAGGCATCCTTTTTTTAAAATATCCTTGAACAATGAATTGTTGTTGCTGCTGCCGTGGCTTTGCTTTGACTTGACTTGGCATATGGTAAGCAACAGCACGGCATTGAAAGCATTTTGAAAGCTTTATTGAAATGATGTCATGGCTACCGTGGAACATTACTACATACCTGCCTTCAAGATTTTCTTCCTAAGGTTTTTTTCCACCCAGATTCAAGACACAGAACCTTGAGGGATTCAGTCTTCATCTGTGTATTAGAGTAGAGGTAACATTCTTTCTTTCTTTTTTCTTTTTAAAGATTTATTTATTTTACGTATATGAGTACACCGTAGCTGTCTTCAGACACACCAGAAGAGGGCATCAGATCCCATTACAGATGGTTGTGAGCCACAATGTGGTTGCTGGGAATTGAACACAGGAACTCTGGAAGAGCAGTCAGTGCTCTTAACTGCTGAGCCATCTCTCCAGGTAACATTTCTAATAGTGAAGATGATCACACCTTCGTGTGTGCTAGGAAGTACTCTAGTGTGAAGCCACTAAGCTAGATGTCCAGGCCTGGCTTGTTTTCCCAGAAGCTCCCTTCTACTCATGAGCAGTACTCTACTTCTTAGGCGAGCCTTTGCACAGGCAAAGTCCACTTACGTGCCTTTCATTTCAGTCACCTGGATTTTGCTAGGATCTCGTACTTTCACAAGGAAGTGCCAACCTTTCTCCTGGTTTGACATTCTGTTATGGTGCAGTTCAAACGGTGACTAGAAACTGAGAACATATGCTCAAAATTTTAGCCATTGATAACAAATCACATGACTTCTCTATCTCAAAAGCTGGGATATAGATCATGGAGGACCTCAGGAAGAGTATCAGTGATGTGCTTGGAACTCTTTATACTCCAATTGTCTTCAGATTTGAATAGCTTTTGATTTGGTTTTGTGCCCGTACACTTGGCCATAAGTCAGGCACTCCTGGGACACTGGGAGTCCCAAGTATGAGGTACATCAAGGACAATTTCTTTCTGATCCTTGCAAATGACAAATTGAGCTTCTCCTGAACACAAGGAAAACAGGAAAAATCAACCTGAGATGGATACAGAGATGTAAATATGCTGAAATAAGAAAACTACGCAAGAAAAAAAATGTGAATTTGCTTTGATGTTGGATATAAAGAACATAATAGTTTGAAAACTCTCTGGTGTGCATGAAGCAGAGCTCACGCCTTCAACCCCAAGTCACAGGAGGTTTTTTTTCTCAGAGAACAAGGGGTGGGTGATCCATTTCATAAGCCAACTGAAGCTTGTCTACTCACATAGCATAGCAGACAAATTTTAAGAGAGAGAGAGAGAGAGAGAGAGAGAGAGAGAGAGAGAGAGAGAGAGAGAGAGAGAGATCGCTCTTTATGTTTGGTTCTGGGTTTTGGTGTTTAATATATTCTATGAAAGAGAATGGTCAGAACTGCTTGCCTGATCTTGTCATCAAAACACCTTTCATAACATGGTTCAACTCTAAAAGTAGAAGTTGGAGGAGGACCTCTTGTAGATAACTCTTGTAGATTCTGGAGTTAAAGGATAAAAGAAAAATAAAAGTATGACTGTTACAAATAAAAAAAATGCAGACTTTCTGCTGTGAGATGGAGTGGGTATGGGGGTGATCCCCCCAGCACCCCTTATCACCTATAGTAGTCTGGAAAACAGACCTGAGGTCATGAGAACAGATGAACTAATTCCAGCCCCTACTGACTGTAGCACTTGGGAGAGTGGTGCTCTGTGCCTCCCCTGGGCAGCAGAGTAGAACTGTCTCTGGAGGTGATAGGGTTCTGTTTAAGCTCCACCCCACAATTACCTGGCAACATCCAGGTAGGCCTAGTCCACTATAAAAGGAGCTGCTTGCCCCCTCCTCTTGCTTTTGCTCTCTTCTCTCTTACTCCTCTCTGACCCTTCTTGGGCTCTCCTCCCCTCCCCCCTTTCTCCTCCCCTCCCCCCTCTCTCCACGTGGTCATGGCCAGCCTCTACATCTCTACTCTCTCCCTCTCTCTGCCTTTCTCTGCCTCCACTACCCCTTAACTCCCATCCTCTGTTCTGAATAAACTTTATACTATGTCTGTGTGTGTCTGGTCCCTTGGGGGAAGGGATGCCTCGGCATGGGCCCGCTGGGGTACCCCTTTCCCCCACGCCGCCATATACCACACTCTCTAAAAACCTCTTTCTCTTTTTATAAACATAACATTGGTGCCCCGTGTGAGGATCATAACAGGAGGCATGGGTGCAGATAAGGCAGCCCAAGAGTACAGGAGCAGGAGAGTTGAGCCTGCCTCCTGCTGATGGTGGCATTGGGTGGCCTAGCCAGAGCAGTGCTGGAGAACTCACCTGGTGGTGTGGGTAAAGGAGATCCAGTGAGCTGACCAGCTCAGCTCTCGTCCAGATACAGATCCAGGGCTCTGAGTTGGCCCACCACAAAATCTACACCATCTGTGAACTGTTGGAGGCACGAAAGGGCTGGTCCTACAGATCCAGAGCTGCAGGATCTCCATGACACAGGGCAACAACAGGATAACCAGGAGGAGTACTAGTGAGAATCCTGAATTGACACAGAAGCCATACACCTCAAACCAGACCAATAACTCATTGCAATGAACATTTGCAAAGTGAAATGTATGGACAGAGGTGTATACTGTGGGACACACAGTAGCACACTATGGCTTCCACAACCAGGTGTTTTCCATGTTTTGTTTTGTTTGTTTGTGTGTTTTTTATTTTCTTTTGGTGGGGGAGGTTGCAAGGGCAGAGGATGGATATGAGGGGACAGGGAGATGAGTAGAACAGGGTACATGATGTGAAATTCACAAAGAATCAATAAAAGTTAAATAAAAATGCAGACTTTAAAATCAAGACAAAAAAAAAAGCCACAACCCAAACCAAAATTCAAATGCTTAAATATATTGGCATCACAAAAGGAGAGCCTCTCTCTTGAATGTCTCTAGAAAAATGTGCCAAAGAATTTATAAAGCAAAATGTACAATAAATCTAAATGCACAGAAATACACAAACTTTGGGTAACTATTTGAATTGCAAGTGATTATAAATCTAATGCTCAAACAATTTGATAAAATAAGTGAGTGAGGAAGAATAATAAAACCTCCCATCTGTGCTTGAAAGATGACAGGAGAGAGTCTGTGACTACTGAAATACAAAGAGGTAAGAGAAGATAAAAATATGATATCCTTCCCATGAGCTCAGACTAAAATAATAATAAATTCCTAAATGCAGAGAACTAAGCAATGAGTAAGACAGTAGCTACAAATAGAACAGAAGAAGAAAACCTCCCTAAAACATTATAACTCAACATTGACTGATCAGGGTCTAGGCAAAATTATTAGCATAAACAATATACTTCTAAATAAGCTGAATTTTAAACCTAAATTCAGGAAGAAGGGAGAAATTGTCTAATGACTGTGCAAAAAGGGTAGTGGTCAGAACACTCTGGTTTCTCTTTGTCATTATTTATTGAGAGACAAACAGAGGTGTGACTGCCTCAATAATCTCAAGGCTTTCAAAAGCCTAGAAAAGAGAATTCTGTATGAAGTCTCAGTGGAGGACGGGAGAGGAGACTTAACTGGTTTTGCTGTGTAAGTATGAATTTGGATACATAAACCCCATTTGACAGCCAGGTGAGTTCAAATCCAGCACACACACACACACACCCCACACCACACACATGGGAACATATACATGAACCATATACATAAATAAGTAAATAAACAAATGAATCTGGATAATGGGTGACTCTAAGAAGACAGTCAGTCAGGCAGAGGGTGAAAGGCTGAGTCCCTGTGTGTTCTTCCTGAGAGGTTCCTTCTTCCTTGAGGTTAACACCTATAGCCAAGAGAAAGGAAGAGAAAAAGAGGAAGAACACTGTAACAGAATGTGACACACAACAAATTATAGAGGTGTGCTAGCTGATGTAAAACTTGGAGGATCATAGCTTTTAAAATTATTGCTAAAAGAGTAGACTCAAGAGTTTTTTGTTTGTTGCTGTTGTTTTTTTTAAGTGGTGTGTACTGTGGGACACACTGACACACTATGGTTTCCACAACCAGATGTTTTGTTTATTTGTGTGTGTGTCTTTTATTTTCTTTTGGTGGGGGAGGCAGATATGAGGGAACAGGGAGATGAGTGGGACTGGGGTGTATGATGTGAAACTCACAAAGAATCAACAGGAAGTTTAAATAAAAACTTGTTTATTTACTTGGGCAGGATCTCAGTCTAGCCTGAACCTCATTATGGAAATCAGGTCTGTCTCAAGCTCACAGCAAACCCCTGCCTTTGCCCCTGAAGAATGGAGGCGATAGGCATGCACCCCCAAGTGCAGCTAACAATTTTTGTTTTCTGTAAATAAACACAGTGACAGGTCTGACTTTATGTTGGTCTAAAGAACTCCATGTCAGAAGGAAGGACATTTATAGAGATCTTGCAGGAGAAAGATTCCACCTGGACACAGGGGCAGAATAAGAATCAAGGTTTCTCATTGAAGACAACACAGGAAAAAGTATCTTGGATCTTTCAGCCCAGTGCAGCTGCCAGCAGTGTGTACCTGTGCAAGTGACTGAGAAAAGGCTGAATCGTGTTTCAAGGGCTATGCTATGGAGTGCTTTGCTTTAAAATGATGGATGATCCAGATGGATACCTTTCCTCTTATTGAATTGGTAAACTCTTTTCTTAATGCTAATTCATGTTGTATCAAAATTTGGCATGTCAGACTAGCAGCTTGCACAGTTTCCAGACAAGTTGCCATTTATTTCTATCAAATGAGGAAGGCTGTTGGGAGGCTTCTACACACTGATAAGGTTTGGAAGTGTCTCTCAGAGACACAGGAATTGAAGGTTTGGTCCCCACCCTGTAGTGGCATTGGGTTAGGGTGAATCCTTTGCTCTAGTGGATGGATGATTGGTCACTGGGGACATACCCTTGATGGGAAATTGGACTCATCCCCTTTTCATCTGTCACCCTGAGGTGAGCAGCCTCCTCTGTCATATGATGTGACATAAGAAGCTGTCACGGGGGTGAGGACTGGAAAGAGGGCTCAGCCGTTAAGAGCACTGACTGCTCTTCCGAAGATCCTGAGTTCAAATCCTAGCAACCACATGGTGGCTCACAACCATCCACAACCATCTGTAATGAGATCTGATGCCCTCTTCTGGAGTGTCTGAAGACAACTACAGTGTACTTACATATAATAAATAAATAAATCTTAAAAAGAAGAAGAAGAAGAAGAAGAAGAGGAGGAAGAAGCTGTTACCGATCAAGTGACCATGGATCAAAACCAGTGAGTGAGTAAACTCAGATAGGCCTTCCTTTGTATTTCGTTGTCTTCATTAGATCACCATAGCAACAGAAAGCTGATAAACACACACAACCAATCCTCAGATGATTCTCTGAAGTGATCTCCATCCTGCTTTGTGGTTTAGCATGTTGGGTGTTATACAATGTATTGACTTGCCAGGAATTATAATGATAAAGCAGAAGACAGGGAAGATTCTGGGATTTAGCTCTGACCCATCAGGGCAAACTGCCTTTCCCTGCCAGTAACCCCCTAAAATAGGAGAAATGGGGAAATAAGTAAGTACAAACCATATTATAGAACATTATTACAGCCAATTTTTTACTTCTAAAAACAATGGGTGGCTTAGGAAAATGTGATACATTTTAGTACAAAGAGAAGGATACCATATGCATATTTAATATATACTTATAAGAAAAAACCATAAAATTGACATTCAATTATCCCTTGGTGGTCATGTTTTATGAGTAATTTTTAAATTTTCTACTTTAAAATATCTGTACTTGAAATAATTTACAAACATTATTTTTCAACCACAAGAAATACATCAAAAGACGTTTCCCCTCAATGATGCAGAGGCTAAATACTAATTAGACTAACGGCAACAACTATTCTAAAGAACTCCTTTCTGCTTACTTGAACTGAATTAATAACACAAACAGGTAAGTAACTCTTGCACTAAAAAAAAAAAATAAGATTGAAAGCACACACAATCAGCAGATTAAAAACCTCCATTTCCTTAGTATTTGGGCATTCTGCTGTTCAGAGCCAGGATGTAACATAATTGTAGCAATATTGTTTAGAGGCAGTAAAGATTTGAAGCTACTTAGTTTATATTTAAAAGAAACATCTGTGAAATTGTTTCTCTGCGTACTATCAATTTTCATGGACCCTTCACTTCCAGGGAGTAAGGTAAGTAGCATTTATAATAGTGGTCACTTTATCCTTCCTAGAGAAGGAGACACTAGACATCAAAAATGGAAGCTAGAGGTTCCTATAGCCAGCAAGAAAGGCTTCTGCACAAAGGGTCACACCTGCACATCGGAGTCTGCCCAGAAACTAAGTCATACATAGTTGATAAGTTTGAACTTTATCTACCTGCTTCTTTTCTGTGCCTCAAATGTTAAGACCAAGAAATAGTTGAGCCAGTAGGTTTCAACTCCTTAGGCCAAATCTAGTCAGGAACATGTGTTGGGGTTCTCAGTGGAGCACATCAAAACTAGTTAAAAAAAAAATCCTACTGACAGGAGAGACCCAGGATTGTCAAACTCACAGAGACTAAAAGTTGAACAGTGGCTACTGGGGTAGCAAAGACAAATGGAGAGTTATTCTTAATGGCTACGGTTTCAGTTGGGGAAGCCTGTGGAAGTTCTAGAAATGAGAGGTGGTCAAGGCCATACAACAAATGTGAATGTAACGTATATTGAAAGAAAAAGGTGTTAATACATGAAGACATTTTATCCTGTCTTTACAGTGTGGATATATACTGTCCGCTAAAAGGACCATATACTGAAGGCTTGATCCTCAGATGGCTGTCCAGTCACTGAAAGGTGGCTGGCTCTGGAGTCTCTGACTTAAACCATTGATGGATCCGCTACCTGATGTCATTATCTGCTCCTATCTACTTTGCTCATGTGCCCACCCCTTTGATGTTTTGCCTGTCCACATATAGGCCCAGAAGCAAGGCAGGCAGGGGACCATGCGGTGAGTCTTCTGACCACAAACAGGCACCATCCTTCTTCCTTTGTTGGCCCAGGTATTTTGCCATGGCGCTGAAAGGCTAACCAACAGTCTGCCCATCACAGTTGCTTTACTTTCCTTCATACAGTTACTGGTTTTGCAGTTATGTTATACTTTTATTTTATAAGGCATTAATAATTAATTTTAATAGTCTATTCTATGTGTTTTATTTTGAAGAGGAAAAAAAAAAGCCCAGATTTGGGGGGTATTTCTAAAGAGGGCAGCATCACCCTCGGACTTCAAACGATACCTTTACGAAGTTTAGTGATGTTTCCATGAGCTGAGCTTGTCAGATGCAGCCTGTGCAGGCTTCCAGCTCTGCATGGGCAACATTCTGAGAAAACAACCTGATTACTATTACAGTCTCAATTCCTATGCTGGCTGTGCGCTACAACATGCATCCTGTAGCTAGGTCTTGAAGCTGTGCCGTGTAGCCTTCTGGTGTAAGCCGGCTCCATGGTTCCTGCTACATACTTCTCACAGTCTACCTTAAAATCACACATTTGAGTTTCTGGGTGTAGAGAGCCATATTGGGGTGTCTTGTCACCTGGCAGGAACTTGACATTGACCAAGGTGAAGTTCCTCTCCCAGCTTCTGAGCGAGGAATTTCTGTGCTAGTCACAATCGTGCTCCACCTAGGGTGGAGTGAAGGTGAAGTTCTTTGTTCCTCCAGGTCTAAGAATTCCTGAATTAAGCAGGTGACCTGCCCAGCTGCCCGAGCAGTGAGCCAATGCCTAGTAAACAGCCAGACCAGTTCTCCAGAACACACCCTGGAATTTGGGGGAAGGGTCTTGTCTGAAACCTTAAAACCTTGGTCCCCCAATAAATCATGAGACTTTGAACAGCCATGTTGTCTTAGTCTTGGTCTCTCTTCGCCGCCTCCCCATCTATCCCCAGCTTTTCTTCCAGATAACAGGTTCGAATGCAACTGCTGACAGTTGCACCTGGGAATCTCCTGTGTGGACTCTGCTTCTCAGTCTGACTCGCCTTACCTCCTTTTCCTGCCTGTCACCCTACATTTCAGTAGCAGCATTATGAGGCTGACTGACCTCTGCCCCCAACCATCACCTGGAGATTCCTCATCTGCATTTCAGTTTATTCTTGTGTTCTGTACCTGGAATTTTGGTGATGTTACCCAAGCCCCATTGAACACATACACCTAAGAGAACACGAGAGAGCAAGGGAGTGTGAGAGAGAGAGAGAGAGAGAGAGAGAGAGAGCGAGCCAGCCTTCTGGTCAGCCCTCTTCCTGTCCCCCTCACTTTCTCCCTCCTTTCTTCTTTCCGTCTTTCCTTCCTTCTGTTGACAATCAACCTTATGCATGGCAGAGGACACTGCCCACCGAGCTACACTTCCTCCCTTCAAATTTGTCTTTATTCTCCACAGTCCATCTCCCCTGGACATACAAACCACACTTCAGGGCACATATAAGCCACACGTACTGCAAGGAATTTGCTTTTCCTTTTATCCCACTTAGGATAAGGCATAGCTTGGATCTGTTTCTTTGTTTACTACCCTCTACCCTTTTCTCTACAAACCTCCAAATCTTTGGAGGGCAGAAACTGCATGTCATTTACGCTTCTATCTCCTAACCCATTGTAATGAGACCGGGAGTTGGTGACGCAAATAGCGAACAAGAAAAGTATGTAAGGAAAAGATGAACACTTGTGTGCATGGCTGGCAGTGACCTTTCAACTTTCAAGTGTGCCGAGGGCAACGCCAAAAAAAAAAAAAAAAAAGCATGGTCTCCGGGGGTGGTATATGCATTTATCATCTCGTGGAAACCTTTGCATTTCTTGTTCTTCCCTCTGCCACAAGCTCCATGAAAAGTTTTGGAATGTGGAGCTGGAAATGGCTCAGTCATTTCATTTGCTGTTCTTTCAGAGGCCCCAGGTTCAATTCCCAGCACCTACATGATAACTCACAAATATTCACAATTCCAAAACCTTTTCTTACCCCTGAGGGTGCCAGGCATGCATGTGGCACATATATACAAACAGGAAAAGTACTCATACCCATTAAACAAAATAAATAAACCTAGAAAAGAATCTTTAAAGTCTCGGAGCGCTCAGCCCCTGTTGCAGAGTGTGTATCTATTGCTATGACATTTCTGCTTTATTTTAGAACTTGCTTTGCTAACTCTGAAATGAGTTGGTTTGAATACACAATTTCCAGCTGAATGCTGTTCTAATAACAAAGTTCATCAGACAGAGGCATCCTTCAAAGGCACAAAGAGTTAAGTGTGTAATTTTCTTAATAAGACTGGAAAGGCAGGGCATCATTTTTTTTTCTAACTATGGCATGCTCTGTGACACCATGTAATTTTGGGGTATCTACACTTTGCTTGGAAAAGAAAAAAAAACACCTAGTTTCTTTTTAAAACTATTTTTGCTGCCAGGAAAAAAAAATCATTTGATCTGTCACAATTACAGCCATAAATCTTATAGTGAAGACATTTAATGGTGGCTACAAGGCTCCCTTTATCTAACTTTACGGAGACATGCTTTTGACTTAGTAAACGTGGAAAAAAATGGCTGTGTCTTAGCTTTTATTTTTATTTTTTAAAGATGTGGCTAAAAAGCAGTAGCCTTCTGGCCTTGAGTTTGTGTGGCCCAGGATGATAAGACCTTCTTTGCCTTTGGTATATATAGACTGAGCATGCTTATACTAAAAAGAGCAGATCAGAAATTCTCCCAAATTCAAAAAATCTTTAGTGTCAACATGGTTTCATGATTGAAAATTGACTCAGAGGATAGGCAAAAATCACAATTCAGGCTCAGTAAGAAATGCTTTGTAAAATGCCCTTTAGGCTCAATGTAGAAGGCATATATAAACATAAATAACCTTTGTCTTTTGACTTGAGTTCAATAGCCAGAACATCTCATTTTGTATAAGCAGATATCTCAAGCTCTCAAATCCAAACCACTTCTGGTCCCAAGATTTTAGATAAGGTGAACTCAACTGTGATAAGTTGTTCTTTGTTGTTGTTTGGTTTTTGGTTTTTTTTGTATTCATTCCTGGCTGGTCTGGTACTCTATGTAGGACATGCTGGTCCCCAAATCACAGAGATTCACTGTTCTCTCCTTCCCTATTTCTGGGATTAAAAGTATGCCTGGCTAAAGTATTTTTAAATTTTTTTCTTATTTATTTTCTTTATATATTTGTATGTGCCTGGGTGGTTGTATGTGCACCCCAAGTGTTCGGTCCTCAAAGGCCAGAAAACAGTGTTGAATCCTCCAGAGTTGGGGTTATATGCAATTGTGAGCTGCCTGCTGTGGGTTCTGGGAACCAAACCCAGGTCCTCTTAAGAGCAAATAAGTATTCTTAACCTCTGAGCCATCTCTCCAGCACCAACCTGTGATAAGGTTACATTCATAAACAAGTGATTTAGGCTGATCTAACCCTGTGTATTTCAGGGTTATTTCTCATATAAGACTTTTAAGGGCTTTTTTTTTTAAATTTATTTTGAATAGTAAGTAGATTCTGAAAGTATAAAATTCAAAAGGCTCCAGGAGGGCTATGATGATAATTTCCCTCATACCTGAAATACCCGACTCATTCATACTATATCAGCGCTTTCTGTAGTATTTTATTATATATGAAACTAATATCGATGAAATCTATTCTTAGTATCTCTTTAGCATTACCCCACACCAGTATACACTGAGTTTAACAGTTACATGATATTCTGCTATATAGGTAAAATAATAATAATAATAATAATAATAATAATAAAAAGTCCAGGGACATGCTGACAAACACGGTATTACAAACAACATTTCCATGAGTATCATTTTTACACATAGAAAAAACATTAAATATTTGACTTAAATTCATAGAATAGGACTTGCTAGGTCAAAGGTTATGTTTCTTTTTCAATGTAATGTTTACAACAGCTCACTGTCCATAGAGGTGATGACCTACCGCCACCGTCAGTGTGTGCAACCCTTCACACCCTCACCACACAGTGTCTCATCAAAATCCATTTTTGCCAAATTAAAGGTTAAAGAATTCCTGGTGTAGTGGCTATTCCTTGTCAACTTGACTACATCTGGAATGAACTAATCAAGAATTGAAAGGTTCACCTATGATCCTAATCTGGAGGCTCAGAGATACAAGTTTCTGACCTGGATCATGGCATGGAGATCTTGAAGCATAGTGGCTATGAATTCCAGAAGATTAAGACAAGGAGATCTCCGAGTTCAAGGTCATCTGAGATTAAAGGCACGGTGGCACACACCTTAAATCTGGACCACACCCTCTGCTGGAGATTTATATAAGGACATTGAAAGAAGGAAGATTTACTCTCACTCTTCGTTGCCAGCTTGCCTTGTGGGACTGAGCAACTGCTAGATCCTTGGACTTCCATCCACAGTTACTACTGACCATTGTTGGGGAGCTGGACTACAAGCTGTAAGTCATCAACAAATTCCCTAACTATATAGAGACTACTCATACATTCTGTGACTCTAGAGAACCCTGACTAATGCACCTGGATAATATACAATACAGGAAAGTTTCTAAGTTTTACCAAGGGAGCCACTTCAAAAGTTTTTTATTTTAAAAAGTAAAACAAAACATTCTTAGATAAAACCTAGTAAAGTTGGATTTCTGGTATTATGAATAAAAGTTTACTACTCTTCAAAAAAAGAGATTTCAAATTTCGTATGGAAAAAATTTTTACACAAGGGAGGAAGACAAGAAAGAGGAAAGAAAATTTGAAAGTTTCTGCCATCCTTTCTTTTTCAGTCAAATCTTCTCAAAGTTGAGTTGTCTTTATTTAGTTACTTCCATCTTCTCATTTAAAGGAGACTCTAAGTTTCTCCATTCTATTGTATGACATGAGGAGTTCATGGGGAGACATGAACAAATGTCTACGCATCTCACATAAGGAAAAGATGACAGATCAGATCACCAAATTCCAGTGTGATTAAACAAGTTATTGCTTTTACTCACAGGAGTATAGATGAAGGCTTACTCACAGAAGTAAGGGTGATGGGTTATTCACAGTAGTATAGGTGAGAGGTTACTCACAGGAGTATGTATAGATGATGGTTTACTCACAGGAGTATAGGTGAGGGGTTACTCACAGGAGTATGGATGAGGGATTATTCACAGGAGTGTAGATGATGGATTACTCACAGGAGTATAGATGAGGGGTTACTCACAGGAGTATAGGTGAGGGGTTACTCACAGGAATTTAGGTGAGGGGTTGTTCACAGGAGTACGGATGAGGAGTTACTCACAGGAGTATAGGTGAGAGGTTACTCACAGGAGTATGTATAGATGATGGGTTACTCACAGGAGTATAGATGAGGGGTTACTCACAGAAGTATAGGTGAGGGGTTACTCACAGAAGTATAGGTGAGGGGTTACTCACAGAAGTATAGGTGAGGGGTTACTCACAGGAATTTAGGTGAGGGGTTACTCACAGGAGTACGGATGAGGGATTATTCACAGGAGTGTAGATGATGGATTACTCACAGGAGTACGGATGAGGGGTTACTCACAGGAGTACGGATAAGGGGTTACTCACAGGAGCAGGAACCACACAAAGCATCACCAGAGGGTCATCCCATGGGAGATGACTCACAGAGGCTGGAACTCTGGAGTTCTCTGAGAAGCTTTCAGACCACTGGACAAAATAGAGAATCTTTTCTCCTAGCAGCCTTTACTGCTTATGTAACCTTGGGGAATGAGGAGCCTTTTGCATCCGTTAAGTTTTAGAGATTTCCTGAGACTTTCTAGTTATTTATTTCCTGTGTTAAGGAGCTTCCTTTGGGTTCTCCTGATTTCTTAGTGAGCTTGCTTCCAGGATGGGGTGTTTCATATTGGAGAAATCTGCTACTATCAACATTTCCTATGTGTACTTATTTAAAATGTAGTAAGTATAATACCAAAAAGCTTTGGGATTTAAGGGCAAGTTCAATTGGTAAGAAAGAGTATTTTGGTTTCTTTAACTGGCTTACCAAATTATCCTCTGCCTAAATTTTCCCTGTAGCCGAATGTTTATTTCTTTTTCTGCTTTTGAAGGAAAAAAAAAACCTATACAATTCTGAACTGCTGACTTAATGCTTACTTTTCTGAAGCAGGGCATGAATGATTACAATCCTTTGTTATATGCTTATCTCTGCCAACATGGCTAAGAGTAGCGTGGCATAGATGTGTTCCTTCCTTATGCACACATTACACACACATGTACATGCCTATAGTTCTTCTTTAATGGATGTGACAAGCTATTCACTTTTTCACAACTGTATAGAGGACAGTCAATTGTAGCAAATGAAACACAATCATCCATCTCATTTTCTGAATTGAAAAGGCAAAATGAAGTAAAGGTTAGAACTTCACTAGGATTCTTGGACTTGCCCATATATCTATATTTCAAATAAGTTTAAAATTGTGTTTTATCATTTAAAAATCTCAATAGAGAGCTGGATACTATTAAAGATCCAACTGAGACAGTATTAGAATCAGATAAGGCTAAACTGTAAAGTTTACACTAATATCAAGGCAGCAAGTTAGCCTTAAATTTTTTAAGCCAACAATGTTTCATGTTTCTGATATAAACACCTTGATTAACGACAACCTTTTAACAAGTATACCTTTGCTGGTTCTCCAGAGGGACAGACAATCAAGTTGACAATCAAGATCTACCATCATAAGGAGACTGCTAAGGAAGTCATTTCCTACTGTGTAGTGTGAGTATTAGTGATAAGTCTGGGTCTCTAAAACATCACACAAACATACTTCTGATGAAGAATATCATTACAATCAATGCCAGGATGAATGTTTATGTTCCATTCACAGGAAAAGGAGGGCAAGGCCTTTGAAGCAACTGTGAGGCTAGACATGAAAGTAACATGAGTATTAGAAGCAAAGTCAAACAAGATTCACGATACAGACAGGGGCAAAAATATGCAAACGCACACACACACACACACATACACACATACACACACACATACATGTTGTTTAAACCACCAGAGGTTGGAAACACTGGGTATCTCTCGGACCAGGGCCATATCTCATTGTCAAAACACTCATGGAAGGCCCTGGGTTCCATCCCTAGCACCTCAAAAGTGAATTTCCTGTGGGCAAAGGGAACCTAGAAATTGTGGCAATCCAAGAAGAGAAGGACCTCCCCTTCCTCCTCTCCTTCCTCCTCCTTTCTTCTTCCAAGTAGTTCAGCAGGAAGACTACTTTGAGACTTTTACTCTTGGCTTGGGCTCCTTCTACAGAAACCGTGATCTAGAATCTTGGTTCCTGAAGTGTGATCCTGCCTCATTGACATCACTTCTGGAAGCTTGCCATAAATGCACACTCTGGTCACATCCAGAGACTTAGGACTAGAAATGCTTCCTCTTTCACCACACAGGGCTTCTAAGACAGGCTTCCCCTTGGCCTCATTGCTCAAAGTACAGCTGCTGATAATCAGAGTCAGAACACCCAGGACAGCTCTGAGGGTTCCTGTAAACTCTCACATAGGGTCTTAGCCTTGGTTTTCTGACTGGGACAGGAGGTGTCAAGCAGAGGTACTGTTCCCACATAAAGTCTCGCTTAAGTAAGTTGCAGCCAGCTTTGATTTCTCCTGTTGCCTCCTCATTGTCTCCCTAGCAGGGATGAAACTTTTGCTTTCTCTGAGTGTGAAAACTAAGCCAGGTTAATTTTTTCAATCATTTCAACATGAGGCAATGTAACACTGAAACCAAGTTCTCCTTGGAAATCTTGAGGGACAGGTTATCTTCTGGATGGCAGAGCGCTGTGTATGGAGACCTTGTTTGTGTGAAGTCATGTGATGTGAAACTGAGATGGTCTTTAGTTGGGAGTAGTAGCTGCATCACATTGAGAATAATCTCATTTAGTCCTCAGTGAGAGTCTATGTGGGCACTGTTATAGTCTCACGTGCACACAGTGGAACCGCACCTTGAGGAAGACACTCATGCAAACAGGTGACTCCTAGCAGGTGCTACTGGTGGGTCTTTGGAGGGTAACCACCACAGTCCATATATCCATTGACCTTCACCTTACTGGTTGTACTGGCATAATATGCCTCTGTCTGGTTTGGGGCTGGGGACATGGCTCAGGGTTAAGAGAGCGTACTGTTCTTCCATAAGACCAAGTTTGGTTCCCAGAACCCACATGGGCCAGCTCACAATTGCTTGTAACTCCACCTACAGGGAATCAGATGCCCTCTTTAGCCTCTGTAGGAACTGCACATGTGTGGCATTCATACCCACAAACACAATCAAAGAGAAAAAGTTTCTCTCTGACTCTGGCTTCTGGGGCAGACTGCCTTGAGTATGGGCCTGATGTGGCTCTTGGATTAGAACCCAAAGTCAAATATGTATTTATAGGACAGAGGAAGGACATGAGGCCAGAAGAAAGGAGATAAAGGAGTCATAAAAATTAAACATCAGGAGAGCACAGAAGCCAGTTGACGATGACAATTCAGGATGGCAGTTTCTTTCATCTTTTCCTACAGCAAAAGTGTCTTTGTATCAAATTGTAAATTATTTTAACTTTCATTCCCTAAATTCTGAGCTCTTACCATTTGAGAGACATCACAGGGCTGTGGTGAGACAGGTAGAGAAACAGAATTCAAAGACATCCAATGACAACTGCTGCTGCAGCCTTCCTTGTAGGAGTCAACACTGTGAAAAGCAATGTTACTAAAGGGATGAAGAAAAGGCTCGTGTACAGAGATAGATGATTTGGGGGACACAGCACCAAGAGGATGAAAGTAATGAAGACAAACCTTTCCTACCTCCATCTTAACTAGCTCTTGCCCCAGATAGACAGGAAGTGATTGGCCATTGGCTGCCATTAAATAGAGACATAGATTCAAAATTTTTAGACGTGAAGTCATCTAGTAGAGAGTCAGATGAAGCAAGGGTTTACCGCCCTCAGGACAGTCCTGAGGTCACAGTGTTTGGGAGAGACAAGCATTAAGTGTCCTAAGGAAAGATGGAGAGACATCTGGGTAGAAGAACATATGGAAGCCATAGATGAACCACATGAACTTTTTAAAATGGGGATTGTGTGTTACACTATGTTAGATCACAGAGGTTTGACATTAATTATATAGTTGGATAAATGAGCACATCAAGAAATGAAAGGTTACTGAGCATCCTAGGATTGATTGTGGAGAACATGTTGGAGGCCGCCATGCTGCCTGTGGGTGGAGATACTGACTCATTGATGTCTTGACCAGTTCCTGTGGCAACTCAAAGCTACCTATGCCTTAGCTGTTAGAGAGTGCATTTCTAATATCAGCAGCATCAGGCTGTAATTGATTATTGATGCTCTGTGACAATGTAAGTATAGAAACTGAGAGTAAACATTTTGAAGATTTTGTAGCAGTTTGTTGTTAGTATAATTTTATACCTATCCTTTTTAAAAGGTTACCAGTATTGTTCTTTTTTGTCTTTTAAAACTAATCATTCGATTTTCCAAAAAGCATTAATATTATGTGAAAATATTGGGATGGGAAAAGAACAGTGTTATCAGACACCAGCAGTTGACAAGCCCTAAGCTAATGTACGGCTGTCATTTTCTCTCCTTTCAAAATTTATCAAGGTTAGTTCTCAAGATTTGTGAATATCCTGGGAATTTCTATGATTCCTGTAAATTAAAGTTGGTTTCGGAGCAGATGAGCAAATCTGGGTTTAGATAACAAGTGGGAAACTTGGATCAGAAACAACTGGGGCCAATGTCTCACTGTCACAATGTCAGGGAACAGAGCCCAAGCAGCCAAGACCTTAGCCTGATTCTTCTATATAGCAATGGCAGGATTTGGGGTGAGGTAAAAATGAAGCTAATTATTTTTATAATAAGAGGTTGGAAATGACTCTCTGTCATGGGTGATGCTTAGTGCAGGTACTTGGGCTCACTTATTAGTTTTTGTTTGTTTGTTTGTTTTTTGAGACAAGGTTTCTCTGTATAGCTCTGGCTATCCTGGAACTCACTTGTAGATTCGAGACCAGGCTGGCCTTGAACTCAGAAATCCGCCTGCCTCTGCCTCCCAAGTGCTGGGATTAAAGGCATGCGCCACCACTGCCTGGCTCATCACTTATTAGTTTTTAATATTGTTACAACTGATACTTTTTTGATAGCGCTGCTGGGGAAGACATTGAAGAAAGCCCAAGACCTGTGGACTCTAGTTGCTGTGACCCACAGCTGGAGGCAACAAGGGAATGGAAAGAAAAAAAAAGACAGACAGACACATGTACAGAGAAGCTGGAATCTGGCGGGCTGTGTACTCTGATGTAGACACATCAGCAATGTTTATTATATACTACTTAGCAAGGAGGCAGGTTTTTTTTTTATCTTGTCAGGTCTCTCTGCAGGGGAGCAGCCTAAGGTTGCAGTCATCTGGAAGCAGGAAGCTGTGATTGATAGCTCATGCGTACATTGGTTTTGGCTCAAAGGCCATCCTTGCTAACATCCATACTTGGACCAGAGGAAGGCTTTGACATTTCCGTGGATCTGAGGCACTGAAGTCTTTGACATGGCTGTACTCATGTCAATAATACACTCAGAGCCTCATCTGCTACCACACTTCAGTGGAAGGATGTGGCACAGTGTCTAGTCTTCAGTACTTCCCATCCACGGCTGGTCTAACTCAATGCTTCCTGGTTTTAACTTCATGCCTGTCATTCAGGACAAAACCTGTGATTCTGCATTGCTATGGACTGCCAGGTAAAGTGGACACCCTGGTCCTTGAGCCACATTTTCAGTAGCTCTGATGTGAACTTGCATACACTGGAAGATACACCACTAAAGTACAGGATGCTAACCCCATCCCCAGAACTTCTGGCTCAGTAAGGCTTGGCTGTTACCTTGAAACTGCATTTCTAGTCATTTCAATGTACATTCTGAGAAATGACTTCCACAGGTTAGGGAAGCAGACAAAGAACCAGTTGTTTGGTATTCTGAAACAGAAATCTTGGTCTCTTCATTACTTTTTGTTCACTTGCTTGCTTGCTTATTTGATTTTTTTTTTTTGAGACAGGGTCATTAAACACAGGCTGACCTCAAATTCCTGGCCCTCCAATATTCATTTTCCAAATGCTGAAATTACACACATGTACTACTCCCATGCCAGACCCAGCCTTTTTACTGATCTCAAGAAAATTATATGACTTGATTTAGTTTCATTGTCTAAAAAAAATTGAAGATTAAACTAAGTAATTTGTAAATTCTTGCATGAGTCACTCCTCTCACTGTTGTGACAAAACCCAACAGAAGTAACTCAAAGAATCGCACTGCGCATCTAAAACCTGTGATTCTGCATGGCTACAGGCTTCCAGATGAAGTGGACACCCTAGTCCCTGGACCACACTCTCAGTAGCTTATTTTGGCTCACGATTTCAGAGAGATCAGTTCACCACAGTGGAAAAGGCGTGGCAATGGATCTCCATCCATCATGGCAGGAGCATGAAGGAGTAGCTCTTGTTGCCTGTCAGGGCAGGGAGCAGAGGATTCAGGGCAGAAGCATGGTAGGGATAAGTTTTAGAGACCTGCCCCTGCTGACCTACTTCCACCAGTCTTGGAAACACTTCCAATCAGGGGCCAGAGCATTCAAAAGATGGAGGGGAGGATACTTCACATTAAAACGACAACAGCTCTTGTCTAGTTCTAAAATCTTTCTGTTCCTATTGTCAGTCATCTCTAAATAAACTAATATGCCACGGTAATTGTAAAATTCACACAAATACATTTTGACATTAATGTTTTTCTTTGTTTTCATTTTTCACGGTTTTGGTTTTCTAATTTTTTTTTTTTAATTTTTCATTTATATCTTTGTGCACATGCGTGCTGTGCCTGTGCAGGCCAGAAGAAAGTCTTGTTGCTAGTTAGTTCTTGCCAGCTTGACATATAGAACATAGAAATATCTGGGAAGAGGAAATGTCAATTGGAGAACTGTTTCTATCAGATTGGCCTGTAGGCAAGTCTGTGGACGTTTTCTTAGTGATCGATGTGGGAGGGGCCTTCTGGATGATCCAAGGTGAGAGAGCCTGTGTAGAGCAAGCCAGAAGACACCATGGTCTCTGCTTCAGTTCATCCATGCAGGTTGTCCTTTTTGAATTCCTTCTTTGACTCCCTTCCAGAATGTTCTATCAACTGAGTGTTGAAATAAACTCTTTCCTCCCACAGTTGCTTTTATGGTCATGGTGTTTCATCCCAGCAACAGAAAGCAAACTAAGACAGTCTCAGATCCCTTAGAGCTGGAGTTACAGGGAGTTGGGAACTACCCAAAGTGGGTGATGGGAACTGAACGTGGATCCTCTGAAAGAGCTGCAGGAAGTCATAATCACAGAGCCTTCCCTCCAGCCTCCCAGTTGCATTTGTCTTTTTGTTTGTTTATCTGTTTTCACAGGATCTCCTACTGCTCAGACTGAACTGGAACTCCTGTCTGCACCTTCCAAATGTTGAGACTACAAACATTTGTGTGCCACCATCCCCTGTTCACAATAGGTCGCTTCTTCAAAGATGGGATAGTCCAGGCTGCTCTTTTTATTCCCATTTGTTTTGCTGTGACAGTCTTGCTGTATATCCCTCGCTGGCCTGGAACTCACTATGTAGCTTCAGACTTCTGGTGATCTTCCTGCCTTGGACGCCTATGTGCTAGCTAGGGTTGCAGGCATGTGCCACCATTACTGTCTTCAGTACTGCCTCATTCACTATAACTACTCAGGTGACAGAACCTATTCTGAGTACCACGAGAGGATGTTCTAAGTCAGCACTCACGACAAACACATGAAATGGTTTAAATCACTTTACTTATTTATTGTGCTCTACGAGTGTGTGTGTGTGTGTGTGTATGTGGGTGTGTGTGTGTGTGTGTACATGCATGTGCATGCTATGATGGCTGTATGAAGATCAAAGGACAACTGTGGAAGCCGGTTCCCATCTGTGAGTCTTATGGATTGTACTCAGGTTGTCAGGCTTTACCTACCACAACAATTATTGATTTCATTTTTCTCATTAGAATCTGGGATGTAGCGATTTTGAGTGTGCTACTTGCTTTCCTCAGGTAGCCCTGGAGAGGCTGATGTTACTATCCCTAGCTGAGCAATCACAGAACTGGCGCCCAGCCTCTGGATTCCAAGCTTGCAGAATTTAAAAAATGGCGTCAATGTTCAGAATGCAAATAAGCCTATTCGTCCAGTTCTTTCCATCCCCACCTTGGGAACACAGTGAACACCCTAGTAGATGCATCCCAGAAACATTCAAAGCTAGCCTACAGAGACAGAAGTTAGCATGAATAGCTTTGGGAGGAAATGGACTGGATGGGGCAAGAGAACACTTTCTGAGTCAATAAAAATACAGCAGGTTTGAATGCATGTCAGTTCTACCTCAATCAAAAAGGCATAGCTGGTTAGTTGGTTGCTATGGGACAATCAGAAATTACCACCCCATTTCTCAGATCGAGTACAGCAGAGGGAGACAGCTGTAGCACGAGGCTGGCCTTCTAGTTTGGTGATAAGCTCATCACGGCATTGCATCAATTACAGAGACGATGCAAGCTTATACTCATTAAGGCAGCCGCATTTGGAAGATGGCAAAATTAGGGTTGGAATGTGTCATCCCAAACCACAGATGATATTAATTTCAGTAGCACATGATTCCATGTCATACACTCAGCATGATTCTTGAGGGACCATTGTTTGTCGGTGAAACCACCGAAACTGTTCATCTCCAATCACCTGTTCCTCTCTAATATGACTATGATGCCGGGGCCCCTAATCTCTTTGTCGGATAATGGCAGATACTTCCCCAAGAATCCCATTTACCGTGGCCATCCATTCGGAAGGTCACTTTGTTTAGTGTCCTCATTAAGTGCCACTCTAAAGTTTAATAATTTTCCTGGCTCCAGTGTTTCTTCCTCCAGTGTATCTTATGTAATTTATTCTTGTTACAACTCATTCCCCTTCATCTGCCCATAAACTTCAGTCATGATATTTCATGATATTGCCAGTACCATATAATTTACAAACGGCCTTGCATACCTAAAGGTCTTTTTAGAAAGAAAGGCTAAATTGTTGCAGAGAAAGCCCGACGAAACAAGTGGGATGGAGAAGTTTCCTTTGAGACAGCTCGAAGAAAGAGATTTTTATAGAGGTAGTTTCTTATTCTTAGACAAGGAGCCGCCACATGCAGTGGGAAATAGAGCAGGCAGCTATTTTGTGTTCCTAATTAAATTGTTTGCTGCTGGTGGCAAAACAGAATCTCTACGGTTTAACAGGCAGCATCAAGGTAACCGGCATTGGCGTTCTACCGTCTTCCAGCATGAAGATCCTGTGCTCCTAGCAAGGACAGGAAAGCTAAACTGAATGTGTCGCTTACCTTTGAAGCATGCTTTGCATTGAGAGGTCTGCCTTGAAATGAACAAAAGCCTAGAACTCACAGGAAGCAACATTTTTAACCTGCCTCATTATATCCAGGTGTCGAGGGGAGTCAGAATAGTCCGCCAGTCTTAAGCTACAAAACAGAAATCTGCCCTGTCTTCCCATGCCTTCATACATGGTTCTATTAAAGGTAACAGGCATTACAAACCATAAAGAGAAAAACCTACATCTGTCTGCTCTCTGACATTTAGAATTGTGAACTGAATTTTCTCTTCCACTACCTGGAATGTGGGAGAAAAAAAAATCACAGTACAATCTCTGTGATTGTACAACCACAGCCAGTTTTGGAAAAATAAACATCAGCATCAACTGCGTGTGTCCCTGTCCCACATTCTGTTGGGGGTGGGGGATGTCTTACAATGCCAAGGTTGATTTAAAGCATTTCAGAGGCATTGTTTTTAGATGACCTGTTAGAACTACTACAAGTCCAGCACAGGGCTGTGACAGTTTCTCTGGCAAAGATGGAGTTCCGGAACCAGTGATTTTCCATTTATATCATAAATGAGAAATGGTGAGCAAATAATGCTGAGGTATAAGTGCTATTTAAAGATCCCTACTTTAAGACACGCTCAGATGCTTAAAGAGTTAAGTAACGCCATACTCCCCCCTTAAAATTGCAGAATCAGAGGATGTAGCTTTCCGCCAGGGTTGGCTTCCTAATGCTGTTGCCTGATTTCACTTTTCAAAGTCAGTGGTGAGACCCCTCCCTTCCAAACCAAACAAGATACTCAGCAACAAAAGCCTTACGTTTACACAGAACCCCCATCTCCTCACCCCCTCACTGCGCATATTACCCTGCTGTTTCCCAGTGCTGAAAGATGCAACTCTGAAAGGCTCTTGCAAGAGTCTAGAATCATTATTGTTCTTTAACATAAGGAATTGGTAAGCTGGGGCTGAAAAACATACTAGCTACAAGCAGAAAAGAAAATGGGGTTGGTTGGCTACTTTCTTAAACACATCAAAAGCCCCTGTTACAATTTCAAAAACCTTAATGTCGTTGAAGGTCTGTAAATCCTAGATTTCTCTTAAAAATGGTTTTGTATTCTTTGATAAGCCACTTCACATTTCCAGCTAAGGATGCAAATGGGGATAGTATTTTGCCTGACCTACTAAGAGACATAAGTGGCTTACACAGTGGCAACCTGGGACATAGGCATCATCAGTCAGGGAAAGAACACCGTTCTGTAAAGTTCTCTCTGGTTATTTATCTGCGTTTTAAAAAATGTCACTGTCTGTATTTGAACAGAGCTGCTTCCTTCTTTACATAAGAAATGTAGTACAAATATCACTTCTGTGTCTGCATGAAATGCTCACATTAAGGATATTTAGTGATCCAAGAGAAAAAAAAACCGAGACATTTATCTTAGTTTGTTATCTGTTTTACATATAAAATATGTTCATAAAGATAAATACAAATAACCATATGTGTGACTTCATAATCAGCCTATAGTATATGACTTTGAAAGAGACAGACTTAGGAAATACATGATATTCCTGTTTCCCTAAGAAAACTAGGAAGTTTGTTTAATTAATACTGAAATGCAATAGAATTCCTATGGAAGTGCTGATGGCACCCACATGAATACCAAATGATTTCATTACTATCTACGTTATTGCAATGAGTTCATAATGCTGGGACACTCAAAATGAAGTGCTAACATGTGTTGTGTTATAACAAATATGGTTAAATATTATGTGATTTAAGTTATTATAAGCTGAGTCTCAATCAAAAGAAAGCAAAATTTCAGGTCCAATGCAGGGACCGAAGAGTAGAATCAAACCAGTATTTCTAAGCATCGTGATTGTTAACTTTGAACATCCCTTAAAGCCTTCTACAAAATACTATAATCATTTAAATTACCTTGGTTCAAAGTGGCAGAGGTGTGGGTGGAGGTGGACAGAATGATGGGAAGAGGGTGGGAAGGGGGTGGGTTGTGAATAAGAGAAACTCACATGTGAAAGAATTCAGTTCAACTTGGAAGTAAATATGTGATTTTCCATACTTGCACACTTAAAAGCATGGAGTTTCCAGTCCATCTTTTTTATGATACGCTTATTAAGATAACATAAAAATTTAATGTATTTTAAGAAATTGAACTAATGATTAATAAAAACATTTCAGCTTTCTGGCTAACGTCCTATGTCACAGAATCCACACCAATTTCTAAAAAAAAAAAAAAACCCTGATTTTCATAATACAGCCCAACTACGTCTGTGTACATGACTGCCTGCCTTCTGTTGCAGCAAAGCTGGGTTCTACATGTGTATGGCATTATTTATGCACTTAGATGCAGGCCATTGTAACGATTCATATCTATTATAGATTTAGTAAGACACGAAGGCATAAGTGGATTTAATCAGACATGTAATTATTTTTATGCCTCCAACTCAAAAATATGCGTAAATAAATTTATGGTTATTTGGCAATCAGTGGGAATGGTCTTTATAAATGTTGAAACAGCTGCTGGCAAACATATTTGCAAAAGAAAGAGGATGGCTCTTATCTTCCAAACGGCAAGCTATAAAGGGACGAGTTAGCTGGAATGCACTGTCCTAGCTGCTAAATATTTGTTTCATCATCTTCAATATTACACAAACATGCATTCAACATAAGGAAAC
This sequence comes from Tokudaia tokunoshimensis, assembly GCA_036184795.1. NCBI lineage: Eukaryota > Metazoa > Chordata > Mammalia > Rodentia > Muridae > Tokudaia > Tokudaia tokunoshimensis. The sequence continues at coordinate 133,640,490 of BTHU01000012.1, read as the reverse complement.
CTGGCATTTCTTTCCCTTTGTGGGAAAGGAGCACATTTTCTCAGAGGAGCACATTATTTTCTCAGAGGAAAACCTAGGAACACATCTATATGCTACAACGCTCTTACTTTCTAGTTCTGAGTAGCTGCTGTCATGCTGTTTGACTTCCACATTCCCGTTTATTCTATTATTGGTGGAACATTCTCATTTGAAATAATGGGGTACGATGGCGTGGGCACTTCTGTCAAATATGTTGATTCTGGCATCTGTGAGGGTTGCTACTCTGGCTTTCATAGTGGCTTTAAGACATTTGTAAAACTTTGCCGGGAAGGATAGTAAATGCAATCTCCGTGTTAGCTGGTTATGATTACTTCGCTGTGTTGAAACATCTAATAAATTACGCATCTATACATGTAGATCTTGGACAAATACTCTGAGAAAAATCTAATTTTCTTGAAATACATCTTTTTTTTTCATTCTCTCAAGTTTTCCGTTGAAATTTAGTGCTTTTGACTGGTGAGAAATTAATAACATCGGCATCTGGTATCTTCTCTCTAACCTTCAGTAGAGAAAAAGCTTCTCAGCGCTCTTCTAATGTGTCAATTAGGACCTAGGCAGATTAACTCAGGAGGAATTATTTCGCTTGTCTAGCATCAGGTATAAAACAGTATAATATATTAAAGTAGGACACAACCAGGCACACTCCCACTCTCTGGACTGGGGTAGGCCATGTAAATAAAGCCGTCGCCCTGGCTTCCCAAGGTGAAGACATATCAGCCTGCGTTCTATACTTATGATCATTTCCAATACTAACCGGTTGGGTTATTAGCAGCCTTAGATGTCACGGTCCTCCGACTTTTGTAAAATCATGGGGTTCCCTTTCATTCACGTATGTTGTTTCAATGATCAGTAGCATTTCCTATAAATTATACACTAGCCAGTTGAAAGAGCTTCTGTCTGGTATGGGGAAAAATGCAAACCCGGATGCTTCACCCGCAGCCCAGCTCCGCCGTCAGAAAAGCCGGGATCCTTGACAAACCGCAGAGCGCCCTCTGTTGATGAAAAAGGCAACGCGCAGCGCGGAAGCGGATCCCAGCCCTGCGGTTCTGAAGCCGCAACGCTGCGGTCATCAAGTCCCATTTGTGGCGAGGAAAAAAATATCCCGTTTAAAACTATAAAAATATTGATTTGCTGGACACAGAAAGAACACATGACTGCAAGCTCCAAGAGAATGGTAGCATGGTAGGTATTTAAGTAGATACACGCGCAAACATACTCGTCTCACAGTCTCTACCTACCTGAAGAGCTGGGTAAGGAGGCTTCTTTTCCTTCGGTGGACACTCTACACGGGTTTGTTTCTATTCACATATTTCGGAACTGCCATAAAACATGGCGTGAGCAATAATGCTAAATAGTTAGAGTCTATATTTTATTTTTTTAAATGAAAGACTAAACCTCCTTTGAACACACACACACACACACACACACACAGAGAGAGAGAGAGAGAGAGAGAGAGAGAGAGAGAGAGAGAGAGAGAGAGAGAGAGAGAGAGAGAGAGACAGAGAGAGACAGAGACAGACAGAGAGAGAGAGAGAGAGAGAGAGAGAGAGAGAGAGAGAGAGAGGTCCCTTGACCTCCAAGAGGGAAAGACCAGAAAACAAAACCGCTGATTATGCTGACTTTTGCTTAGTTTGTATTTTACCACTTTCCAACTTAGTTCCAGCAAGCCTTTATAAAATAGTATACTGGGGTACAAAATTTTATTGGGGGGGGGAGTTTTACAATTTTAAAGCAGTAATTCTATGATAAGCACTCATCCGTTCTGTATTTCCATTTACCTCCTATGGGGTTGGGAAAGAAAATTAGTCTCACAGAAGTGACATCTATACATTTTAAGGTCATTGCATATGCTAATTACTTTTAAAAGCATAGTTGTTTTAGGATACTTTGCTCTTTCCAGCTTTAAGGCAACAATTGAAAATGTCGCATTCCTGACTCCGAGTTGCTTTTGGGTGTTATAAACGTTTCTGAAAGACTGTATTCGGGGACCTGCACTGTTCAAACACTCCATCATATCTGATGGCACAGGTGTTTATTAACCTAAAGCTAAGTGTTTACAGCCATAGAATTAACTTGATTTTGTGATTTGATTGCAATCTTTAATTCCTTTGTCTCAAAAGGAGACTTCTCTTTCTTGTAATTTTTCGTTTCAAATTCAAAAAAGGAATTCAGAGACAAAATATTAGGCCTTGCTAAGAGAGTCACCGAGAAGGAAGGGAGGAGGGATGTGGAGGACTGTCAGAGCCACTGCCAGCATCCACAAAACTCACCCAGATAAATAGCTCGGTGCACATTTTGATTTTTTTCTTTTCCTCACAGAGACAAGGAGAGTTTTAAAATAATATGCCTTTAAATTTTTCCTATATCTTCCATCTTCAGCTATTTGAAGTACCTACATGAATTCGATCACGCTCAAAGGATTTGTTCACATAGGATGGGACACAGTTGCGGAGCAAGTAATTTATGACCAGAGTCAGAATCCTGAGCTGAAGCTAACAGTGGGTACAGCAGTGCCTGGGAGGCTGTTAACATGCAAATCCACACGAAACAGATGAAAACTGACAGACTCGTGTCAGCCCACCCCAGTACTCCAGGGGAACTGCAAACAGAGGAGGGCAGGATACTGCCGGATCCCAGGCTGGCCAGTGCCACCTGAGCATGACACCCTCTGAGTTTTCCCCGTATTATATCAGCCTTAGCCCTAGTGCTTTGATATGATGTGCTTTAGGCTTTTTTTTTTTAAATCAGTATATATTTTATTGGGAATAGGATTATGCTATCTCTCTTTCAGACAATAACGTTACATAAAACTGGTGTATACCCAGAAACAACCATAATAAGCACCTAACTTTCCCCCATTGCTTGTGAACAGCTAAAAATGAATCAGAATGTCAACATTTTGAAGTGAAAATGAGCCTCCAGAAAGATGATTTTATTTTATCCCTGTTTTTTTATTGAGATTTGAAAAATCAGATAAATTTACTCACAAATGGAAAATTTAGTTAAAAAAATCATAAATCAGCTAAACTCAAGTTATACAATAAAAAGTATTTAACATTTTAATGCTTCCCCTTTCCCAAATAATTTTATCCCCACAAATTGCATTGTAAAATAATTTCATGCCACTGTGCAATATTTTAAGCACTTCAGTTTAAGAAACACTAAATATTTTAAAAAATAGCCCACCAGAGGGCAGTCAGCTTTTAGTCTAACGTATTTGAAATGAATTTATTGGCATGGTTGGTTGAATTTTGAATTAAAATCACATTAGTCTTTGCATCCATAAATTCCAGACTTAAGGCTGGAAAGTATAAGGCTTCAATCATTCTGATTAGAAATCTTCAGGTATTCTAACACTTGCCCTTCTTTATACCATCAATTGGTTATTGTGATATTTATGTTTTGTAATAAAACAGGGTTTATTCTGGTTTGAGGTGCCTTGGAGGCAGCAATATTTTTTAGTCAGTAGAGACTTCAGTAAAACCCCACTGAGAAAGTTTATGACAGACGGTTTCCTTATTCGCCTCTGTCTGAGGTATTAAAACTAATTGTCAATGCTAACCGTAATAGTCTGGTATGGGTACTAACAGTGAATACTATGTTTAAAATTATACACTGTACAAAAGGTGCAATGGACATTCTGAACATGAAGTGGGGCTTGGAGAATCCTGGGTTTGCTTTCTCCTGCAGGCACGAGAGTGCAGCCACTAAATGTCCTGATATCATTTTAGTCATTAGCTGTGATGTTTCTCATCTAGAAGATGCTTGAAAGAACCTTGTGTATTTGGCTTTGTTGAAACCAAACGAGCTAGGCACGTGCTTATAATCCTAGCACTTTGGGGGCTCAGGCAAGAGGGTGGAGAGGTTGAAGCCAGCCTGGGGATTGCAAAGAGAACAAGCCACTGATGTCAGACAGCACAGTGCCATTGTTTATATTGTTATTATTTGCAAAGCTCTGGCTGTCATGATTTTGAACCCTGGAAATGAAGCCCACAGAAGAGACACTAGTGACGGTATTTTCTTTTGAGGGTGTAGATGCTTTCAGGTACTTGCTTGTAGTGATTCTCTAAGCCAAACACCTGTACTAAATGATTTGCTTGGGATTAAAGAACCAAGCCAGTAAGTCATCATGTTCCATTTGCTAATGTGCCTTGGAATTCAGGAAACATAGAAGAGACGTGATTCCTGGGGTACTTTCCCATTGGGATAATTTATTTTTGATTTATTGTTTGGGGGAACACTTTTTTCTCTTTCTCTCCATCCCCCTTCACCTTTGTGTGTGTCTACATGAATAAAGGTGTTCATAGAGGCCAGAAGAGGGCATCTGACTCCCTGGAGTTGAAGTTACAGGCAGTTGTGAGCCACCTGATAAGTGTGCTGAGAATGGAGCTCAGATCCTCTGGAAGAACTGCAAGCACTCTTAACTGCTGAGCCGTCTCTCCGGTCCTGGGAACGTGTTTGTTTGTTTGTTCATTTGTTTTTTACAGCATAGTCCATATTTATTACACAACTGAGGGTTTGTTTTTTTATTAAAAGTATCACAGTTATAAGAAAATAATGATGTGACACCTGTAAAGACTAAGACGGTTAACAGGAGGATGCAATGCTTCCAGGCATGTCTGATGTGAAAATCCATATTTTGGGATAGAATCTCACTTGCTGCTGATTTGCCCTTGCTACCTTTCAATGGCCTCTTCTAGTCACATGATCTACAAGATGCCTGGGACACCTTTTCATGTTACTACTTGTAGATACTAAAAACTAATAGCAGCTGAGCTGTGTATTAAATGAGGCAGTTCATTAATACTCAAGCCACCACTGGGAAGTAGGTACTAGTATTTCTCTCCCTGCTTAGGGGAGAGAAACTACTGAGCAACATATAGACCCCATATCTTAACCTTGTGGCTTGTATGAGCAACACAAGATTCTGATGTAGGACTCTACTGTTCTCCCTATAAGTATCTCTACTGGGAGGCTAGCTTCATGTTTCTTGAAAAGGCAGTGTCTGAGTTTGCTCTATTACTGTGAAAGACACAACAAGCAACTTGGGGAAGAAAGAGTTTATTTGCCTTACAGGTTATAGTCTGTTACTACAGGAAGCCAAGGCAAGAACTAAAGCAGAGGTCATGGAGGAATGCTACTCGCTGGCTTGCTCCCCATGGCTTGCTCAGTGTTCTTTCTTATACCATTCAGGACCCAGGGATGGCATTAGTTACAGTGTGTGCGGTGTGTGAGTGTGTGTGTGTGTGTGTGTGTGTGTGTGTGTGTGTCCCCCACACACATCAAATATTAATCAAGTTTAAATACCCAATGGACTTGGCCACAGGCCAATCTGGTGGAGGCATTCTCTCATCAGAGGTTCCCTCTTCCCAGATGTCTGTAGCTTGTGTCAAGTAAGCAAGTGCCTACCAGCATGGGCAGCTCCAAACTAGTTTGTGTTCTCTGCTGGTCCTCAACCTTCATTTTTCTACCACCTTCTCAAAACTCTTCCCCCCATCTCTCACTCTCTTCCTCCATCTCTCTCTAAAAAAAGTATTCAGACCCACTTTTCAAGGTATCTTAATCCATCACTGAAATATAGCAGCTCCAACCCCATAGTAACATTCCCAGTAGGAGTCTCATCCCAGTCTCTACTGTGTATCAGTCAAGTGGGTTTGGGCTTTTCTGAATATCCTCATGCTACATTATTTTCTTATGAGAAAACTGAGGATAAAATAAGGACCTCAGAGATCTGCTTGGGAGTCTTAAATATGATAGTAATATGAAAAGTACTTGACAGATAGTCTTCAATACGTGTGGGAAGAAAATGTCTCCTTGTCTGGTTGAGGATGTTAAGACCAAAAGTAGAAAACGGAAGAGCTTATCTTGGTATAAAAATCAAACCCAGGACCTCTTAAATGCAAAAAAAAAAAAAAAAAAAAAAAAAAGCTCCATCCTTGAGTTTATCCTCAGCTCACCAACTCATCTTTTACTGTCAGGTGTCAGAATCCCAGAAGTTTAAGAGTTCCAGGTTACAGCATCCTCATTTGACCTATACATATGAAATAAATGAATCCTATTCTTGGATATATTTAAATAAGAATTTCCAGGTTAATCAAATTTAAAAGAAAATTGAAAATGTCTTTGAGAGATTTGGATGGGGGTGGGATGGGTGATCAGCCAACTCCATAAATCTATAAGGGATTGGTAGGAAGGCAGAGCAAGCCTGTCTAACCATTGCTATTTTTTCTTAGACAATCTCTTAGAGTTTCTATAAATAGCAAATCATGAATGCAGGGCACATGTACTCAGTACACCTCCCAGTCTATGCATAGACTATCTGCTTAGAACCCAAACCACGAGGCAAATTCCAAATCCATTCCTCAAAATAATTTGTTTCAAACTTAAACCTCCAGCATTTACTGCCCAGTGCTGTGACTGTCAGAATTTAAGCGGTCAACTAATCAGGCAGAGGCAGAGTTAAACACTTCCCAGAGGTTCCCAAGCCAGGAAGACTGAACCACTCCCTCTCCAGAGCAAAGAATTCATCAAACTGATGAGTTTGATGCTGAGAATTCATCAAACTGGGGAGTCCAGGAAGCTCAAGACAGCTGGTTTAAGCTGTGAGCAAGAATGGCACCAGGCATCCATCAGGTGAGGAGCAGTGTCCATATCTTCAGAGAGAACCTTGAGCCAACATCACAAGGAACTTTGTTTCAACCATCTTTTGGATTTGGGGGTGGGGGGTGTCAGAATTTGCCAGTAATATCTTTCTGGGTGGAACTACAATGGATCCATTCCAGTCAAGTATTTAATGGAGTAAAGAAGTTACTCCCTTTGAGTTGGAGAGCACTCTCTGCACTTTGGGTGAGAACCCTCATGTGTGGCCTTTAATAGATACGGCATTGAGAAATGAGGACTAGATTTGTACAAACTCTCAAAAGATCGTCTTGTAGTGGATTCACAGAGTGACAGGGCTAACACCCACTGTGGATGCTGAGTCTAGTGATTTTTTCAAAGGTCTGAGTTGCTTTCTTCACAGATGTTTGAGAGGCTACCAATGAATGCAGATCCGTCAGCTGGGCACTGGGTAATGCAAGCTAGCCCGGTTGTTCCCTCCAGCAACCAGGAATGGTGCAAGGCACTAAAACACACATCAAAAGTGGCATTTATAACTCCTATTTTTACTGCCGGCACTTCAGAGAGTGATAAGGCTCACCCCAGCTACTGGCATTTAGGGCTTTAAAAACCAAGAAGCTCACAGTAATAAGACTGGTCACATCCTATCTTTTTTGTAATCACAATAACCCTAAAACTCGAAATGTTCAAACAGCCCCAACGTCACAGCAAAGAAGGATATCCCTGCCCGTTATGTAAGATAGCACTTCTGAGTGACAGTCTAACAACAGGAACGTTTATTCAGGTTTTTGACTTGGCGTTTTGTCTTGTAGAGGATGCGGCAGGATAAGCTAAATTCTGCTTCAATAATAAGCAATCCCCAATGCTCGGTGGCTTCACCATACAAATGGCCACTGCTCACTGGACTGAATTCGTCGCAGTGGGCAAGGGACCTGCTTTATGTGGCACTCACACTGAGGTAGCAGAACACCTATTCTCTGAAACAGTGTGTGTCCACTGGACTAAAGGAGCTAGAGGGGCTCAGACCAGCAGTACTCCAGACTGGATGTCAAACTACTTCATACCCTTGAAATATGACCTTGAAACATGACCTATGCTCCAAAGCATGATCCAGGAAGTCCCACTACAGCAGAAGACAGAAAATATTCAGTATATAGGGGCCAAGCATTCTATGCATTTTTTTTTCTTTTCTTTTTTTCAAGAAGGTTCTAGAAACACAGATGTGGAACATTCAGTTCCTTTTAAGTGTCAAGGGAGGCTTCCTGAAGAGAAGTGTATCTGGGGTTAGGCTGAAGGGAGTATGGCACACAATTTGGATTATTTGCTTTGAGTCAATTTTTTCTAGGTTCTATTATTGTGACACAATTGTAAAAAGTGTTCTTAGTAAAGAAAACTAGATCTTCAGGTTGCCAAGTATAATATTTTCAATTAGAAGGGGAAAAAAAAGCCATGTATACTCTTTGGTTGGTGGTTTAGTGCCTGGGAGCTCTGGGTGGTCCAGTTAGTGGATATTGTTCTTTTTATGGGGTTGCAATCGCCTTCAGCTTCTTCAGTCTTTCCCCTAGCTCTTCCACTGGGGTCCCCAGGCTCAGTCTGATGGTTGGCTGTGAGTATCTGCATCTGTTTTGGTCAGGTGTAAAACCTCTCAGGGAACAGCCAGATCAGACTCTTGTGAGGAAGCACTTCTTGGCATCAGCAATAGTGTCGGGGTTTGGTGTCTGCAAATGAGATGTTTCCCTAGGCGAGGCGGTCTCTGGATGGTCATCCTTCAGTCTCTGTCCCAATTTTTGTTCCTGTCTTTCCTTTGGACGGGAACATAAACAAACGTGACCTTATCTGATATCAGCGGGAGGGAAGGGAGGCTTGAGTGGATGAAAGGGTAGAGGAGCACCCTCATAGAGGCAAACGGGGGAGGGAGGATGGGATTGGGGGTTGGTGGAGGGGTAACTGGGAAGGGGATATAATCTGAAATGTAAATGAATAAAATTATTAATAAAAAACATTAAAAAAATTTACAGAGCTATTAGCAAAGTATGATTATATAAAATAAATCACTACAAAGACAAGAAAAGAATCTCTCTATGATTTTGTTAGTCTAACTTATATTTTGCTTATTTCTTTTTCCACAAGAAACATTTTACATATTATAAAATGTTAGTTAAAAGAGATTTGGAAAACAAGAACTCACATTTTGAGTTTTTAAGGACCACTCGTTCACAGGGTACCTTCTATGTGTCCATTGTCCAGTCCTCGTACCCTTCACCAAGGAGAAGACGCACCAAGCTAGATATGCAGAGTAAGCGCCTGTTCACTTGTGGAGCTGGGCTCCATAGCAGAGACAGGGCCATACACTGTACTACTACACAGGGCCGTGCACTGTACCATGCAGGGCAGTGGAGGAGCACCAAAGAGGGACACTCAATTTGGTTCCCAGTGTTGAGAGAAGCTTCCAAGAGGATTGTACCTGAGACTGGAGGGAGCATCATTTTTTTTTCCATAACACTAAGAAAACTATTGAGTAACTGATACACACTTCCCTAGAAAGCTTGGTCTTTTTTTTTTTTTTTTTAATTTGAGGAAATCTACATTACAAGTTTCTCCCTACAATAAACATTTCATGAACAAATTTTGCAAATGTGGGAGTTTATGGTGCTGATACAAAAAACATATGCTAAGGAAGAACAAGCTTGCATTTTTACTTCTCAGTATTTTATTGCCTGAGCCTGGCTGTCAACCAACTGCATAAATTTCAAACATTTAGAGGTACAAATCAACTCGATAAAATATCTGTCAGAGTGTTCTGCATTAATCAGATTTGAAGTATTGTAACTTACAGGAGAAAAATATTTGTGACAGAAACTCAAAATAATGGAATAAGCATGATATTAAAAAGCATGATTTTGAGTTATTACTTAAGCTTAAATGAAGAGGAAAAGATCAGGAAGGCAAACTTTCTGTTGGCCCAGCACACTGTTACTCATTACAAAATTATTACATGTCATGGAGAAATTACACTGTGTACTTCTTACTAAGGAGTTTTAACATAATTGGACATGATCAAGTTGTATTAAAAAGTATGTTCCAAATCTATTCTAGGCACTTCAAAGGATAGTTTAAAATTTTTAGATTCTACTTAATTTTTAAAAATCTCTTTAAATGAATAATTCCTTAATTTAGATAACTAATATGCAACTTTGCATTTGATGGTGAAACACCACAGGCATTTCCATTAAAATCCAAAGAAGAAAAGAATGCTTTTCACAAGTTATTATTATTATTGTTGTAGGTAGGCCAGGTTGTCAGATATGAAACATAAGTAAAAAGACCCAAATGCTCAAAAATAAGGAAGAAACCTCATTGCATTTTGATTTTTCAAAACAGCCTCATGTTGTCCAGGCTGATCTTGAACTTGCCACATAGCCTAGGCTGACCTTTAACTCCTGATTCTTCTCCCCACTCTTGAGAATGCTAAGATTATGTTACAGGATATTTGGTCACACTGTGAACCCTGAGATTACGTTATTTACTAGAAAAACAAAACAAAACAAAACCTGTTTCTTCAGCCCTTAGCATACTCCTTTAATCCTTCTGGCTGGAATTCAGGCAAACCCTTACTACACACCTTTAATTCCAAACAATGAAGGTAAAGGTAGTTTGTAGAAGGAAGCACCCATGTCTAAAAGTGGTGTCTATTTGAATGGCAGACCAGTCAGAGAAAGATTTGACAAAATAAGACATACCCAATTCTAAAAGAGAGGCTGCTTAAGAAAGAACAGAGCAGAGAGAAAAAGGAAAGACAGAAGCAGTTTTATTGGGATAGTTACAGAGAGACAGGTTGAAGAAAGAACAAGCTAGACAAAGATCAGGTCAGAATGTGCCAGAGAATGAGAAGGAACCAAAAGAGAAAAACATATTGATAAAGTTAGTATGACTTGGAGATGCCAATTACATCAGGAGAATAAAAAAAAATACTTTTTCAAGATTGCAGGTATGTACTCTCATGACTGGCTGGAAATTGTCACTAATTTTGAACAGTAAAAACATATACCATAAAAACTTCTTATAATTATTTAAAAAACACAGTGATGGATAAATATCAGTTTAAACAAAATTTTGATTTTTTTAAAAAATTATTTAAAACACTAAGATTTAGGCAGGCAAGATGGTTCTCTCTATATATATTCAGATTTCTGCTTCAATCCACCCCTCCTTGCCATATATCTTCACTTCTATCATCCAGTATGGAAGAATTCCTGAAACACTCACATTTGTCTAGTTTGACAACCTAAGTAATATTTACTGCCTTCTAACCCCCTTTTTTTTCCAGACAGATATTTTTCTTGTCTTTCGTGACCAATTATAATGTAGATCCTAGGGCTCAAGAAAGGTGCTCATGAGTTTGACATCCTCCTGTATTTGCAATGGTTGGGAAAATGCCTGGAGCACGGAGGTTAATAATTTTCAAATGGTTTTGTAAGCAACTTAAGCATCCAAGGCAGTGAATACTGCTCTTTAATTTCAGACAGAACATACCCCTTTTAGGGATAAGTTATCAGAACCCTTGAGGTTTTGGGGAAATTGAGGAAGAAGGTTGCATCTTGTATAGTCACAATTCTCAATACTGCAAACCTTAGCTATCCTCAAGCACCCAGTTACAGCCTGAATTCCAGTCACCACCTTCCCTGTGTCTACTCAGCACCTAATGTTTCTGAACAATGATCAGAATCATTCAGTCAAATAAGGAGAATTCTCATCTCAGGATTCCTGTGCTCCAGTCACAGATGACCCAGATAAAGTTGGAGCTGGACAGCTAGGTTTACCACTCCTTGCTAAAGTAAACCATGCACCTGGAAAGGTATGGGGCAGCCTAAACAGGAATATTGGAAAGGCCCTTTACAGGTTTTGTTCAGGTGTCAGGTGACTTGGGAAGGCTCCAGAATGCAGGGCTTTGATCTGCACTGGGTGCTGTTGGGAAGAGGGGATTGATTCCATGACCAAGTATCTTAAAGTTTTTCTTTTTGGAAAGTATATTTTGATTTTTTTAATTTATGTTTACATGTCTGTCATGTGTGTGTGTGCCCGTGGAGGCCAGAAGGGCTGTGAATCCTCTGGAGCTGGAGTTAGGGTTATTGTAAACCAATCCCCGGTCCTCTGGGAGAACAGCAAACTGCCTTTACCACCAAGTCAACTCTCCACCCCCAAATCAAAGCTTATTAAACTGTAGGCCATGACTCCTATGAGGTCACTGACATAACTGAATGTGGAGATTGAAAATAAAGTTAGCAGTAGCAACAGTAAAATGTTTCAGAATGTACAATGTCCAAAAATTAAGTCAAATTCTAACCTGACATATTCTATTTGTTTTTAGAAGTGCTCAGCTTGTCCTGCAGCCCTGGTTCTAAATATGTAACCCACATGCCTTGCACATGTGTGTGCACTCTTGTCCTGCCATATACCACACCACAAATGCCTGAAACACCTTGGTTCAGATTCCAGACTACTGAACATTATGGATTGTGGTGGTAGGGGTCATCATCATCTTCTCCTTCTTTTCCTCCTCCTTCTACTTAAATTTACCTTTATTTTACATGCACTGTTGCTTTTGCCTGCATGTATGTTTATGTGAGAGTATCAGATCTTGGAGTTAACAGATAGTTGTGAGCTTCCATGTGGGTGCTGGGATTTGAACCCAGTTCCTCTAGAAGAAGAGTCAGTACCCTTAATCTCTGAGCCATCTCTCCACTCCTGATTGTGGTGTTCTTACTATACACATCAAGGTTCCTGAGCTATAGACACATAAGGATTTAATTACAGAAGACAAAACACTAAGATCTTCTACATCATTTCTCAGCATATATCACATTAGTGTACTTTGGATTGTACTGTTAGACAGACACATCCTTTTCATTGGTGTGAAAGTTTTCATTTGTTTTTAGTAGATAGTAAAATTATACATATGCCAAGATTGCTTTAAAATAGATTTATGATTTATTATCATAAAGATTTGACCGATCTGTACACCTATACTTCCAGAATTACTAGCACAAGGCGCCATTATAGCTGGGAAGAAGCAGTCTCGCTCTTGTTAGCTGAGAGAAGAGACATTTGGTATTTGTGGTTTGGTATTTGTGACCTTGTTTTCCTCTGGGTTTAGATAAGATTCAGAAATCTGTTTCCTTGGTGTCATTTGTTCAATACAAAAAGTGGCCTTATCTGATGGGAGCATTCAGGGAGGCCTGAGAATATGAGGCTTCACTGTGAAAGTGAGGCCAGCTACTGACCTCTCCAAGAGCTAGCTGCTGGACCTGGCCAGCTTCCACATCAGGGGATACTTGTCTTGGCCTCTCAGTTCCCCTCAGATGATTATCCCTTGCCCAGCCCACAACATAGTTATGCTTATTTTTACTCACAAGATTAGTCAAGTAGCAAGGCACCTTCCACTTCATGAAGTCTACTCAAGCCTCTTGACCTTACCCAGAACCATCTAGGTCCCTTTACTCCAAAGACAGCTTGGTATCATGGTAGTTTCAGGCTTTCAGGTGCTGTATGACCCCAACATGAGAAGGTTGCAGTGGCCCATAACTGGGTTGTCAGCTGGACATGAGAAGCATGAACCAAGAGATACTTGAGAGGGAGAATTCATCAGATTATGTCACAGAGTCTGGGTATTAGTGGTGATAAAGACAAAGATTCTGGAAATTCAGTCCAGTTGATAAAGTACTGCCTAGACCAGAAGAGTATACATGAAGCCCTGGATTTAATCCCCAGTCCCACATAAATTGAGCCCAGTGGCCTGTGCATATAATCCCAACATAGGAGAACTGGGAGCCCAGGGTCATCTTATGCTACATAGAGAATTCACAATGAGCCTGGGATATGTGAGACCCCACCTCAGAAATAAATGAATACTTTATTAAAAGGAAAACAAGATGAAACCTATTTATCTGTAGTAGGTGTTGGGGGGAGATGATAATTTCTGTAACAAAGGGATCAGCGCCCATATCTAGCACCATGATATCAGCTTGACCAGACAGAACATTCAGAATAGGAGAAATGGGTAGAAAGAGGAAGAAGTGACTGGAAGGGAAGAGGATGTATGCAGACTTGTCCTAGAGTTTCAAAAGAAGTTAATGAATTTATTCTTTAAACAAATGAAAGGCCCAGGGATGTAAAAACAGAGTCTAATAAACAGCAGCCATTTTACTCTTTGATTTGTCCTAAAGTACTGATGGAAGACCATCAGGCCAGAAGTTGTTTGGGTCCTAGATATATCAAAGTGGGAAAAAACAGACCAAAACTTAGGCACCTGGTCATTCTTTCTGCATAGCAGGCAGCCAGTATGATAGAGGAGGATACCACGCATTTCCAAGACAATGAAACCAAAGTAGACCATCACGAACATGGATGTGAGATGAAGAGCTGTAGATGAAGGACTCAAGCAGAGGAGAGCTTGATTGACAAGGATCTTGGAGCAGGTTTGTCTAGGTAACAAGTCCTAGCTGACTTGCTAGGAGAGAAGGGCAGTCTGGTGCCTCTCAGGCACAGAATGCTCAATAAATGTTCAGTAAAAGCAGTATACTAAGGACCCACATGTATAATTGATTAGCTCTACAAACTCAGTGAAAATAGACATGACAAAAAATTGATTTGAACTAAATAAAAACAAAAACAAAATTAAAAAAACCAAACCAAAACAAAAAAAACCAACCATTTAGTGTTATCTTCCCAGGAGAATGAAATAGCAATATCAAGGTTAACATGAACTCACAAGGTCTTTTGTCTTACCTCTCCCTGAGAGCAGATGTCATATAGCTAACTAACATAACAGATACTTTAATGCTAGGAGTTTGGGGCTAGTTGTGGGCAGAGGGCCTTTTGCCATTCTTAGGCTTCTGTCTCTTCTCTTTTCTAAAGAAATCTCCTTTTACAAACCATGGTCTTGTTCTGATTGACAAACAGCAGCACATAACCATTCCTTATGGCCAGGGTATCTAATATAAAACAGTTCAGTATACACATGTACAAACAGGATTTATAACAAAGCTCTGATAAAAGGTAAATTGTGTCTTGAGTTTTGAGAACTGAAATATCTGCTTCCCTGCCAGAGTCACGCAGAGCTCATGAATGATGCAGGCCCTGGCTTTCAGAGGTGCTATTTCTTTGCAATGTTGCTTCTTGAGGGAACAAATATGAAAAATAAAGCATGTCATTTTACATGATACAGAGTCTTTTTATTGTCACCTTCCTGGCTTTAAAAGTGAATGGGGCAAATCTTCAAAAGACATATTGTAGGTGCAAGCCGTGCCTGAGATTCAGATATTCTAATGGTGTGCACAATTCAGAGTCTCTTTGGAGTCTCTTTCTCCGATTCCTTATCCCTGACCTAGTGACATGGTAATAATGCACTGAACCATGAAGAGGATGATTTACTTTTGCCTTTGGACTCTTGGAGATGATAATCTTCCTTCAACGGACTCCACGGTACAATCTTCAGATAGAGCCCCAGGAACTGAATGGGCCTGGAACTATCGTTTAGAGCTGTAAAGACAACTTGGATTTTTTAGAGATCACAGTGATTAGTATTGTCTTAGTTACTTCTTTATTGCTGTGACAAAAACACCAGGACCAAGGAACTATATATATTAATGTTTTATGCATATATATATGTGCGTGTATGTGTGTGTGTGTGTGTGTGTGTGTGTGTGTGTAATATTTAATTAGGCTTACAGTTTCAGAGAATTAGATTCCATGATGGTGGAGTAAGGACAGGAACAGTTTGTCTTGTAACAGGAACAATTGAGAGCTCACTACAAGTAGGAGTCAAAGAGAGAGAGAGAGAGAGAGAGAGAGAGAGAGAGAGAGAGAGAGAGAGAGAGAGAGAGAGAGAGAAAACTGGAAACAATTTGAGTTTTTTGAAACCTCCAGTCTATCCCCAGTGACTCACCTTCTCCAACAAGGCTATACCTTCTAATCCTTCCCAAACAGTTCTACCAACTAGGTACCAAGTGTTTAAATACATGAGCCTATGGGGTCCATTTTCATTCAAACTACCATAGAGATAAATCATAGAGTTTGCACACTTATAAACTATTCTTTAAAATAAAAAAAAAATCCAATGAAAACATAGTTCGATAGCCCTGCACTCCGTGACATGGCTAATAGAGACAACAACAAGTGCTGTCAAGTATGTGAAAGACTGGGACCCTGGTACATTGCTGCTGAAGACACCAAATAGTGCAGTCCTTGTGACCAAAGAATCCAGCAGTTCCTCTAGGAGGAACCAGCAGGAAACCATCAGCCCAGCAGTTCCACCTGCATGCATGATCTGATCTGAGGGCCCTGAGAATGTGGGCTCCAGCCACACTCCACAAGGTTCATAGCAGAATCAGCCGAAGGTTCTTATCAGCTGAAGAACGGTCAGTAGTATGTGGCATATCCCGAATCACAGAAAAGAATGAAGTAGGATGAAGATATAGGTAAGGGGTTAAGAGCATGGGCTGCTTCTGCAGAGAATCCATATTTGGTTCTCAGCATCTACCTGGTGTCTCACAACTACCAACCACTCCAGTTCCAGCTAATCTAATGTCCTCTTCTGACCCCTGCAAGTGCCAGGTAAGCATACTGTGCACAAACAAACAATGAGGAAAACACTTATCCATAAAATAAAGTGAAATAAAATAAGATAAACAACTACATATTATAGAACATAGGTGAACATTTAAAATATGCTAAGTAATGAAAGGACACATGATTCTGTTCACAGGGAATGTCCAGAATAGAAAAATTCATATAAACAAACAGATTCATGCTTTCTAGGACCAGACAGCTCTGGGTAAATGAGAAGTGACTGGTAATGGCTAGTGGATGTTTTTCTAGGGCCATAAAAATGCTCTGGCATTAGATAGTGGTGAAGTGGACATCATAATTATACTTTTAAAAGTCACTGGACTATACTTTAAAAGGACAAACTTCATGGCTATATGAGTTTTAGTTCAGTAGATTTATTTACCATCAAGGACTTTAAATATTATTAAATATCATGTGACATAAAAGAATAGTGTCAGTTGTTTGCCATTAGAGTCCTGTTGTAGTATGTTTTCAATAGCATTTATTAAGATGATCCTAAATGTAGTTTCACTAAGATTGACTAAGTGAACATTGCCAAAAATGATACCTAGTTAAGGGGGCTCCATCTTGTAGTCATGGTAACCATGTTGTCTAAAGCCAACATTAGCTCCAGATCTTGGAAATTTCTTGGTAATGTCACTTCCTGTACAGCAGAGAACGTTACAGGATGGCAAGCTCCTGGCGCCATTTCAAATGCCAGGCAGCAAAGGAAGAGCCATTACTGCCGCTGTTCACTTTCTGACATTAACTCCATCACAATTGCTTCTCGTTAGTAAATCTGGAGCTGGGGTGCGTCAGCAACCCGTACTTCACTGAACCTGGAAGTATTTTCCTTTCTTAATGACATGTAAAATGGAGGAGTGCCTACACTCAGCAGGGTCTGAAACCTGTAATACTGAAGAAATTCACTGCTCTTAGCAACCACTTTCATTGTGGAGTATGGGCCGCTGTAACTTTCCATTTCCTTGGCCTATAAGCCCTCTTGTCACATTTGACCCTTAAAAACATTAATTTATTTATATTACCCTACCTTCTTTCATGGTTTCTTTTCCATTCAAAACCATTTTACACTTACTTACTTTGTGTGTGTGTGTGTGTGTGTGTGTGTGTGTGTGTGTGTGTGTGTGTGTGTTGGGGGGGTATCATGCACCATGGTTAACATGTGGATGTCAGAGGACAACAGTTCCTGTGTGAGTCAGTAGGCCTGAATCAGTCTTGGCAACAAGTGCCTTTACACAATGATTTTGTTGTTTTTGTTTTTTAATGGGATCCTGCTGCGTAGCTCAGACTAGCCTGATATTTGCTGTGTGCCCCAGGCTAGCCTTAAACTCATGATTCTTATACTTCTGCCTCCAAATTTCTGGGATTACAGGCGTACACTACCACACTTGGCAATTCCTCTCCCATATTTCTTATTGATCCTTTTTCCTATGGTCCTCGATTATTATTACTCAATACAGTCACAGTTGGTGTGGACATAAACAATTTAACTTAAACTTCTACCTCGATATTTTGGACATCTACCAAATGAGGGTAAAAATAATTCTCCCTAGTCTGTACCCAGGCCACAGTCCTAGTCGTGTCATTAAGAACACAGCAGGGAATGTATACACTAAGGATTTATCCCCAGGGGGCCTGAAAGATTTGGAGAGAGGCTACCCAGTAGTAAATACTGTAGTGGGGAGCGATGCATGCTATAAAAACACTGGAGGAGGAAAGGAAACTGGACTCTGGTACCAGACACAAAAGTCAGCTCACGGTCGGTTGCAGCCTGACTCTACATCTTGGGCCATAAAGCTTAGAAGAGAACAGAAGTCCTGAGCACTGGGTATTTTGTATATCACACCAGACACTCAGGCTACTAAAGCCAGAATAATTAAACAGTGGACATCAAGCTCAAAGTTTGGGCCCAGCAGAGAAAAAAATCAAGGAATGAAAGCAACCACCACCTACAACTGACGTGAGGTTTGCAAATGATGCACTTGCTAAGACATTAATACCCAAAATTGAGTCAGATTTTCACCCAACAAGATTAAGAACATAGCACCTAATAGTAGAAAAACAGACCAATAAAAATAGACAAAGCCGTTTTATGATTAGTGCACCAGGAGCGTAGACCATGCCCCACACGCTATGTATAATATGGGCAGCACAAATTGGACCCCATAGGTTACTAAAAAAAAAAGGATAAGAAAATGACCTGTGTTGTGTATAGTATTAAAAAATCGCCAATGCCTTTACTCGGGACTTCAGTCCAAGCTCTGACCCCTCCAGTCTTTCCTTTTGTTACACCCGGCTTAGCTCTGGGATCAGCTGCCAACAGCACAACCTGGCTCTCTTTTCTACCCACCTTTGCTCCGGGAGGGGTCACCCTATCAGTCCACTCCCGAGACCCTTGAATCTGAGAATAAAAAAAAAAACCACACACAGCCTGTTACCTTAACTTGCCTACTAGGCACATTTGCTGGGCCCAGCTATCTCTGCCTGAAAATGCATGCCCTTTTCGATTTATTATCTCCATCTTCCCTTCCACCCTAATCTTAGTGGCTTGTATCACCTAGCCCCTCCCTGCCAAACATCCTTGGCCATCGACCCATAGCAGAGGCTGCAAGCCCAGCTCCCCTCAGGGTTTTATATGATCACTGCATCCTTCTTCCTTCAAAGCATGGCAGAAAAAAATCCTCTCTTCTTCCTTGCATCTGCCTTTTCCTCCTGGGGTAGTCCCATCGATACCCTTCACCCAGCAATTAGCCCCCAGCCTTCTTTATTGACAAATCAAGAACCACTTGGGGAGCCAGGATAGCACCATAACCTCTCCTTACATGACATTCAGTTGGGACAGGATAGAGAGATTAGGGACGAACTGGGAGGAGTTAGGAGTGGAGTGAATATGGTCAGAATATAACTTATGACATCCTCAAAGAATTAATAAAACTATTAAAGTAAATATGGTTTAAAAGCGACAAAGTACCTGAGAAGATGCTTCCCTCACAGGAAAACATGAAAACAGCTGGCTGCACATTGTTCTCTGAATCTGAACAGGTTCAACATCATTGGTTCACTAGTCATTAGCAGAGAGTAAATCAGGACCTCCCTGAGACACAAGTTCAACCCTGCTAAGGTGGCTGTCATTCAAAAGTCAAGAAGAACAAATGTTAACAAGTGGGTGTGTGTAGGGGGGAGTTTCAGAGACTATTGCTGGGGGTGTAGATTGATATGTGTAACCTCTAAGGAAAACAGTATGGAAGCGGCTCAGATAATTAAAATTAGAACTACCATGTGGCCCAGCAATCGGAGTCACCCCCTCAAAGATGTCCTCATGTTCTTATGTTCACCATAGTACTGTTCAGCCACACTGTGGAGGCAGACCAGTGTCCATCAGTGTGTGAGTGGAGAGAGAAGATGTGATATATTCACACACACCACAATGTTATTCAGTCTTTAAAAAAAGAGACCCTGCCATGATCCTGGGTAGAATAAATCAGACAGGGATAGAAACCACACAATCCCATTTTTATGTAAACTCTAAAAAAATAAACAAACAAACAAAAACAGAACAAGAGAATAAAACAGCAATTGCTAAATAAAGTAGACTTTAGCTGCTCTTTCCATACACATAAAAAAAGTCAACTCTGTGAGATGACAGATGTGTTACTATCTCTACAGTAACTATTTCATATCCACACATATCTCATGAAATACATATTAAATATTTAATATAGTGTTTGTTTTGGTTTTTTAATGAAAACAAAAGCTAAAGTGCAACAGATTATTCTTTTATATAATGTTCAGAGTAGCTCTAGTTTGATATTGAAGAGAAAACTAGACTCTAGTTAAATAATTGGGAAATATTTTGTATACTATAAAGATGGATATTTTTCTTCATTGTGCTATAAAGCCATTGTAGTCCCTAGGTCAACTTGCTTTGAGAATACTCCCAGTCTTTTTCATTATGAAGCTCTAGGCCTTACCTAAGGAACAGATTTCCATGCAGTGTGCTAACCTTAGATACAGAGAAAAGGCAAGTCACCACAGAACGTCCTGCTGATGAGATGCTATTTGTTCATATCCTAAGATGTTTCCCAAAAACACGTTTAAAAGAAAACTTACATGACAGAGGAGCACACCCACAAAGGGTAATTGCCTATGACACACTTTATTTTATTTTCGCTTTTGTTTTTCTCTTTTAACAAATAAAGCTAGGAAAGGAAGCCATTCTGTCTTACCGCCAGGGTTGGTAGACTTTTTCTGTTAAGGGTTTTAGGCTTCATGGAACACAGTCTGGGTCACAACACTCAACTCTGCCAGTGAGCACAAAGGCAGCTCTGGGAAGCACATAAATGAATAAGCATGACTATGACCACATCTTTAATTGCAGAAACCAGAGGCAGCCATATTGGACCCTGTTTGTTAAGCTTTGCCTTACCTAACCCTCAGAAGTATGTAAAATGTGTAGTATATGTACTTTATTCTTCTTGAGATCTAAAGGATAAGTAGGACAGGAGACTGAATTGGAGAGAATGACATTTCCAAGGCAGATTGAAAGTTATGCGCATGCTTGGTCATAAAAGGGTTTTAGGGGCCAAGGACATGGGTCTGTGGGTGAGAACACTTGCTATGAAGCATGAGGACCTGAGTTCAAATCCCTACCACCCACATCAAAAGACAGGTTACACCAAACACACACCTGTTTCTTTGGATCCCTGGGACTTGCTGTCAGTTTCATTCCAGGGTCAGTGAGAGAGCCTGGCCCATGGAAAGAAGGCAGAGAGTGACAGAGTAGGACCTTAAATCAATAAATTGCCATCTGCTGTTGGAATTCACTGTAAAAGTAGGGTTGTTCTCACCCAGGCTCCTGACCCAAGAATGTTTATATCTGGCATCCCCCATACTCTCTGTCCTGTGTCAGGCTGGGACTTTGGCTTCATAGCCAGGAAAAGGAAAACAAGAGGCAAGAGGATCAGAAGAGTTGTATTCCTGGGAGTAGCCTCGAGGCCAGCTATTTCCAACTGACACTGTTATTGCTCTACCAGGGGGTACACAAATGTCTAAGGTAGGAACAAGAAGTTGGAAGCTCAGCCAGAGGAAGCATTGGGGCATCTCTAGCTAACTGCCTCAACTTCCCCAGTCAAATTTTGCTTGGCTCCCAGTTAGATCATGTTTACTGCTGTTTGTTCTTTTACTTAGACATCTTTCCTGACTACTGGGGTGGGGGAAGGGAGGGCATTGAGAGGATGAGGGGGAGGGCACGAGGATGTGCCTAGGAGGTCCCACCAGGACTCTCAGTCCAGACCTCCAGCTGACTGCCTCAATGGGACTTCCCCTGTTGATCTCTGTTGGATGTTTGTCAGTTTGTTTGCTTGCTTTTGTTATTGGGCTTCTCCAAGTGTCTCTGCCTGATGTTTCGGTGCCTGATTTGATAATGTTTGCTATCTATCAGCTGTTTCTATCTGCTACTCAATATTTATTCTTTCATTTTTTTGCTTGCTAAATACATAATAAATTCACTCATTCAAAGCACATCTAACTATAGATCATTCTCTGGAGTATATAGAACAACACCTAACACCTCTCCCTAGCCTCCTCATGTGCATAGCCCACAGAGAGAGTGAGGAGGAAGGGAGGGAGGGAGGGAGGGAGAGGTGGGGGAGGGAGAGAGACAGGGAGGTTTTAATGCACAAGATTTGGATTCAGGAAACTATTCATAGTTAAGCCTGATGTTTTCCAACTGAAATCCAACTGCTCCTATGTTATTATAAATTAGAACAATCTTCTACTTCATTGGTAAGCTTGTGGAAGTAATCCCTATACATATTCCATTTTAATGGCACACTTCCAGGTGCCTTTTCTCAAAGTTCAGGTAAAGATAAATGAGCACTGTAGTTTTAACATCTTGCTTTGAGCTGTAATTCTAAAGGTTCCAAGCCTTTCATAGGCTTTTAGCTGTTTACTCCTGAGTTTATCTGATACCCATTTTGTTTTATTCCTATTTTTTTTTCCTATTATTGGTTTAGACTTGATTCAGATTCTGGGACATTCTGAGTGATTCCCATTACCCTGGGTATTCATGCTAAGACTTTCTTCCCAAACACCCCTGACATTTCTGCTGGCAATTTGGCACAGCATGCAAACACAGCCACCTAATGGCACACCTCACTTAGCAAGTCCCCCCATAGGACAAAGCTGTGCTTGCAAAGAGCTCTTCGGAGCTGTATGTGTTCGCTCCTCACATAGCGGTTGAAGCCTCAGAGACAGACGTGGATTTGAATACTAACTACTTGCAACTCCAGGATGCTCACTGTTTACAGATAAGGCCTTATCTGTAAAATGGAAAACCCAATTACTCCATAAAGTCAAGGCAGCAATGGGCTGGTACCCAGAGGGGCACACTATCTAATTAATACTAAACACCTATGTTCCCATTCACAAAAGTTCCCATCTTCTCACAAGGTTTATATATAGTTCTTGAAACAGCCGTATATAAAAGGGAGATTTATTTGGTCAGCTTTCTGCAAAGGCTGACTGCACCCTTGTGAAGCTGAGAAACCAGAAAGTGCTCCATGATGCTGAATGCCTCCCGGTCTGAAAGGGTCCTGGAGAGCCAGTGATCTTCAGTCCACCACGGAGGGCTGAAGAGACTGAGTTCTGGGTAAAGGCAGCAGCAGAATTCATGGTTGATAAACGGCAGAAACAAGGTGACTGAATTTGCCAGGAGGACCAGACGGCAACAAGAAACCACACAGGTATGAAACAAACCTTTACCATTGGGCCACATATCTTTTTATCTGATTGCCACCAAAAGGGGTTGACCCACATTTGGGTGAGACTCCCCACCTCAAGTAACCTGCTCGGAAAAATTCCTTAAAGTGCGCTCAATAGTTTGTTTCTTAGTTGATCCAGATCCAGGAAAGTTGACAACTAAGGTTAATCATCACAGCTTCATGAACCAAAAAAGGGAAAATCAGAATTCATCTGCAGGTACAGATTACTGCTTTTGTTATTGTTATTGTTATCCTTATTATTTTGAGACATGGTATTATTATGTAGCCTGGCTGTCCTAGAACTTGGTACTGCAATCATGCTGGCTTCAAGCTCACAGAAATTCACCTGCCTCTGCGTCTTAAATACTGGGATTAAAGGCATGCACCACCACGGATGACTTTTTTTTTCCTTTAAATAGAAATTTTGATGCTGAAAATAAAAATAGGGACTTTAAAAATTAATTAACCAGTGAAATAATTTTGAGAAAAAAACTTAGAAGGAGGAGAGATAGAAGAGAATTAACATCCCAGCCCAGCCACTTCTGCTCTTTGTGCTTCATCTTAAAAATATATCACATTTTTTGAGGGAGGTACACATGTCAAGGCACATACCTAGAAGGTCAGAGATCAACTTTTAGGAGTCAGTTCTCTCCTCCCACCATGTGGGTCCTGGGGATCAAAACCAGGTCATCAGACTTGTCAGCAAGCACTCTTTACCTGTGGAACGATCTTGCCAGCCCTTAGAACCTTATCTTAAGCCTTAATACTCACATAGTTTTAAGTGATATTGCTAACCCAACTTTGTCTTCACTCTTATTCAACCTTTTTAGCTTTGTTACATTTTACATTTATGTTTAATTTCCCTGCCATCTATTTGGAGCACAATGGGGAACGTATAAATTAGAATCATGTTGGACATGGAAACTGCAAAAGAGAGCCCAAGGAAATCAATCATTCTCCACGGTGTCTAAAACAGCAGAGTCCCAGACCCCAACCTTAGTGTTCAGAAAAATGATAGTTTACCTTTTCCTAAACCTGTTTTACTAATTAAAAAAAGTAAGTTATGCCAGCTTACCAACAATTGAGTACCTAGTACATGTTGGTTGTTATTCTAAGACATTCACCTGTGTTGTTTTTTTTTAATTGCATCGCCATTTCTAGGAAACAGGTGCTAATTATCAACTGAAATGAACAACTGGGAAAACTAAGTGTCGTGGTTTGAATGAGAATGGCCTCCATATGCTCATATGTTTAAATAGTTGGTTCTGAGTTGGTGGAACTTTTTGGGAAGGATGAAGGAGGTGTGTCACTGGAGGTGGGATTTTAGGTTTCAAAAGCCCATGCCATTTCCAGTTAGCACTCTTTTTTTATTTTCTGCCTTGTGCTGCTGGATCAACATGTAGTCTCTCAGCTATTGCTCCTGTACCACGCCTGCCTGCCTGTTGCCGTGCTTCCAACCATGATGGTCATAGACCCTAAGCCTCTGAAACTTTAATTCTAAAATTAACTCTTTCTTCAATAAGTTGCTTTTGTTATGGTGTCTTATCATGGCCCTAGAAAAATAATAAAGGCACTGTTTGATGGAGAAATTCAATACAGGACCTGGGGGCAGAGTTCAGTGGTAGCCTCATGCATGTGAGGCCCTAAGTTCCATATTCAAAATAAGAGTGGAAAAGAAGAGAGGGGTTGGGGAAACTGAAGAGTGTGAAATCATGTCTGGGTCACACGCCTGTTAGGTGGTGGTCAGCGGCAGTTTCACCAGAGTCAGCTTGACTGCAGAGCTTGGCTCTTAGAATATACTTTGACATGTGGGAATTATAAAGTCCTTAGAGCATAAAGTACTTACAAAAGCCATTTACAATTCCTTCTTCCATTTTGTTTTAGCGTTGAAGACATTTACAAACTGGATAAAAGACCACTGTCTTGTACTCTATAATAAACAATTTACTGCTTTCAAAGCTTTATTTCAATCTTTCTCCAATAAATCCTTTGAAAAATGTAATACATATTTCTCACGGCTAACAGAGATCAAGATTAAAAATGGTCTGTTCTTTTAAATACTATGTGAACTCCATAAAGTACTCTGAGATATCATCATATCAGGCAGGGGGCCAGATGCTCAGGCTATGCAAAGTTGGGTGATTGGACTTTGTGGTGTTCTTGTCCATTATGAATCCAAATACTAAATATTTCGTGACATGTTCGTCTATGCCTGCTAGATAACAACCTCGGTAATCCTAAAGGGCAGGAATTTATATTCTCACAGTTCTGTATGCTGGGCAGTCCACAAGAGTGTCAGCTATAGCCCAGTTTCTCTGTTTCCATGTTGCAACTTTGGCGTTGTGAATACCCGGAGGGAAGAAGCATCATCCTCAATGGCACGCTAGCCAAATTCTGCTTGAGGTTCTTCCACAAGCCTTTAATCCTACACACCATCTTAGGAGGTGCATCTTGGCCTCATCACTGCATAGTGTCTGTCTCTCCTGACTCCATCACAGTCACTGCTGAGTGTCAGGAGCCCTGTTGGGAGCAGACACGTTTAAGCTATAGCAAGCATTGGCTAGATGAAGCAGGACTGAGTGGATTGGGAGTACTTTCTATAGGCCAATAATTCAGGGCTAAGTTTTCAGATTGCTTTGGCTTTGTTTGAACACATGTGTTGCAGGATTTTCCATGTCTAATCACCTTAGGACAGTAGAAGGCCTGTGATTGGACAGGAAAAGGGAGGCGGAGCTAGGAGTAGGGGGAATGGAGAGGTTGCAGGATGAGAAGGAGGAGAGTACAGATGGCTTCGGACATGAACCTGCATGGCATTTACTAGCCACAAATAAGCTATGTTTTTATAAGGTTAGAAATAGTGGGATAAAGCTTTTATCATTATCAATTGGCTCTAAAATTATTGTATTGACATCTTGTAAACTGTGATATTATTTATACATAAATCTGATTGGTTAATTAAGCATTAAGAGTCTTGATTCTACCAGGTAATTAGGCAGTGAGGAGGCAAATCATGGGGTACATGGGCAATGCGTGGAACTGAGAACTCGGGGTCCCCTGCCAGAGAGATGGCAGACAGAGGGATCATGCAGTGACACTGTACTGGGCAGGAGCTCTGAGGCCCTATGTGAGCTCTGCTGGGCAATTGGCAGGTTGGCAAGATCACAGCCGCATGGTCCAAATGCACGGAGAGTGTGCAGGTACTCTTACTTTTAATATTTCCCGCAACACACATGAGATGAGGGAAGAAGTAGAGTAAGATGGATTAGTCAGCTCAGGATGCATAATAGAGGAGAAAATGGCAGAATATGTTCTTCACAGTTGTGGAAGGTAGAAGGTCAAGTTGTCAGTATTGGCTTCTGGTGAGGACTTTTCCTGTCATAGACATTGTCTCCTTCTAGAGACACCAGTTCCATAGAGTCAGGGTAACCCCATCAGGATACCACTTAATGGTAATTAGTTTCATAGTCACTCTGGCAATTGAGACTTTGGGCTTATAAACATTGAAGAACACAAACATTCAGTGCCTACTGTGTACAGGGAGAGGATAATGAGACAGAGTTTAATCAACCGTGGAGAGACCTGGGGAAGAGAGGATAGAAATGAAATATTTTCCATAAAGTTTGGAATCTTAGAAGAGTCTCAAGAAATGAAAGGTTTTAGATTACTGGAACCCATGTGGCTTGGGTTTTATAACCCTGGATAGGGACAGCAAGAGAATGAAGAAGGGATGGACATACAGACACATGTTCTGTTGAGCTGGGACCAGGTAGGGTTCTCTAATCTACAACCCAAAACATCAGCATGTTTCTTATGTACATCAGGGGCAGCTAGTCCTTGAGGAGGTCTCTGTAGGCAAGAAGTCTTGAGCTGGAAACATTCCATGGGGAAGAAAACAAAGTTGTTTGTCTTTGCATACACTGATTAATTGTTTATAAATACTCATACATGGGCTCCTAAGGAAACCTTTGCCAATTTTTCCCATAGGCCTTGGAGTCCTCAACACAGCCATACCCATATCAAAATACACACTGACTCAAGATTTCGTTCACTCAAGGCTTGTTCCATTTTCTACATCAGATATCCAAACTACAGTAAAAAGCCACTGGAAGGTCTTTTACCACATAAGTGTCATAGCTCTTGAAAGACTTTAGTCAGTAGAGGGAGAATAAGGTGGCAAGAATCACACAGATGGCAGACATCTGAGATGCTTGTAGCTCTAGAGTAATGACCATGAAGACAGGTAGAAATGTGAGAGAGACATGTAAGTCAGAACAACTGTCAAAATGGGAGAAAGAAGTGTCAAAACTGGAGAGAGGGGCTCCAAAAATCAGGAGAAAGAGGCATCAAAGATAGAGAGGGGTGTCAAAGAGTCAGGAGAGACAAAGAGAGATACCAAAGCTGGAGACAGAGGTGTCAAAGCAGGAGGGAGATGTGTCAAAGTAGGGGAGAGAGATGTCAAAGCAGAAGAGAGAGGTTTCAGAACTGGAGAGAGAGATGTCAAAGTTGGAAAGAAGGGTGTCCAACAGTCAGGAGAGATGGGTATCAAAGTGGGAAAGAGATGTCAAAGAGAGAGAGTTGTCAGAGTCAGAAGAAAGAGCATCAAATAATTAAGAGATGTGTCAAAAGGGGATAAAGAGAGAGGTATCAAAGGGAGACACGGAGGTGTCAAAGGGTATAGAGAAAGAGGTGTCAAGGGGGATAGAGAGGTGTCAAGGAGGAGAGAAAGGTGTCAAAGGGGGATAGAGAGAGGTGTTGAAGGGGAACACAGAGGTGTCAAAGGGGGATAGAGAGGTGTCAAAATGAAAAAGAGAGCTGGCATCTACATCATTGACTTGTACCTCCTTAGTACATGTTGCTAAGCCCAGAGGAAACAGAGAGGAATTCTGTAACTATATATAGAATGCAAAAAGAGGGTATGTCCTCCCACCCAGGGTGACGAGACCACACTGCCCTAGTGGCTAACAATACCACACCCAACTAGACTCTCTGACCATCAGAACTTCCTGACACCATCCTGGACTTTACAGCTGCATCAAGCATTGAAGTTTAAAAGCTAGGGACGTCTCACCAGTACTTATTCACAGGGATTTCCCTCCCTCACTTTCACACAGATTTGGGTTTTGAACATTCCCTTTATCTCCTTTGGACATATTTTTGCAAAATATGAGGTTCCAGAGCTATGAGACAGACTTCTGGGACCCTTTTTATTTGTATGAACTGGGTAAACAAACCAGAGACCAGGGCAGATTAGATATCTTTTCTGAAAGATTTCTAATGGAAATGTAGTCAGATAAGATAATAATTATTAGAGTTAATATTTATAGAGTGTTAACAAATACCCAGTACTGAACTAAGACATGTATCAAAGATGTCTTTGTCACTACTTTTGAGGTAAGCACCATATCTCACCCTATAGACAACCACAGTGAAATTTTGGGTTAGAGGTACTTTCTAGGAAATCCCACACTTGAGAAAGAAGTCAAACTCGGATTGACTTGTGATGTTTCAGCTTTGATGTGTGTGTTGTTTTCCCTACCTAATTTTATCTCTGTGATGGTTTAGCAGCTGACACATAATTTTAAACATTTTATTTGTTACACCCTGAGCATCTACACTGTGCTTTAAAATGCACTCTGTGTTATTTTATTAGTGAAGGTTATGGCAAGAAATCTGAAAGTATAAAGAAAGGAAAAAAACCACCCATAACTCTACCTCCTGGAGATAGCCATTACTACGATTTTGATGTATTTCATGCCAATATTTTTCAGTAATTTTTTTACAGCTGAAATCAGTGTTTATACATTTTAATCATGCTTTCTCATTTGAATTATAAATACCACCCTTTCTCCATGCTGCTAAGCATGATTTACAAATGTGCTTTTCAATGGCTGCAAAACATTTCATTATATATGGATAATTGATGTAACCATATGAAGATTTTTGAACGTTTAGATTTTTTACTAATATAAGTAGCACATTTTGTTATTTCCTTTAAAAATATCACTAGAAGTGTAATTATTGCTTTTAAAGGGGTAGGCATGTTTTAAAGGCTTTTTACTACTTTTCAAAAATTCTGAAACAATGATTGAGCTGCCCATTTCTGTTCACTCATATCTCCTAAAACTTAACACCTAGCAAGCACATCAAGGGTGCTCATATGAGTCATGTATTTTGTCAGGGTGACCAACAACTTGAGCTATAAATTCAAAGAAGGGGGATGTATTTTGACTCAGAATATCATATATTTCAGTCTATGGCCAGTGGGTCTGTTGTGAGGTAGAACATTATAAAACAGGATGCCCGAGGTTCAGCAAAGCAGCTCATCTCTCAGCAGACAGGAAAAAGAGAGACCAGGGGAGCTGGAGGCGGAAGAGGACAAAGAGAGAAAACCATACCATTTGTAGGCAGCTCCATGGCACAAAAGGGTGGGGAGCTTCAAAGAAACTAAAACCCCAGTGTGTCAGAGAGATCATGCCCAGGCTTTGGAAAAAAGAGATAGAAGAAAAAGAAAAGTCACATTTTTTTTTAAGTAATTCAGGGGGTAGGCAGGCTAGTCGGGGTTCGTAGTAGTGGATCCATTTCATTAGATGCTCTCCAGCTCAGAGAATCGCCAGCAAATATTCAGGAACATTTCTAGGCATATACCATTCAATATTGTTCAACATTTTCAATCTCTTTGTATAATATTTTTATATTTTTAAAAGCCTTGGATTCTTTTCCTGCCCTTTGGCACTCATTCTTTTGCTTGTTTTTGAGATTGTATAATGAAACAGGGTCTCCCTACCTAGCTCTGCCTATCCTGGAACTTACTATGTAGACAAGACTGGCCTTGAACTCACAGAGATCTGCCTGCCTCTGCCTCCAGAGTGCCTAAAGGGATTAAAGGCATGCACCACCATGCCTGGTGATTCTTTTAATATAATATCTGACAAACCACTGTTCTATGCTAGGCCCTACTTGAAATCTGAAAATATCTAGTTAAGAATATTGACAAGATACCTACCTGCGTGTGCTGACAGTTCAAGGTTAAAGCATGTGATGGATGGATCTAAAAATTAAAGTATCTAATGATAAAAGAGCTACCAGGCTACTTAATTAAAAGAGATAAAATGGGATGGAGGGGGGGGGGTTGTCCCTCAGTTGATAGAATGCTTGCCCAGCAGTGCATAAAGCAGTCATGGAGACCATGTCTTTAATCCCAGCACTTTGGAGGTCAAGGTCAGCCTTGGCTACACAGGCAACTAAAGAGTAGCCTAGCCTTCATGATTCACACACACACACACACAGAGGTAAAATAGTAAAATTCTTACATTTTATGGTCTTAAAATTTTTAAATAGACGTCTTATAATTTATATATTTGACTTTAGCACATATATTGGTATTAATATATATTCATTTCTGATTTACTACTGTATATGTTAGCATTAGAAATGAAAACTGGAAAGGGCTTAAAACACAAAACACTCAAGTGCAGATCCATTAGCCATGGAGAGTAGTGCTCATATACCATGCGGCTTTTGGAAAATTCCCACCTCACCCCTGGACCCTTGGCTGATAATAAGAGACACAGAGTAGGATCATTATGAAAATGGTTCCTCTAGGCCTATAGCTTCGGGATCTCTGGCTCCTTTCTGTCTTACTTGAAGAATCACTGTGGTGGGGAAGCACTTGTTACTTTTGTTTGGATATATATAGGTTGTTTCCCTGAGAATGCAACATTTAACCAGAACCCAGGCATGGAAAAAAAAAATAACATTGTGACTATAGAAAGAAAGACAAAGAACAGAGAATGAGGAAAAAGTCCTAAAGAGGGAACAAACGCTGTTAAAAAGAAAACAAAACAAAACAAATTTTCCTCCTGGCCATTTAGTTCCCTGAAATAACTCTGAGACTATTTATTAACAAATGCCTAGGCCACAAGCTTCGACTTGTTCTCTCTCTTGCTCTTAGATTATTAACCCTTTTATTCTAACCTGAGCTCAGTTGGTCTCCTCTCCTTGTCTTATGTTCGTCTCCTCAGAGTTCCTGGGGCAGATCTCCTCTTTATTCTAAGCTGAACTCAGCTACTTGCTAATTTCCCGAGCTGTCTCCTCCATCTTCTGGGGCCCAGAATTCTCTCTATCCCTACTGGATGTTCTACCTCCTATTTTTGCCTTAGCTCATTGGCCATAAGGTTTTTTATTAACAAGTGATACTTATAAGAGATTCTCTCTACAAAAAGTACTGTTGTTTTAATCCCTGGAGGAATCTAAAAAATATATTTATTTTTAATTTAAGTGTGTGTGTGTTTCTTTCTCTGTGTATCTCTCTCTCTCTCTCTCTCTCTCTCTCTCTCTCTCTCTCTCTCTCTCTGTGTGTGTGTGTGTGTGTGTGTGTGTGTTTGTATGCATGAAAGCACAGTTGTCCATACAGGTCAGAAGATCAGAAGACCATGTCAGATTCTCTAGAGCTGCAATTACAGAGGGTCATGAGGTCTTAAACTTCTGAGTGTTGGGATTAGAGGTGCTCGTGACCATGCCTGGCTCTATTTCTTTGGAGTTGTATCAGTACACATTCCTGTTGATGTGTTTTTTAAAACTGTACTACTAGTAGTTATTTAATAAATTCCAGTGACATATAAAGTTCACAAACTGTCAATACCCAAAATAAAGCCCCTTGCCACCACCATCCAGATAAGATATCCACAACCTAAGAAGAATGTTCTGTGTTTGGTGACTTTTTTTTTTCTTCTTCTCTGTACAGCGTGTTTCCGATGTTACTTACTGGGTTGACTAGACTGGTGTCTAGATCCTGGATGTATCCTCTTGCCTCAGGCTCCTGCATGCTTGGATCACGGACAGTATCACCATTTCCATTTTAGATATCTTTGCCTCATTTTTTCACTGTTCAGGATTGAGCCCAATGTCTCAGCTCATTAGTTATGTGGGTTTCAGATTATGTGCTTCACTGCTGGACACAAAACTGCCTGTGCTAACAACGTGAGTCCCATCTGTGGAAGAAAAGAGTATCCTGAAGCTCAGGTTGGCATCATTATTTGTATTGTTTTAAGGATTAAATAAAATACATTCACAAACTTGAGCCTAGCATTTTTTGGGTAGCAAATTTTGGGCAGCAGATGGGCAAACAGGGCTTATTTATTTCTCTCAACAATCACCCAATGATTGAATGGACAACTTTTCTCCATTCTTTTCAAAATATTAAATTTATTTTTAAATCATTAATCTGAAATAAAATCAATGAAAATTTTAAACCATGCAGTTATCAAGAGGTTTGACTTTCTTTATGAAAGCAGGCATGGTTCTCACATGGTATAATTATATATAATTAGCAACTTTATGTCCTGCCTTTTTATGTTATGTAATTTATTCACTAGTTATGTTTTATTTTTCTCTTCCCTGCTCTACCTAGAACACAAATGTTACAAAGATAAGGCAAGGGTTTATGTTCCTTCTATTCATTCATATCTCTGAAAACTTAATACCTAGCACATCAAGGGTGCTCATATGAGTCACGTATTTTGTTGATGTGACCACCAACTTAAGCATAAATTCAAAGAAGGGGGATGTATTTTGGCTCAGAATATCATATATTTCAGTCTATGGCCAGTGGGTCTGTTGTGAGGTAGAACATTATAAAACAGGATGCCCGAGGTTCAGCAAAGCAGCTCATCTCTTGGCAAACAGGAAAAAGAGAGACCAAGGGAGCTGGAGGCGGAAGAGGACAAAGAGAGAAAACCATACCATTTGTAGGCAGCCCCATGGCACAAAAGGGTGGGGAGCTTCAAAGAAACTAAAACCCCAGTGTGTCAGAGCGATCATGCCCAGGCTTTGTAAAAAGAGATAGAAGAAAAAGAAAAGTCACATTTTTTTTTTGAGTAATTCGGGGGTAGGCAGGCTAGTAGGGGTTCATAGTAGTAGATTCATAAATGACTGTACTGAGGGGTTTCTGGGAAAGATAGACATGTTATCTAACTAAGGGGTTAATTAGCCTTTTCTCTCCTTAGCATGTCTTTGTGTGAATCAATTTTCCTTGAGGGATGTACTCCTGGCCATGTAAAAGACAGGCATATTTGTATTAATTCTTAAGGGAGAGACCATAGTATATAATATTATTTATTTTTGGAGTAGATAAGAATGTCATTTTGTTACCCAGGCCAGAGATAGATTCTATTCTTTGACCAGGAAGAAATAACATCTCTTAATCTCCTTCAACAAAGCCCCAGGATCTGTCCTCAATGGCTTCCAAGACTACTGTAACAATAGCAGCCAATCCTTTAGTGTATGAGCCTTTTGGAGGGACACTTCATATCCAAACCTTAACAGTCCTCCATCAGCATCTTTAGTTTATTGAGTGTTGAACATATCATATATGTATGTTTTTATACCAATATAGTTTTCTGATAATTATAGATTCTGATTATAGATTCTTCATTCTTGAGAAGAACAGTCCTGGAGACAAAAACACCTACTTAGTGTCCTGTATTTCATATTTCACAACACTCTCTTTTCTTTGATACTCTTCCGTTCAGAAACTGGCTGCAAACCTGAAAGCTCTTAAGCTTAGGCAATTAAATAAACCTAGCAGCTAGTATGCCATGGTCTGGGGAAAACGTGACAGTTCACTTTGCCATGTCCAGAGCGGGCAATGGCTATTCATCTCTACCCATGTGATATCATGTAAAATTCAAGCTCAGTGCCCACCAGGTCAGCTGATTTTTCACAAGAAAGCCAGGTTCTGAAAACTGACCTTCAAGCTCCTTATCTTCACTGTTGCCAGCTAAGTCAAGCTGTTGTATACACTCTGTAGGTCTTCACACTGAGCCAAATCAAAATGAATCCAAAGAATAGTGAGACACCATTTTACATTCCAATGAGTTCTACTAGAGTAACAAGCTATACGTGTGGTGGAAGGTGTGATAAAAATTGAAGTCCAGGAGATAGGTGTTGACAATATTTGCAGAAGTATGGATATAGTTAATACCATTGAATTGCACACTTTAAAATGTTAAATGTTATGTATTACCAGATGATGACAATGATGATGATGATGGGTAATAAATACAGGGGAATCACTCCCTGTTCTGGATCCTCTCCTTCAGCTCCAGGTATGTGGCAGCAAATAGGCCTAGGTATCATACCTATAGTTTTCTACACATGAGAGGTTAAAGTTCTGTGATGGATAGTTTTATGTCAACTTGACACAAGCTAGAGTCTGCTGAGCGGAGGGAACCTCAATTGAGAAAATGCCTTAATAAGACCCTACTGTAAGTAGACTCATGTGTAGGCATATATTTTTCTCAACCTACTTTAATAAGGGTTCACCTGCCCTCTAGCCCACTGCCTACCAGAGGCAGTTAAAAAAGAAAGGTTATTAAGACAGAAGGGAAGTGGACCTGTTTAGAAATAGTTCTTTGGGGAGATTCTTCTTCGTTGTTCTCAGTCCAGTCCACTAGCAAACATCAAACATGAATCAGCAGCTTCAGACTGGTCCATTTGGCAGATACCACACATGAATCAGCAGGGGCGTTTTAATCCAGAAGAAATCACAAGGCTCGCCAACCACCTGAGTGCAAATGCTGCAAAAAGCCTCAGGAACCTCCGGAGAAGTTCTTTGGTGAGTTTCTCTCTATGAAGTCACCACAAACAAACTTCAGCAATGCAATGTAAGGCAAACCAATACATGAATGTCATCAGCAAAGAAGAGCAAGGTAGAGCAAGGCAAACCAATGCTCAAGCTCCCACTGTCTGCGCGTTCATATTTATATTCCTTCTGAACATTACATGTTCATGTCTGCTATAGCAAAATATCCGTTCACCTGTGTGCACCAGCAAAACATCATTTGACAAAACTGACTTTCCAAAAAAAAAAAAAAATCCCCAAAGTTTCCACTTTACTGATGGTTCTGGGTTCTATAAGAAAGCAGGCTGAGCAAGCCATTGTGAGTAAACCAGTAAGCAGCATCCCTCCATGGTCTCTGCATCAGCTTCTGCTTCCAGGTTCCTGTCCTGTTTGAGTTCCTGTCCTGACTTCCTTCAATGATGGAGTACAGTATGGCTTACTTTTGGCTATAGAGTTTCGTTTCAGCAATAGAAACTCCAACTAATCCAAGTGCTTTAATCTTTTTTCAGTGAGAAAATACCCTCCCCCAAAACAAAAGTTACCACTACACAGGATAAACTCTAGACCAGGATGTTGAAGAAAAGAATATAATGCTTACCATCTAATGTCAGGAACCTATAAACCTGGTTATTCTTAATTTATTTTAGAGTACAGGGTCCTTTAGACTCTCTGACCTCTAGTTCCCATTTTTATAACTCCAATTGTTCTGATACTCTAGACAAGATGTCTGACTCTGTGCTCTTATGTGGTTTATGTCAGTGGGGCTGGGAAGATGTCTCAGGGAAGATCTGTATTCAGATCTTAGCACCCATGAAAAAAGCCACGTCTGCCAATATCTGTAATCCAGCAGTGGGGAGCAGAGGTAAGTGTGCTCCAGGGGCTTGAAAGAGAGCTCCAGGCTCAGTGATAGGCTTAAAAATAAGTAAGTCAGATGGAGAACACCAGAGATCTGACTGATGTCAACTACTGGTCTCCACAGTGCTTGCACAGACAAGCCCACGAGCACACATGTGCACACACACACATAGTCGCACTCCCCCCCCCCACACACAAGCACACATGTACAAATAAACAAATTAAAAGACTGGCAAACAAAACTAGCTGGAATGTATGCCAAAGGTCATCGAGTTAATATTAATGTGTGAATAGGAAGAATAAAGCAATTCTTGCTGTCGCTAAATCCTCTATAACAAGAAAAGCATACTAAGAACCGTTCCATGCAGGAAAAGGTTCCTGGCAGGGTGCATCTAAAAGGAAAAAAATCACAAAGCGATCAAATAGTGACGGTGCAGGTTTTTAATGATTATGAGCAAGGAAAACAGTATCAAGCTCAGTTAGGATCGAATGCCTTAGCGACAACAATTTTAAAACAGACAAATGAAATTGCTTGGTTCAAAAGACTAAGATATTACAAATTCTGATTCTAGTTCTTAAAAAGAATAGGGAAAGAAGCTGATAGGTTTCAACAAATATGAACAAGTTCCCAGAAGGCTTCTGAAATTTCACACCCCTCTCCTTCCTGCCTGCTTCCCCTCATGGCCCACAGACAGCCCTAATTTTAGCTGTCAGCAAGAAAATGCTATAGGGCTTTAGCAAATCAAATGCTTTTCAGTGGAGACCATCTCTAGAGGGTAGGTGGCTAACTAAAGGATTAGATAGAATTTGAGTTTTTAATCCTGAAATGTATCCTTACTAGGAGTCCTTAAATGCAAAGGCCAAGCTCTATTATTAACCTGGTATTCAAGAACCTCAGAGCGTTAGCCTCTCCCGGGGACTTCTGAGATTTCTTTGGCAAAATGACATTAAGGGACACTTGCTGATCCCCCAGGCATTGCCTAGGTTCAGAGTTGAAGAAAGATGAAACGCCCATACTCTGAAGCATCAGAGGGGCTACAGAGGGGAAAGATGAGAAGTGAATTTGTAGTTTAATATGCAGATATATGATTTTTTTTTCAGACCTTCAAGGGTGTGTTTAGAATCTCCAAGCCACCAGGGAAGAAGATTACCCAAGATTGAAATGCGTAGAATATTAGTTAAGTTTTTGGTTTGGTTTTTAGGTAGGAAGAAGAAATATCTCTAAAATAGAATAAAGTCCACCCGGTACTTTAACTGAGGCTAATAAACCACATAGCTTTTGTGTCAGAATTTAAAATGTGGCCCTGTCAGCTGTGTGGGGGACAGGGAAGGAGGTACTGCTCCACACTGTTACCTTCAGCAGCCTGGGAAATTCCCATAATGTTTAGGGGACTTGGACTTTGCTAAATTGAGATTTGTGTCTTTGAGACAGAAAAGAATTTCAGGACTGACTAGTAGGCAGCAGAATTGGAGTCCAGTGAGGTATTTTAATCTAGGGTCAAGGGAAAGAAAGGCTCTCAGGACAAGGACTCAGAGCACACTCCTGGCTTCTCTGAGAGAGTCAACCACACTATCTTTATAACACTGATTACAGAAGCAGAGCTTGTTTGAAGCCATTCTCCCCAAACAGGCTGCAAGGAGCCCAGATAAATTACTGGGTGGTTCCTGAGGGAGACCTGGAAAGATTCTAGAGGAAAAGCCTACATCACAGGGATACTGGAAGGTGGACTAACTTTTCAAAGTCCATAGTTTCATTGGAGATTCTCAGGACATGTAGACAATTAGGCCTTGGCCTGGTTCATTGACATTTTAACACAAAAATATGATTTTTATTTAGTTATTTTTACTTATTTTATATTTTATTTTATTTTTATTTTATTTTATTTCTGGCATCCTTTGAACCAAGTGCTGTTAGCTGTGCTGGGATCCTTATTTCTCTCTTACCTAAAGATTTCTCTCAGACTCTAGCCTGAGAGTCTCCTTTCGCTTCTTAGGCCCCCATAATTTTCCTATCTTTCTATCCTGCCTCAGGCCTGAATATTGTTTTTGAAAAAAAAGGAAAGGAGGAGGAAGGGACTGGGACTGGAATATCCAGAGGGCTTATCACCCAGCAATAAACTGCTTATCCTTGACACAACCTGCTGTTTGCAGCAGAGCCACAATCAGTGGAGCCACCTGTCAGGAACACAGCATCAGTGGGGTTCCACCTATCAGGAACAGCATCAGTGGGGTTCCACCTGTCAGGAACACAGCATCAGCGGGGTTCCACCTGTCAGGAACACAGCTTCAGTGGGGTTCCACCTGTCAGGAACACAGCATAAGTGGGGTTCCACCTATCAGGAACAGCATCAGCGGGGTTCCACCTATCAGGAACAGCATCAGCGGGGTTCCACCTGTCAGGAACACAGCCTTAGTGGGGTTCCACCTGTCAGGAACACAGCATCAGTGGGGTTCCACCTGTCAGGAACACAGCCTCAGTGGGGTTCCACCTGTCAGGAACACAGCATCAGTGGGGTTCCACCTGTCAGGAACACAGCCTCAGTGGGGTTCCACCTGTCAGGAACACAGCATAAGTGGGGTTCCACCTATCAGGAACAGCATCTGCGGGGTTCCACCTGTCAGGAACACAGCATAAGTGGGGTTCCACCTGTCAGGAACACAGCATAAGTGGGGTTCCACCTGTCAGGAACACAGCATCAGTGGGGTTCCACCTGTCAGGAACACAGCATCAGTGGGGTTCCACCTATCAGGAACAGCATCAGTGGGGTTCCACCTGTCAGGAACAGTATCAGTGGGGTTCCACCTGTCAGGAACACAGCATAAGTGGGGTTCCACCTATCAGGAACAGCATCAGTGGGGTTCCACCTATCAGGAACAGCATCAGTGGGGTTCCACCTGTCAGGAACAGCATCAGTAGGGTTCCACCTGTCAGGAACACAGTATCAGTGGGGTTCCACCTATCAGGAACAGCATCAGTGGGGTTCCACCTATCAGGAACAGCATCAGTGGGATTCCACCTGTCAGGAACAGCATCAGTGGGGTTCCACCTGTCAGGAACACAGCATCAGTGGGGTTCCACCTGTCAGGAACACAGTATCAGTGGGGTTCCACCTATCAGGAACAGCATCAGTGGGGTTCCACCTGTCAGGAACACAGCATCAGTGGGGTTCCACCTATCAGGAACACAGCATCAGTGGGGTTCCACCTGTCAGGAACAGCATCAGTGGGGTTCCACCTGTTAGGAACACAGTATCAGTGGGGTTCCACCTATCAGGAACAGAGCATCAGTGGGGTTTCACCTATCAGGAACAGCATCAGTGGGGTTCCACCTATCAGGAACACAGCATCAGTGGGGTTCCACCTATCAGGAACACAGTATCAGTGGGGTTCCACCTGTCAGGAACACAGTATCAGTGGGGTTCCACCTGTCAGGAAAACAGCATCAGTGGGGTTCCACCTATCAGGAACAGCCTCAGTGGGGTTCCACCTGTCAGGAACAGCATCAGTGGGGTTCCACCTATTAGGAACACAGCATCAGTGGGGTTCCACCTGTCAGGAACACAGCATCAGTGGGGTTCCACCTGTCAGGAACAGCATCAGTGGGGTTCCACCTATCAGGAACACAGCATCAGTGGGGTTCCACCTGTCAGGAACACAGCCTCAGTGGGGTTCCACCTGTCAGGAACAGCATCAGTGGGGTTCCACCTATCAGGAACAGCATCAGTGGGGTTCCACCTATCAGGAACAGCATCAGTGGGGTTCCACCTATCAGGAACAGCCTCAGTGGGGTTCCACCTATCAGGAACAGCATCAGTGGGGTTCCACCTATCAGGAACACAGCATCAGTGGGGTTCCACCTATCAGGAACAGCATCAGTGGGGTTCCACCTGTCAGGAACACAGCATCAGTGGGGTTCCACCTGTCAGGAACACAGCATCAGTGGGGTTCCACCTGTCAGGAACAGCATCAGTGGGGTTCCACCTATCAGGAACACAGCATCAGTGGGGTTCCACCTGTCAGGAACACAGCCTCAGTGGGGTTCCACCTGTCAGGAACAGCATCAGTGGGGTTCCACCTATCAGGAACAGCATCAGTGGGGTTCCACCTGTCAGGAACACAGCATCAGTGGGGTTCCACCTATCAGGAACAGCATCAGTGGGGTTCCACCTATCAGGAACACAGCATCAGTGGGGTTCCACCTATCAGGAACAGCATCAGTGGGGTTCCACCTGTCAGGAACACAGCATCAGTGGGGTTCCACCTGTCAGGAACACAGCATCAGTGGGGTTCCACCTGTCAGGAACAGCATCAGTGGGGTTCCACCTATCAGGAACACAGCATCAGTGGGGTTCCACCTGTCAGGAACACAGCATCAGTGGGGTTCCACCTGTCAGGAACACAGCCTCAGTGGGGTTCCACCTGTCAGGAACAGCATCAGTGGGGTTCCACCTATCAGGAACAGCATCAGTGGGGTTCCACCTGTCAGGAACAGCATCAGTGGGGTTCCACCTGTCAGGAACAGCATCAGTGGGGTTCCACCTGTCAGGAACAGCATCAGTGGGGTTCCACCTATCAGGAACAGCATCAGTGGGGTTCCACCTATCAGGAACACAGTATCAGTGGGGTTCCACCTGTCAGGAACAGCATCAGTGGGGTTCCACCTGTCAGGAACACAGCATCAGTGGGGTTCCACCTATCAGGAACACAGCCTCAGTGGGGTTCCACCTGTCAGGAACACAGTATCAGTGGGGTTCCACCTGTCAGGAACACAGCATCAGTGGGGTTCCACCTGTCAGGAACACAGCATCAGTGGGGTTCCACCTGTCAGGAACACAGCATCAGTGGGGTTCCACCTGTCAGGAACACAGCATCAGTGGGGTTCCACCTGTCAGGAACACAGCATCAGTGGGGTTCCACCTGTCAGGAACACAGCATCAGTGGGGTTCCACCTATCAGGAACAGCATCAGTGGGGTTCCACCTATCAGGAACAGCATCAGTGGGGTTCCACCTGTCAGGAACACAGCATCAGTGGGGTTCCACCTGTCAGGAACACAGCATCAGTGGGGTTCCACCTGTCAGGAACAGCATCAGTGGGGTTCCACCTATCAGGAACACAGCATCAGTGGGGTTCCACCTATCAGGAACAGCATCAGTGGGGTTCCACCTATCAGGAACAGCATCAGTGGGGTTCCACCTGTCAGGAACAGCATCAGTGGGGTTCCAACTGTCAGGAACAGCATCAGTGGGGTTCCACCTGTCAGGAACAGCATCAGTGGGGTTCCACCTATCAGGAACAGCATCAGTGGGGTTCCACCTATCAGGAACACAGTATCAGTGGGGTTCCACCTGTCAGGAACAGCATCAGTGGGGTTCCACCTGTCAGGAACACAGCATCAGTGGGGTTCCACCTGTCAGGAACAGCATCAGTGGGGTTCCACCTGTCAGGAACACAGTATCAGTGGGGTTCCACCTGTCAGGAACACAGCATCAGTGGGGTTCCACCTGTCAGGAACACAGCATCAGTGGGGTTCCACCTGTCAGGAACACAGCATCAGTGGGGTTCCACCTATCAGGAACAGCATCAGTGGGGTTCCACCTGTCAGGAACAGCATCAGTGGGGTTCCACCTATTAGGAACACAGCATCAGTGGGGTTCCACCTATCAGGAACACAGCCTCAGTGGGGTTCCACCTGTCAGGAACAGCATCAGTGG
Source organism: Tokudaia tokunoshimensis (assembly GCA_036184795.1). Classification (NCBI taxonomy): domain Eukaryota; kingdom Metazoa; phylum Chordata; class Mammalia; order Rodentia; family Muridae; genus Tokudaia; species Tokudaia tokunoshimensis. Next base: position 133,599,257 of record BTHU01000012.1, on the reverse strand, counting down.
GGTTCCACCTGTCAGGAACACAGCATCAGTGGGGTTCCACCTGTCAGGAACACAGCATCAGTGGGGTTCCACCTATCAGGAACACAGCCTCAGTGGGGTTCCACCTGTCAGGAACACAGCCTCAGTGGGGTTCCACCTGTCAGGAACACAGCCTCAGTGGGGTTCCACCTGTCAGGAACACAGCCTCAGTGGGGTTCCACCTGTCAGGAACACAGCATCAGTGGGGTTCCACCTGTCAGGAACACAGCCTCAGTGGGGTTCCACCTGTCAGGAACACAGCATCAGTGGGGTTCCACCTGTCAGGAACACAGCATCAGTGGGGTTCCACCTGTCAGGAACACAGCATCAGTGGGGTTCCACCTGTCAGGAACACAGCATCAGTGGGGTTCCACCTGTGAGGAACAGCATCTGCGGGGTTTTGGGGCTCACACTTATACTCAGGTGCTTTCAGTTGCTAGTGATTTATCCTACTATTGATCTTTGTCAACAACATGAGAACAAACTTCCAAGTCTTCAGGATTCTAATGCTAACCATATAGCTAAGATTAGAACTTCTAAATTTGTCCCAAGTGTCGTTAGTCTCCAGGCGTGTGGAAAAATAAAAGGTATGGGGTAGTGTTCAGGGGAGAAGCAGAGGCTTCCTTGATGAGTAGGCCATCTCCATCTGATTTTTTATGGTCTCTGCCTCTTGAAATTAGAGCCCCTGGTCACTTATTTATTCCTCCTCTGACTCTGCCATGTGGGTGGAAATCCAAGTCACTCTTAATTTGTTTTATTTTAGCAACATATAATCTTGCCTGATTTGTTCCCTAAGAATGAAGTTCTAAGTCAGACCTTTTCCTCTAAGCTCAGACCTAAGCTATGTGGAAGCATCCAGAAAGGTTGGGGGAGGGACTCTGGTACTACAGAGAGCATACCATGAGAAGAGCAGAAGGGACTTCTGCACGGGGTCACTGGATTTTATTCCTTGGGGGTGGGAGGTGGGGGAGAAGTCCTGTGTCAGTCTTCCTAATTTCAGAGTAAAATGTGTGGTAATGTTTGGCGAGAAGAACTGCACGTGTTCAGGTTCTTACATCCCTGCGTTATGTAACCACTTTTTGTTTCAATGTACAAAGGCATCTGCTAAATAACTCACACACACTCATTTCTAAACGCTTACTTGATAACATGGTTAATACCTTGCAAATACTTACCCTAGTCTTTTAATGAACTGTTAGGTTTTTGCCAAATAATAAATGACCAAAAGAGGTCTAAAAGTTCCAATTGCATAAAAATTTAGTCACATTATTTCCAAGAAAATAGCAGAGGACATGCAGAAGACATCCAGAGGCCCTCCCTCTACAGGCTGAGATGAAGAAGTAAGACGTAGAGAGGTGGAAGAGAAAGAGAAGAGGAATGATTTGTCCACTGTGAAGAGAGATGGATCTGGAGCTGCAAGAATGGTGAGAAACAGCTGCTACCTGAGGCCACGGCCTCATGATGTCCTTGGCCCATGTTGCTGATGAGGGTCATGCCTGGGTCCTTGGTCCTGCAGCAGCAGGCGTTTGTGTCCATCTCTATGGGCCATGTTACACCCAAAGGCCATTTGGACAACCCTGGTCTGGGCTACCACCTGAGGCCATGTTAATGTCCAAAGGTTGTACAGAGCTGGCCTCACTGGTTGTGGCACTCAGGAGAGCCGACCCTGTACCTTCCTTGCCCAGGCAGCACAGTAGAACTGGCCCTGGTGGTGGTGGGTGAGCTGTGCACCTGAGGACATGAGAGAGGGAGAACTGACCCCATCCCTTGCTGGGACAGTGTTGAAGAGCCATCTCAGCCCTTCACCTGGGCAACGCAGGAGAGCTGGCCATGATGGCATGCTGACCAACTTAGCTACCGCCCAGGCCCAGATCCAGAGCTTTTGAGTTGACCCAACCCAACATCTACCCCATCTGTGAACAGCTAGAACTTGTGAAGGGGCCTGTCCTACATATCCAAAGCTGCAGGATCTCCATGACACAATGCAACAAGATGTCCAAGAGGAGTCCCACTGAGGATCCAGGATTGATGGTGTAGCATAAGCCAGAGAAACAGACCAATGTCTCATTGCAATAAACATTTGCAATTAAAGCTGTTTGAGCAAAAGGGTATATTGTGGGGCACACTGCACACAGCTTCCACAGTGACATTTTATTTATTTATTTATTTATTTATTTATTTATTTATTTATTTATTTGGTTTTAGGGGGGAGGTTGCAAGGCTAGAGGGCAGATGGGGAGGGACAGGGAGATGGCCTGCATCAGCACTGCTCTGGTTCAGATGTGATTTCGTCCCATTAGCCTGGTGGTGATTGTCTGATCTGATTTGTCTCTGGAAACAGGTGTGGTCAACATGGCTCCCAGAGGCTTCCAGACACAGCCACATTGTAAGAATCCTCCACTTCTCCACTGGCTGGTGCCAGATTCTCTATAACTGGGGAGACGGGGCAGGAAAAATACTGGTGACAAAAGGCTTCCTTTTTCCTGCCATTTACAAAATCTGAGTTGCCTATTTCATCTACCCTGATTTGAACTACGCATGCTGGGCAAAGAATGAGAGTCAGTGAGCAACTGCAAGAAAGGCTGATTCACAGCCACAGGGCTTTGCTTAATTATAATTACCAATATTGTTTTGGCAGCTCTGGGGGGCTGTGTGCCATGGGCTTGTGCTCAGATATATATTCCGACCTTCGTGTCAGTTTTGGAAAGCCAATAATCACTGGACATTCAGTTTTAGAAAAGCAGTAAACACATTCCTTGCTTCCATTGGTTTCCTTCTATAACACTGCAAACCTAGGTAGGTAGTTCTGCATGAACAGGTTTCTGCATGAAAAACTAGTAAGGGTAAAAGAGGAAGCTAGGTTGGTCAGGGTCCGGGTATCAGCTTCCTAAGATGCCACGACAAAGCCCCTGGCAACTGTGATCTATCACGCCAAGACCTGCGACTATGTTCAAAATCAAGGCATCAGCAGGCTAGAAGAATCTGAGACTTATCAGAAATTTCTTCTTTGCCTCTTTCTACTTCTGGGTAATTCTCCTAATTGCATCATCTGGGAAGAGGGAATCAGTGAATTGTCTCTATCACATTGTCCTGTGGTCGTATCTGCTGGAGTATTTTTTGGACTAATAAGTGATGTTGGTTGGAGAGTCTAGCCCACTGTGGGTGGTGATACCTCCATCTTGAGATAGGACAGCAGATTGAGCAAACCACGGCTTCTAAGTAGCATTCTTCTGTGTTCTCTGCTTCATTTTCTGCTTCCAAGTTTCTGCTTGACATTCCGGCCTTGGCTCCACTCAATGAAGGAATGTAAACTGAAGTCAAATCAACCCTTTGCCCAGAGCCAAAGTTGTGTTTTATCAATAGCAACAGAAACCAAACTAGGACAACAGCCCCTGGTGGTCCTTGGTTTGAACATAGATGTATCATTCTGATAATCCTTCTAGTCAATCTTCTCAGGGCATCATTATTTGTTGTCTCTGTTTACATGGTACATTTACATTTTCTTTTGAAGATAGGAATCATGTTGAATCAGTAACACTGCTTACTCCAGTCTAACCTCGACCTAACTAATTACGCCTCCATTTATCCTGATTCTAAAGGTTTCATTCTGAGGAACTAAGAGTTTTAAGAAATTATCTGAAAAGTGAACAGAAGCGTAGACTTCTACTAACAAATATTAAGTACTAACGCTAAATGTGTTATGAAGGAATGACTCATTACTATGGGGTCATTGAGATACTAATCCTGATTGAGGAAACTTGAGAAGAGTTGACAAATACAAGCCAGGATTGAGCTTAGATGTTCAAAAGCTTATCCTTAGTCCACTCAAGGCCTATCAGTACAGCAAAGGAGAAGAGACTTGAAGAGATTTAACATGATTCTATTAAATTCTAACCATTAAGTCACATGGACATGGTTGCATCTTCTAGAAAGACAGGAAAAAACTGAAACCCTAAAATTAAAGAGAGGAAATATGAAATAAATACCCTCTGCGGTTTGCTAAAAATAACCACAACCCTTCCAAGACAAGGCAAACAGAACATAGCTGTGCTACATTATCTGAAATGCCCACACTTGTAATCCAAACTACTTGAACTTCAGAGAAATCCAAGAGCTGAAAAATATAATTTTGGAGGCAGCAAAAGGGGGTGTGGCTTACAGGATCAGTATTACTGAAGGAACAAAATTTAGTTATCTGTGGCTGGCAAGAATGTCCAGCGAGAAACTGAACTCTTTTAACTCCTAAGTATACATATGTATAAACATACATACACATACAAATATACATACACAAATACATATATATTTGGTGGATAGGGCAGAGCCCCAACAACCACACTTTATTTCTTCTCTCTGGCAACTTATAACTTCTAGACAAAAGTTCTTTATAAAATTACCTCATAGATGAAATGCTACACAAAAGGGGAGTTACAGAGGATGTCAATAGAGTGTTCAAATGAGTGTTTCCTTCCATAAGCTCATTATAAGTTCAAAGCAACAGTTTCACATGGCCTTGCTTTATCGTAGTGCACACCTATGGCTTAATCTTTAGATCTGACCTAGAATTAATATTTTTCCTTGACCACAAATGTGTCCCAAGCCTGTTTTTCTTCTTAGTGCAATTATGAAAACTCATTGTATTCCTTATTATGCAGGTTTTACTTACTATTCTATGAGAAGGGGTCAGATTCTATTGCTGATTCTAAAGTTATATCATTTTGGCAAAACAACTAAAATCATCTTCTTAAACTCTCTTCCTAAAATTTTAGAAATTCTATAAAGTCATTAATCTAAGCAGCATTAATTCATGAAAGTTCATCTTCATGTTGATCTGCAGGAAATTTGCCCAATAGGGTGAACTGATGCCCAAGAATCATTAGGCTGTATAATGATGGCATGAAAGGCATATCAGCAGTGAGAAACAATTCTGGGATGAAGTCTCTTGGGCTGTACCTCTTCAAAGTGCACCTGTCTTAGTCAGGGTTTCTATTCCTGCACAAACAACATGACCAAGAAGCAAGTTGAGGAGGAAAGGGTTTATTCAGCTTATACTTCCACACTGCTGTTCATCACCAAAGAAAGTCAAGATTGGAACTCAAGCAGGTCAGGAAGCAGGAGCTGATGCAGAGACCATTGGAGGGATGTTACTTACTGGCTTGCTCAGTTTGCTTTCTTAAAGAACCCAAAACTACCAGCCCAGAGACAGTATCACTCACAAGGGGCCCTTCCCCCTTGATCACTAATTGAGAAAATGCCCCACAGCTGGATCTCATAGAGGCACTTCCCCAACCGAAGCTCCTTTCTCTGTGATAATTCCAGCCTGTGTCAAGTTGACACAGAAAACCAGTCAGTAAAATTGATCCCTTGTCAACTTGACACACAAACACAGCACTATTAAGCCTCAACCCTTACTTTCTTATTCATCCCCAAGATCTAAATAACTTTAAAAGTCCCACAGTCTTTACATATTAAAAGTTCGATCCTTTAAAATATCCAATATCTTTTAAAATTCAAAATCTTTTAAAAATTCAGTCTCTTAACTGTGGGCTCCACTAAAATGCTTTCTTACTTCAAGAGGGAAAAATATCAGGGCACAGTCACAATAAGAAGCAAAATCAAACTCCAACCATCCAATGTCTGAGATCCACTCACGGTCTTCTAGGCTCCTCCAAGGACTTGGGTCGCTTCTCCAGCTCTGCCCTTTCTGGCACACACCTTGTTTTCTAGGCTCCAGCTGCCCATACTCCACTGCTGCTGCTGTTCTTGGTGGTCATCTCATGGTACTGGCATCTCCAAAACACTGTTGTCTTCCACTGTAACTAGGCTTCATCAATAGCCTCTCTTCACGGTGCCAAGCCTCAACTCCTTTGCATGACCCCTTTAGTCCTGGGCCATCAATAGCAACTGAGGCTGTACCTTCACTAATGGCCTTCCACGGCCTCTCACAGTGCTGAGCCTCAGCTGTTCTTCATGACCCCTTCATGCCTTCAAAACCAGTATCACTGGGTGACTCTTACACATTACCAAGTCCAGCCACAGCACAAGGTACAACCTTGGCTATCTCTGGAATACAGCCTCTGTGCTCTCAGAAAACACTTCCCAGATTTCATCTCAATGATGCTGGTCTCTTCTTAATCACTGCTAATTTCTTAGCTCCAGCATCAATAGTCCCAGTAATGCTAAGTTTTTGCTTTAGTAGTTCTGCTATCTCATTAATCACAGCTGATTCTTTAGCCCCAGCTAACCAAAACCACAGAATCTTCACAATTAAAATAGCAATGGCCCTGATCAGAGTCTTTAATCTTCCCTCTGAAATTTCACAAGCTAAGCCTCCGTCTTCTACACTGGTCTCAACATTATCTTCCAAGCTCCTATACAACATCCCACAGAACTCTTGACATCCCAATGGTTCTTCTAACTCAAAGTTCCAAAGTCCTTCCACAGTCCTCCCCAAAACATGGTCATGTTGTCAAAGGAATACCCCACTATGCTGGTACCAATTTGTCTTTGACTGATTAATCATTGTTAACTGATTTTTCCCATATTATCAGAGACAAAGGTTTTCTGAAGAAGGTAGCTTTTTCTTGACATTTTGCTGTCCCTTTTCTAACCATAATTTCCCAAGCGCTTTGGGCTTCACATTTTCTGTAAAGCTGTCTCCCCTGCCATAGGACTGCTTGTCCACATGACTGACCTCTGTGCCGACTTAACTCAAAGACACTATTCTTTTCTCCTTCTCCTCTACTGGACAGCTGCTGAGGTTTACAGCTTTCCTGTCCTGGAATTTGTCTTTTAAGATGTAATAAACTTGTCCTCAAGCATACAAGGAAAAAGAAGACTGGGAAGGAGAGAAGGAGGGAGAGAGGAGGACAGGGGGAGAGGGAGAAAAGCAAAGCTATAGGGAGTGGGGAAGTGGCCTGTATATAGCTCAGTGATGAAGTGTTTTCCAAGAATGCTTAAGACCCCTGGTTTGCTTCCCACCCTCTCCCTCTCCCTCTTCCCCCCCCTCACACACACACACACACACACACACACACACGATATGCAAGAGGAAGACATCCGAGCAGAAACAAAGCTTAGAAGAGGACCAGCAATAGTACATATGGCTGTACACATATATGTTATATATAATATATAATACACATAATGTATGTGTACATTTTATTTTCCTCTCGAAATTTTTAAGACATAAAATTATGAAAATCCGTAACTCTAAGGCTGACCTGCTCAGTTTGTAGCATATATACCTGAAGTGTGCAGTGACACAAAAATTCATGGTCGAGGGGCAGGATAATTCAGCAAATGATATTGGAAGCTCAATGGTGTGACACCTGCACCATCTCCCCTTGAAAAACCAAAAAAAAGAAAAGAAAAGAAAAGGCCCTCCTGGGTGGTCACAACATGGTATAGGTACATACATGTAAGAGAACTTGCAAGAGAGAGCGAGAACGAGAGAGGCTGCATCCCATAATCTCTTGTGAAGCACATCTCAACAACCCAAGAATCTCCCACCAAGGTCCTGCTTCTCAATGTACCACTGTTGGAACCAAGACCTCAATTGAGATTAACTTTGAGGAACACAATTAGACAATCAAACCACTTGGAAACCATTGTATAGTACCATCTTAGATGACCCTGCCACTGTTCAAGAAGGACAAACAAGAAAAGCAAAGAATATCATTCTCTCTCTCTCTCTCTCTCTCTCTCTCTCTCTCTCTCTCTCTCTCTTTCTCTCTGTATGTTTCTCTCTCTCTCTCTCTCTCTCTCTCTGTGTGTGTGTGTGTGTGTGTGTGTGTGTGTGTGTGTGTGTGTGTGATCATTTCCTCATCTGGATTATTAGAAATAGAAATCTCTGATCACATAATTTGACATAATATACATTTATTATATATTGCCAAGCTCTTCCTAGACCTTTGTGCCCAATAACATTACTATTGAAGAATAAGAAGTAATCTTTCTCTTCATACTCACCAACACTAGGTACCATTCATTAAAAACAAATAAAGCTTGGAGCCAGGTATGAAGATACATGTCTATAGTTCTGGTATTTGGAAGGCTGAGATAGAAAGATCAGGAGTTCAAGACCAACACAGGCTACATCACAAGACCTTATCTCAAAAAAACAAAAACAATTACAAAAAGAAAGTACAACAGTTGCCAGTGTATAGGAGAAAAATAATGACTTGAGGATGTAGTATTTGATGAATAAACATTTGATGAACTACTATTGGCGTTAAAGAGCTTTCTATTTTCATTAACTATTGCCCCTCTGTACTGTTTCATTTGCTGTTCAGAAAGCCTGAAAATTTTTGATGTGAAAATTTTATTTTCTACATCAAAATAGTTGTTTGTCTTTAAATTTACTTATGGAACAAAACGAAATAAACAAACAAAAACAGTGTCTCACTAAGTTGCTTTGACTCTCCTTGATCTTAGAGATTTACTTGACTCTGTCTCTCAAGTGCTGGGATTAAAGTGTGCACCACTATACCCAGCTCTTACAGTGCTTTTTAGACATAAGGTACAAAGATTCTACATTGTTATGTTGATAGGCATATAGACTTTCCACCGCCTAGATCATAAAAGCACTCAAGGATTATCTTAATTTTCTTCCAAGTTTTATTATTGTTTCATCAAAATATTATGTCACATTTTTATTAAATTTTAAGCAGTGTGTCATATAGTATTGTCATATGGTTTACAATTACATGAACTCAAATAAGAATCCAGTCCTGAAATAATTAATACATATTTTTTCAAGCTTAAATTGGAACAACTCCAGCAATGTGTCTCAGTAGATTAAAGCACTTTCTATAAGCCAGTAACCTGGGTTCCATCCCTAGAACCCAAATGGTAAGAGAGAAATGATTCCCACAACTTATTCTATGGTACAACTTATTCTACATGTGAACTATGGCATGCAAGCGATCAAGCACACACACATATATACACATATACATATACACACATATATATACACTGATACACACGCATACACAGACACACATACAATAAATACATAAATATTATAAAAAAATCAAGTTATCTGTTAACGTCAAAACCTTAGTTTCTATTTATCATGACATATTAAATATGTTTATCTATTCTCTTTTCATTTATCTATATAGCAGATTAACATATACTAATCTGTATTTTATCCCCTTTATATTTACATATTAATCTGCCTTTACTCCCTTTGCAGATGTGGGAGATTACAGTGGTTCATCAAACTGAGGATTCTATCTGAATTCATATATGGCAAAGAAACTGGCTTCTAAATATTTTTGATATATCTTTTTAAACTTTTATTGACTATGAATTTCATATCATGCACCCCAATCACCCTCATTTCCCCCTCTACCCTTGCAATCTACCCCATAAAACAAAACAAAACATCTCATCACGAAAGTTTGTCACAGTGTGTCACAAAGTATACCCTTTGTCTATACATCTTGCAAATGTTCACTGCATTGACTCATTGATCTTGAGCCCTCTGTCTTCTGCTACACTATCAATACTGGATCCTCACCGGGACTCCTCTTGGATATCCTACTGTTGTCTTGTGTCATGGAGGGTCTGCTAGCTCTCCAGAACTCTCATCACCAGGGCAAGATTTCCAGCACTGCTCTGGCTAGCTCACCCAATGCCTCAGTCAGCAGGAGGTAGGAGCAGCTCTCGTGATATCTCTTGGATATAAATATAATCCCAGGCATCAGCCCAGACCAGGGAAGTCCACATAACCTTTGGTGGTAATGTGGGCCATCGACATCAATACAAACTCCTGCTGCTACATGACCACAGACCCAGACATGACCCTCAATGGAAGCATGGGCTGAGACTTCACTATGGCCTCGAGTGATATTTGTGTATGCTAACTTTGTATCCTGAAGTTTTGCTGAAGTCGTGTGTTGGCTTTAATAGATCTGAGGAACCTCTGGGGTTTTCTACAAATAAGATCACATCAACTGACAAAGTGAAAATGTGACTTCTTTTCCAATCTGGATAACCTTTCTTTTTCTTTCTTTCTTTCTTTCTTTCTTTCTTTCTTTCTTTCTTTCTTTCTTTCTTTCTTTCTTTCTTTCTTTCTTTCTTTCTCTTGATAAAAAGCTGCATTAAATTAATGTTTCCAGGAAAAATTAGGAGCCCTAGTCTTCTCTGTTGATAAGGCTTTCATTAAAACTGGTATTTTTGTTGTTGTTTGGTTGGTTATTGTTTTTGTTTTCTAGATAATTTTAAATATTTATCTATCCAGTACTTCATAAGTCTCAAAGGAAAAACAAAACAAACATTCCATAGTGATCATGGCACCTCTTGGAACCTGGAGCAGCTTGCTATTGACTCAGTTCTGATCTACGTCGTTAAGTACTTTCCTTCCTGTGTGTTAGAAAGTGAAGAGGAAAGGAAGAAGCTACATGAGAGTGTCCTGTTTACCCCCCCTTGAGATTATACCTGAAGGGACACGCAAATGAATACTTTTAGACAGAAACAATGATTATATACAGCATGTGACAGTGTGCACACCATGTAGTCTACTGTACACTACAGAGATAATGATGAAGCACTGAGACAGGGATTTTCCAGATCTGAGATTAAAAGTTCTGAAATATACTGCCACTCTTAAGAAGCCATGAGTAACTATGGCCAGGACGTATTTTCTTTAACCATCAGTTTCCTCTTACTTAGTTTTTAGGGGAGAAATATACTTTTTATAGTAGAAATTAAGTCTGCAATGGCTCTCGGTGAATGCCTGTATACGGGTAGATTCCTGCCTTTAAAAGCTGTCTTTATGATTGCTACTTTGTATCTAAACTGTCCAGAAAGACCCACGTGTGAAAGGACTGGCCGCAGTTCGGTACTATGCAGGGAGCAGAAAGTCTATGAGAAGAGCATAGAAGGTCTTCCTATCCTTAGGCTGTGTGTCTGAGGCTCAGCCTGTCTCTTCTTCAGCCTTCCCCTTTGCTCCCTGACAAGTGGTGTCTTGTTCCACCATGTGTCTACCCTGTCGTACTGCCTCCTAACAGGCCCAAAACAAAGGAACTGATTGGTTATTTGATATAGCAAAGGAAAGCTAACTGAAAGAACTTTTAAGGCAGTCAGGCTGAAATGATCTAATTTATAACATAATTGCTCTCTAAATAACCTTCATTGTATAATACCCTTTCACCAACAAAGACACCTATTTCCTCGCTTTGATTAGCAGTTACTAGTTTTCTGCCTAAATTTACGATACACCTATGATAAAGCAAGAACACTCTAAGGCCGTTATTAGAAAAAGATTGTTAGTTCCAAATTTATGACTGAGTTTCTACAATTTCAAATTACATTTTGTTGTTTCTAAGAGTTCTTGATCTCAGCACAGGCTGATGAAGTCTCTGCTGATGGCATCTTCTGATCTGTGCTGGGAGAGATGCCTTCCGAGAAATGGGTGACAAGGGGCACAGTCCTGTGCTTGTTAATTGCATGCCTGACAATATTTGCAGAGAAGACTCTATTGTCATTGACTTAATCTTATATTTTGTGTGTGTGTCTCAGGAGCACATTGAAAATGTGTCTGAGAGAACAGTGACTTTTGAATCTAAGTAATTACATTGTAAAGATTTGGTATCTTAGTTACAATTACAGAAAAGCCCACAGTACAGTTTATTATTCTCCCATCTCAAGCCTTTCATGTGTGATCCTATAGACTTCCGTGCTGATTTATCCCCCAGATTGCTTTAAAAAGGGCAGCATCAGTAATTTCCATTTACAAATTACTGCATTTTGTTGTCAGTATCTTCTAAAATATTATTCTCAGCATATGTGATTCATGAAGACAGGCAGATGGTAAATTTCCCTTTGGCAAAATACATTAGACTCCTTCATTCTGTCATCCATTTGCAAGATCTTACTGTTACGAGCTCTTATCATTAACAAATTGGGTGAGATAATCCCTTTAAGACTGTGATACTCTGAAGAGAGAAGATAAATTTTTTTTTCCTTCTGGTAATAGTTCAGTTTCCTGCTGAGCAGCCATAGATCACTGGGATGTTAAAGTTCACAAAAACATCAGCTCATAGCACACAGTCATCGTCTGTTTGACACAGCTCCGGTTAGGCGTTTAGCTGGCAAGTTAAATCACACCCTTCCCTGGTAGGTTACTAATAGCACCGAGAGGAAGAAAACTCAGTTGACTGGCATCATTAGGAACTGGTTCATTGAAAATGGAGCCAGACACAGAAAGATATGGAGTCAAGAATAAGGGGAAGGCAGTCTGAAGATGCCTGAAAGATACATGCTTTTCCTTGGCAAAGTACAAGGAAGGTATGTTCCTGACGCCTTTCAGACTCTGTGTTGGTTAATGACTTAAAAGACTAAGACTGTACATATAAATGAATTGTTATCACTTAACCACAGGGCCTAGAGGCTCCCTCTTGTGATTCCTAGACTACATCTGGGCTTCAACAAAACTAACATATGAAGGTTTATGCTCTCAGAAAAAGGAAAATGCCTTTATGAAGAGTTCCGTTCGGTTCTACATTAATTTCCCAACCACCATTAATGAATGTTACATCTGCCAATCTCAGACTTGAAGACACACACAATAATGTATTTGTGAAAGAAACCTCATAAGGACACCTCTATTGACCAGCTTCTAGACGTCTGCTGTCTCTCCCTTCACCCCCATTTCACTTCCTCTGTCAAATGTAACCAGAAGCTGGAAGAGAACAGGCTGAGACCTCTCAACATGTAAAGAATTTTACACGGAGACTACAGAGCCATAGCAATGAAAAGCAGTCAGCTGAAACTAAATAAGTAACGGAAACTAATAAATTAGCTAAATTGGCTTTCAGTGAATCACAGAATCAAGAGCATGTTCCCCTTGTCAGTCCTCTTAGGATGAGACTATGTATTGTATGTCAGAGCCAGATGGCAGCTTCCAGTCACAACCATGAAGACTCCCCAAGGCCACATAATCTGCCAGTGTCCGGTGGTAGGAGACGATGATGAAAAATTACTGTTAGAAAAATTACTTAGTCAAGCTGAGAATTCAAAATTTATAGCCAGGGCACCCCTGGAAAGATGTGCTATACCACTGTTGAGAAATGCCTCCCGTGGCTCTAACTCTTCATTTTATTTTTTTTCCTCTCTTTTTTGTGGTGCCTCTAGAGTCAATCGGGAAAACACATATGACTATCCAGGCTGTGAACTGCTTAACTCCAGGGGGCATCATAAGCAGAGATGTCAAAGTTCCAAAGTCCTGGTGAATTGTTCTCCTGCACACAAATATGTGCACACTTGGCTCGTGGGGCAGTGAGAACCATGGGTGAGTTTGCTGTAAAACAAGGTTGAATCTAAAAGTCAGCTAGGACTCAAGAGGATGAATAAACAAGGGAACAAGAATGTAGGACTGTTATGGTTTGAACATGAAATGTCTTTCATGTGTTTGAACATTTGGTTCCCAGCCAGTGATGAGCCCAGACATGGGAAGGAAATGGACCACTTGGGATGAGTGTACCACTTAGCTTTGTGTGTATATCTGTGTGTGTGTGTGTGTGTGTGAGTGTGTGTGTGTCTGTGTCTGTGTATGTCTGTGTATGTATCTGTGTGTCTCTGTCTGTGTGTCTGTGTGTCTGTGTGTGTGTGTGTACTTAGCATCAAATCCCAATGGGCCTGGGGTTGTAGGTGCATATAAGACACATAACATGTGTGCTGGGAACTAAACTTGAGTTATCTGAGAGAGCAGTATATATGCCTGACTGCTGGGATACCTCCGTAGCTCCTGGTCTCTGCTTTTTGACTGTAACTGGCACTGTGTAATTGGCTGCTTCATGCTTCCAAGGCAATGCCTCCCCGCTATGATTTCTGCACACCATGAACCATAAGCCAAAAGAAGGCTGTCCCCACCTTAATTTTTTTTTGTCAGATATTTATTTGGGCACAGCGATGAGAAAAGTAACTGATACAGGATCACACAAAAGAAAACTAAGATTCGAACTCTGCTTTATAATGCAAAGTTTGCTCTACTAGGCACAGTCTCTGTTAGACCTTAGATGAATTCTGTGATTTTTATATTATGCCTCAAGGATTAAGTGGAAGTCAGTGAAGTTTTACAATTCTCTTAGTTTCAAACACCCAATGATCTATGGGCAGGGACTTGAATCTACATTTTTTTAAAGATTTATTTATGTTTTATATGTAAGTACACTGTAGCTGTCTTCGGACACCTCAGAAGAGGGCATCAGATCTCATTATGGATGGTTTCGAGCCACCATGTGGTTACTGGGATTTGAACTCTGAATCTTCAGAAGAGCGGTCAGTGCTCTTAACCGCTGAGCCATCTCTCCAGCCGGAATCTACATTTCTAAATCTATATTTTACATCTTGTTGACCACACCACATCACCTAATACTTGAGGGATAAAGAAGATTAACCATGATCTTTCCTACAATATTCACTTAGGATCAAGGAAGCATCTGGTTGAATAAAATGTGGGAAATTTTCCTTAGGAACAGACACCACAGAGAAAAGTGGTGCTCTAGCTTGCTTCTGTGGCTCTTGCTTATGCAGCCCAGCACCACCTGCCCAAGGGTAACACCACCCACAATGGGCTGGACCTTCTTCCATCTTCCTATCAATCAAGAAAATGCCCCACAGACACAGGCCAATCTGATGGAATCAGTCCCTCAAGCTGGGGTGTTGACTCTGGTTCATGTCAAGTTGACAACTGAGACTGTGACCCTGGTCACGAGACATGTGACAGTGTCAACATGTCAAGTTGACACTGAGACTACCTGTCCTTATCTCTCCCACAGCCCTGATTCCAGCCTCTCTTCTCATGAGCCTGTTCTTTATACCCCACCAGCAGCGTCTTTATAATTGCAGTTCAGAAGCCTCTTTTGATCAGAAACTTAGAGATGCCCCCTCCTCATCGGGAGAGGGGATACAAGAGCAAGCAGACGTGTTGACGGCATGAACGCTTACAGCCTCTCTTGTCTTCTATTCCTCAGCTGTAAAATAAGGGCAATGGCAGTTGCTTTACGTCACAGTGTTCGTGGTTTGATTACCCAAGAAGTAGAAACTATTTTTTATTACAGTACTCCTTTAAATGTATTCAATATTTTAGTCTCATTTTTTAGCTCATTTGTTACCAAAGTGATCATATTAAAATCTAGTTTTGTTCTCACCAAATGAAGTCCAATCAACTTAGAATGCATGTCTGAATCTTTAAGATATAGCAGGAAAGCAAATGTTCAGCCTCATCACATGCTTCTTTGCTCTCAGTGGCATAACTTCTAACATACATATTTACCATCTGTGTTTGTCTGTCTGAGAGATGGTCTCCATATGTAGCTCAGGCTAGCCTTGAATTCTTAAACCTCCTGCATCAGCTGCACTATGAGGACTGGAATCAATAGGGAAACCATCACATCTAGCGCTGTCATTTACAATTTTGTCAATATCATATAAAACTCCCATGGTGATCACTCCACTGGTACTGTTCACAAGGGAGCCAGTAACAGGGAAATACATACTCTTCACAGTCTCCTAAAGCAATCCTGATAAGTCTGCTTTGCATTTAAGCAAGGTGAGTTAAAAAGAGATATCTAACTCTTTCTAACTTCTCTCTTCCCTTGGTAAGAGTCCTTCTCTGTATTCCAAATGTGTATCAACTGTAGATTACCATGGACCCTCCCAGAAAAGTTGTGAAATAGAAGAAAAACACTTAGAGTGTCAGAGGAGAGGCTGCCCATCCCTGGCATCACTGAGAAGATTCATGTTCAAGACAGGAAGGAGTTTGACACTGTATAATAGGTGAGTGACTCGGCCTGGTTGGGTGCCCCAGGGAATGTGATGACCTCCAAGGAATAAGGTTGTCTTGGTGCTCTTGGCGAAGCTAGCCCTTGAGACCACACCTCTTTGGTCACTCCACCTGTGCAGTATCACCGAAGACAATTTATTCTCTCTTCCTCACCATATATCAGCTGCTGATAGCTTCTCAGTGAGAATCCAATCCCCGTGATGGAAAATTAGCAGGCCTTATCACATGTAGGCAAACTTGACTGCTGTGAGTTCATAGGTACCACAGCCATGTCATGCCCAGTAGACAGTTCACAGGTTTTTTCCCCATCGACTGACATTCTTCCCACCACTTCTTCCATGATGTTTCCTGAACCTTGGAGGCAGTGACATACAAGTTATGTTTAGGGACACTCACTGGTCATTTATTCTCAACATCTTGACCAGCTGACTATAAGTCTCTGTATCAACTACCATTTGCTTCAAAAGGAAGCTTTTCTTTCCTTTTTTTTTTAAATCAGCTGAGAGCAGAATTTTATGGGTATAAACATACATATTTAGGAGTTAGTTTGACAACAAGTTCATTTAGCAAAACAGAAGCTGTAGCTTGACTGCTAGAACCTGTGACCTCCTCAGCGCTAGGCTTTTGGGAAGGTCTATACTACATGGCATGACCCTTTTTGAAGTGGACCTTAAATATAATCAGAAAGCAACTGGTTTTCCCCATAACAGTGATACTGAAGTAAAATAAGGTAAAAATAAAGGCCAGTTGTTATTTACTGATTATTGATTTACGTAAACACTACTTGTACAGTATTGGCTATTTGCCAAACATGACTTCACTTGCTCCCTAACACACAATGACCTGAAAAAAAAACTGAAACAATGAGCTGTTGCCCTTAGCAACCTGCTAACTGCCATGGAGACTTCTGTGGAATCTTACTTGCTTGCCTGCCCCACCTTGTGGTTTTAAAATATAAAATAAACATACAAACTGGTCCCAGGATTGAAGCCTTTCAGGGGCCATCCTGGCTTTGGTGACATCTACCGGTGACATTTCCCCCCCTTCATTCTCACTGGTGTTGGAGAGTACTTATTCCAGAAAGATTCTGTCAACACTCCCACAACATAATTTTGTTTTAGCTATTTATGAATAGTCTACTAATCAGCTTTCCATGACAAAGAAAAGAAAACCTGGGGGAAAATCATATAAAGAATGAGAGTTTATCTTGGCGCATGTCTTTAGAGGACTTTATTCATTGTCAGCATTCTCTGTTGACACAGGGTCTGTGGTGAGAGAAGAATTATCCATCACATAGAAACACAGAGAAAGGAAGGGGCTGGGATTTCAGTGTTCCTTTCAAGGGCTTCCCCTCTCCATGGCTGACTTCCTTCTGCTAGGTTCTGCTGGTTCAAAATTTTAACTCTGAGTGACATATCAGACTGGACTCCCAGCAGATCCATGAATTAAGCCTCAAAAGTCTGTTCTGTTTCTTCTTAGATCCAAAATACTTAAACCAGTAACATTCCATGGATATATTAATGGCAAAAAATATTCATTGTTACTTCCAAACATTACCTGAATCATATATTTCATATGTGGCTTGGGGAAAATAGAAGTTTTCTGGTCACGGAATCACTGTTCTCCGGGCAGCTTTCTCCTTCACTCCATGTGGTCTCTTTAGTGGACAACTTCAGGTTATCAAAAAATTTCATGAAGTAGTTTGTGACTTAAACTCACATATCCTGGGAGTATAACACAGGCAAAAGCCATATTACCTTTTATATAAACTATCATAACAACAACAAATTAGTTTATAATCTTTTTCCCAGTATTCTTAGTTTCTAGGTCTCTAAGACTTACTCAGATTCACAGGAAAGGGAGTGTTAGGATGACTCCTGGGCCTGGAGGTTTAGAATTTACAGATTGTCCCACACTCCACCTGATTACCCTCGCCTCCACTGACTGATACTCAGGTGGTTTCACAATAAATCCTTCCAAGGGGAGAGTTCCCTGGCCACTTGTAAGTTCCCCCTGCTTAATGCTTTTCTTGCACAAATATCTGCCTCCCTTTGGTGCTTTGTCTAAGCTACTGTTGAAGTTACTGGAGGGCTGGATTCTACCTAATTCCACTCATGACACTATTAATGCCTGACACAGAGTGGACGTTCAATAGCAATCACCATGTTTGTGTTAATAATACAGAGCAGGACTCAGACTTACACAGAAGAGAGATGATCATCTGCAGTAGCTTGCAGTAAACTGTGATGTGCTGTGCTGGGTTTAACATGGTCAAATCCCTATTACTGTCTTATTTTTCCTTATCAGTGGCCTAGTTAAAGAAGAAAAGAGAAAAAAGAGTTTTGGGGCCATGAAGAAATGGATCAGTACCTAAGACCACTGGCTGTTCTTATACAGGACCTGGGTTCAGTTCCCAGCACCTACGTGGTCCTTCATGTTTTATTATTTATTTATATGTATATGTGTATATATGTATACATATATATGTGTATATATATACATGTATATATGTATATATATGTGTGTGTAAATATAATGTACATGTGAGAGTTCTAGAAATTCTTAAAGAACTATTAGGATCTTGTTACAGGATATTTGATCACACTGTGAACCATGAGATTGTGTTATTTACTAAAAAAAAAAAAAAACCTGTTTCTAGTTGTGGTGTGGCTCAGACTTAACTCACACCTTTAATCCCTCTGGCTGTAAAACAAACATGCCCTTAGTATGCACCTTTAATTCCAAACAATGAAGGTAAAGTTAGTTTGTAGAAGGAAGCACCCATGTTTGAAACTAATGTCTAATTGAGTGGCAGACAAAGTGATGAATCAGAGAAGGATTTGACAAAATAGGATATGCTCAACTCTCATGAGAAGAGAGAAGAAAGGGAAGTTACTTAAGAGAGCAAAGAAAAAAAAGAGAGAGAGAGAGGGAGGGAGGCAGTTTTACCAGGACAGATGTACCCAGACAGGTTGAAGAGAGAATAAGCTAGACACAGATAAGGACAGAATGAGCCAGAGAATGAGGAGTTAGAAGATTAGAACAGAATGCCAAAGTTAGTATGAGGCCATGCAGAGCATTTCAGGAGAAGCCAAGAGAAAAAGTCAGATTAAATCAATCAGCTTGGAGAGGTGCTTGAGCCAGAACAGCTGAGTTGACCAGCCAGTCAGAGTTCAGAAAGAGCTAGAAAGAGTAAGCATATTCAGCAGTAAATCTCATAGGATGAAAACATTCTAAGCCTGGATAAGATTGTATGGAGGCTGGAAGCTTCCAGGACTAGGCCTAGGTTAGCAGATGGAGGCAGTAAGCCTCAGAGACAATTAAGGAGAATAAAAGTTACTTTTACAGGATCTGCTAAAGTTCAGGAAGTATTTAAACTTAAGAAACTTGGTTCAATAATATAAATTATCAAACACAGGGCTATTTTACACTGTAAATGATCTCTGACGGAAGGTTCTGAATTGCCTCTGCTGACAATTCTGCATTTATAGCTTTGACATTTTTGGGTGGCTGAAAAGTCAACTGAACAGTATTTTATGTCAATAAATTCTTGCTGCATGACAAAATATTATAAATCCCAGTAGTTTAAAACAACTACCATTTGATTATTCTATGGGCTATCCGGGTGGAGAGGGACAGGCTGTCTCAGTTTGTCTAGGACTATAGGGCTTCCTGGCCTAATTAGAGAGCTTCAATGTTATACTTCTGAAAATCTCAGATAAGACCAGATGAGGTACCTGAAGGGTCCGCTATTCACCACAAGACCCCAAGATCAAGTTCTCAGCACACAGGAGATTTATTTTCCCCAGAGGGACAAAGGGCAGGGAATAAGAAACAAAGACAGGAGTTAGAGGAGGAGGAAGAAGGGGAGGGGTCAGGGATATATGGAGTAGGACAAAGGACTGCGTCTGGATAGAGAGAAGTGGATAGAAAGAAGATGACACAGAAATGGTGTAGGCAAATGACAGTTTATGAAGGGAAAGGGGACCTTGTGCCAGGATAAATTTGTTTTTTGATTGGGTTTGTTAATTAGGATATCGAAAAGGGAACTTTTGATTGCTGGACTTTAATATTTTGATAGTTCAACTTTAGTAGTTAGCCTTAGGAGAAGGAAATGGCCAAATAAGGGAAAAGACCTCGGTGGTCAGCTTAAGGAATGTAATCTAATGTAATAAAGGAAGGGCAAGGCCTGCCGGAGCCATGTTTGCTATGCTCAGGCTGGCTAGAATCTCTTCAGTACCCATGCTAATTGGATAGATCTTCCATTAGGTTCAGTTCATTTAAAGTCTCCTGAGCTCAGATAATAATTTATGGTCAGCTAAACAGCTGACAGCTGGCTGATATGGTAAGTCCTCATTCCCATGCTTAGTATTTAGCAGGCTGTGGCTGGAGATTAATTGGGTCATCTTGGTTGTCCTTCATATGGTGGTTTTAGTGTTTCAATTGCAGAGCTCAGTGCATAAGAGCTTTACAAACCTTTACTTGTACCATGGTTGCTAATGGCCCATTGACCAAAGCAAGCAGTGTGCCTGAGTACTGATTTAAACATTGGAAAAACAAACTCCCTTTCTAAGGAAGTGCTGGGCTGGTTATTTTTCTTCTTGCTGTGATAATATACCTAAAGAAATAGCTTAATGGAGGAAGAATTCATTCTGGTTCACTATTCTAGAAGGTACAATCCATCAGTGTACAGAACACATGGCAGTCAGAACATCTCCTAAATGGGCTAATGGGAGTACCAGTGGATCAAGAAACAGACAGCTGGGACCAGAATCACAGAACTAAAACTCCCTTAACCCCTTCTGACAACCTTACATCTGCCAACTAAACCTCAAGTCCGAAAGGTACTACAGCTTCCTAAAATAGTGCCGCGAGCTGGGGACCACGTATCAAAGCACACGGGCATATTGCAGAAGGAATTTGTGTCTGTGTTATCTAACACATAGAGAAAACTGACTAAAATTCTGGAATTTGTGTCCCAAACTTCATGCTCTTACAACCTATAACATATAGACACTTGAAGATGAAGTATCCAAATCTACGGACTAGTTCAATACTTCCATAAAGCCACAATAATACCAAGGAGCCGGCTTTTGTTCCTCATGTCTTTGGTCTCATCTGCTGGCCTGACCTTTGTACATATCACTGTTAACATAGTTGCTAGGACCCAACTTCCTCAACTACCTGCAACATCCTGAAAATTCATTTCCATTGAATCTGTTTACAGAAGATAATGAGAAATTAAGAGCCTCGTGGGTAAATGTAGACATTACAAAACATCAAACAGGAAGTACAATTAATTGACGAATATATAGAAGATGTTCATAACTAGATTTTACATACTGATAACATTCGTGAATTGGGGTCAGAGAGAGAGAGAGAGAGAGAGAGAACAGATTGCTGTTGCAGAGGACTGGTGTTTAGCTCCCAGCAACCACATTAGTGGCTCACAATGCCCTGCAACTCCAGCTCCAGGGGATCCAGCCCCCTCTCGGGCCTCTCCAAGAGTCTGCACTTGCATGACCATATCCTTCTCCTCTTTCTCATACACACATATAACTTTAAAAATGGGAAACAAAATTAACTTTAGGAATTGTGTAAAAAAAAAAATCAAGTAATATGCTTTAAAGTAAACGAAAGAACTCATTTTCTCAGGTACTCATCTCTGTCTAACATAGCACTTACCATAAGAGCTAGAAATCAATACACTGGAGTTCACTGTAGCTGTCTCTGTACTTTTCATATTGTAATTACTGCTGATCACATACTTTTTATTTTTTTTATTTTCTATATTTTTTTATTTACATTCCGAATGATTTCCTCTTTCCCATTTCCTCCCTCCCCAAAAGTCCCATAAGCCCCCTTCCCTCCCTCTGTTCCCCATTCAACCCCCTCTTGCTTCTCTGTCCTGGTATTCCCCTACATCCAGTCTTTCCAGTACCAGGGGTCTCTCCTTCCATCTTCTTGGAAATCTATTGATATGTGAATTGTGTCTTGGGTATTCCGAGTTTCTGGGTTAATATTCCCTTATCAGTGACTGCATACCATGTGTGTTCTTTTATGATTGGGTTACCTCACTAAGGATGATATTTTCCAGTTCTGACCATTTGCCTAGGAATTTCGTGAATTCATTGTTTTTAATTGCAGAGTAGTATTCCATTGTGTAGATATACCACATCTTCTGAATCCATTCCTCCGTTGAGGGACATCTGGGTTCTTTCCAGCTTCTGGATATTATAATTAAGGCTGCTATGAACATAGTGGAGCATGTGTCCTTATTGCATGTAGGGATACTTATTTTTAAAAAGATACAGATATATATTTTTCAATTCATCCTACACAGGAAAATTCTCTCTCTCTCTCTCTCTCTCTCTCTCTCTCTCTCTCTCTCTCTCTCTCTCTCTCTCTCTCTCTCTCTTTCTCTGTCTCTTTCTCTCCTCTCATCTCTCTCCTCCCTCTTGCTCCCTCTCTCTCTAATTCTTATACTTATTTATTTAATGCACGCATGTGGACATAAGAGGGTGGTATATAGGAATTGGTTTTCTTCTCCCACCATGAGGATCCAACTCAGGTCATCCAGCTTAGTAGCAGTGTCTTTACTTACTGGTCCATCCTGTCAATTCTCATTTTGGTTTGTTTGGTTTTTTTAAGCACACGTTTTTCATTTTTACATATGTGTATGTGTACATATCTGCGTGTTAGTATGTGTTTGCTAATGTCAGTGCCTGCCAGTGTCAGACAACGGAATCAGATTCCTGCACCTGGAGTTACAGGTGGTCATGAGCTGCCTCATATGGGTTCTATAAGTCAAACTCCGCCCCTCTGTAAGAACAGCAAGGGTAGGCTATCTCTTCAGCTTTCTTTGTGTTCTTAATATTTTGAACTAGCATTAACAACTTTATAAATTGAGTCTATAAAATGAGGCATTGTGGTACAAACCTGGAAACCCAGGGGTCATGAGCTGAGACAGGACTGAAAAATTAAGGCCAGCCTGGGCTATATAAAAATAAATGTTACTTCTTATGTTTAATTCATTTTCCAAATTCAGTCATGAGTTAGAATTCCAGGCACCTTTGATACATGAGCTATTGGTGTCTGTACATTTGTGATTTGTTATCTTCCAACTAGCAAGGTAACAGCTGCACCTTGGGGAGTAATTCTATCATGATGAATGCCATGGAAAAATATTTGTGATAAACAACATAAATAACATTATTATAAACAATATATCTTATGATTAAAAAATGTTCAGACATATGCAGAAAATTTGCAGAGCCAGAGAATAGAATTTGTTTGGGGGTTTCAAAGTTGTATTTTCATATAGGTAGCCCCTTTTAGAGTTATGGGCCACACATTTACACCTCCTAATTCTCCACACAGCTTTTATTATAGTCATGCTGCTTTCTGGCTTAGCCCCTAGTTCAGATCTGTGTCAAAAATACTATAAGAAGCAATGCACTTTGCTTTGAAATAAACACTATCACCTCATTATGCCTGCCTGTCCACTAAGATGTATGCTGATCTTATTGTCTTGACAAGCTGGCTACTATGATTTCCAATGATGATTATCAGAGTTATAGATGATAACAGGTCAGATCCAGCTGACACCCTGAGGAATGGAAAGTATAATTCTCTGGGCTCTCAGCTGTAGACAAGATCATCATTTCCTTTCTGCTTAAAAAGGGATTGACTTCCTTTGTGGAACATCTGGGTTGTTTCCAGCTTCCGGCCATCACAAATAAGGCTGCTATGAACATAGTGGCTCCTGTGGCATGGTGGAGCATCTTTTGGGTATATACCCACGAGTGGTATAGCTGGGTCTTCAGGTAGATCTATTTCCAATTTTCTGAGGAATCTCCAGATTAATTTCCAGAGTGGTTGTACAAGTTTGCAACCCCACCAGCAATAGAGGAGTGTTTCTCTTTCTCCTCGTTCTCGTCAACATGTGCTGTAGCCTGAGTTTTTAGCCATTTTGATTGGTGTAAGGTAGAATCTCAGGGTCGTTTTGATTTGTATTTCCCTGATCACTAATGACTCTGAACATTTCTTTAAGTACTTATCATTTATTTGAAATTCCTCTGTTGTGAATTCTCTGGCTGCCCTCAGAGAAGCCCCCCTAAAAACAGCTCAGGTGGAGATATCTACATCCAACCAATGGACTGAAGCCAAGGACCCCTGTGGTTGAATTAGGGAAAAACTGGAAGAAGCTGAGGAGGAAGGCTACCCCACAGGAAGACCAGCAGTCTCAACAAACCTGAACCCCTGAGATCTCTCAGACACTGAGCCACCAACCAGGCAGCATACACTAGCTGATACGAGGCCCCCTGGCACATATACAGCAGAGGATTGCCTGGTCTGGCCTCAGTGAGTGAAGATGCACTTAATCCTTGAGGGACTTGAGGCCCCAGGGAGTGGGGAGACCTGTTGGGATGGAGGGTGGAGTGGGAAGATCCTCTTGGAGATGGGGGAGGAGGAATGGGATGAGGAACTAACTGTTGGAGGGTGGACTGGGAGGGGGATAACGACTGGACTGTAAAAAAAAATTAAACATTTAAAAATAATAATAAGTGATTGACTGTGGGAAACAGGTGGCCTATAAACTCACTGGAGGATCTTCTAGGAAAAGCCAACAGACTGATGTATCAGGAGTGATACACACAGCCGTAGCCTACGAGAGTTCCCCGGAGGCTCTCCTCTGCTGCACTTGGGACACAGCTGAAGTGAAAGAGGAGCATGTGTCATTGGTGACCCCCAGACCTGCTGCCTCTGTCATAGCCTGTGCTAGCTATGTGGGTACTATGCTATACATTGCAGGTCTTGAATCAACACATCATTTGAAGACACAAGAGACAAAATCACAAGGCTACCATGGTCCTCATATTTTATTTCTTTCTAGAACATCCGTTTAAATGAGGAAGAACGATTTGAAATATACTCTGTTGTTGGGAGGATTATGACTTCAAATTCATTTGTAAAAGTCCTGCCCTCTCCCTTACCCCAATACTCAGAGGTATGAGGGTAAGACTCTAGAGTTCCTTTGAATGTTCAGTAAAATACGCACATAGCACTTAAAAGTTTCTCCTCTGTCAACTGCCAGAGCCCTTTATCTCGGCAGTGATCTCAGTTAGAAATGTCTCTTATTTACCACTATTTCCGTTTATTTTGTAAATGACAGACCGAGACTAAGAATGCCAGCTGACAAAGCTAGCCTAGAGAACTGGTTTCTCCTTCAAATAGTTGAACTGCTCTCAGACTATACAGGGGTTGTTTGAATCAGTTCTAGAGAATCCTGGTGACCCCATATGTCAAGACTAGTCTAATGTGCACTTGTTCTTCTCCCAAGATTCTTCATAAAGACCAGAGGAGACGTCTATATTTCTTGATTTCCTACAAAACGAGGCTTCTGATTATTATTTAAACGTTTCAAAATTCATTTTATTTATACTTTATGTGTGCATGTTTGCCTGCATGTATATGTGTGCACATGTATGTGACTGGTGCTAGTAGAGGCCAGAGGAAGGCCTCAGATCCCTTGAAATTGGAGTTATAGATGGTTGTGAACCACCATATGTGTTATGGAAATAGAACCTGTTTCTTTTTTTTTTTTTTATAAAGATTTTATTTACTTTATGTATATGAGTACACCATTGCTCTTTTCAGAGCACACCAGAAGAGGGCATTACAGATGGTTGTGAGCCACCATGTGGTTGCTGGGAATTGAACTCAGGGCCTCTCTGGAAGAGCAGTTGGTGCTCTTAACCTCTGAGCTATCTCTCCAGCCCAGAACCTGTTTCTTATGGAAGAGCAGCGAATGGTTTTAACCATTGAACCATCTCACTAGCCTGACAATTACTATTATTTAAGCCTTAAAGGAAAGAGGTGGTCTGTAATTCAGGAGAACTGGAGACCACTTGGAGTGTCAATTAATGGGTGCAAGGTCAAAAAATTACTTTGAGAGGACATGGTTTATTTCACTTATACTTGCATGTCCCAGTCCATCACCAAGAAGAGCCAGGATGGGAATAAACTCAAGGCAGGGACCCGGAAGCAAGAACTGAAGCAGAGACCATATGCTCAAACTGGTTCTTTACACAAACTAGAACCACCTGCCCAGGGGCAGTACTGCCCACAATGAGTCAGGCCCTCCCATATCAATCATTAATCAAGAAATGGCCTCATAGTCTTGCCTATCTTTGTGTAATGACTCTAGCTTGTATAAACTTGCCAAAAGTTAACCAGTGACAGTATTCCTGTATGGAATTTTTGAAATAAAAAAAATAAAATGTTTTCATCATTTGAATTTTATTTCCTATATACCAATGAACAACGATCTCCTGGTGAGGGATTCCAACACCGCCTCTGCTTCAGAGCTTTAGGCTATTTTTCTCACTTGAAGAATTTAAGATTAGTATTGTATAAAACTATTTCATCTTCAACTCACTGGTCAAAACATTTGGGAAGTGTCTACTTCAGGAGCTTTTGAAACTACTGGAGAACTGCTTAGTCCACGTGTTTCATCTCATCCTGAGTGGTCTCCAGTTCTCCTGAATTACAGACCACCTCTTTCCTTTAAGACTTAAATAATAGTAATTGTCAGGCTAGAGAAATGGTTTGACAGAAATAAGCTGGGACAAGTACTGTCTACATTGTTTCCATCCACCAATTCCTCCTGTGTACTCCCACTCCTTAGATTCATTACTCCTTTTTCTTTAATTATTACTGTTACACGTGGCTTTATAAGCACAGTTTCCTGAATCCATTGAGTGTCTATTGTGTGTTTGTGTCTTTAGGGCTAACCACTTGAGATTGGATAACCTATCTGAGCGCTCACCCTTGGAGACTGATTTTCCCTTTCTTAGCAGCCACTGATCACCTGTACTTCTAGAGGCAAGGCCTTGTGAGATTTCTCCCACCAACATGGGCACAGCAGTTGATATCATGTAGAGGACTTGATTAGGCAACCAATCATACTGTTGAGATTTCATGGGTGCATATCTCTGTCCTATACAGAGAAGATACTAGTTCCCAGCAGATGTCCTAATCCTCTGACTCTTGCAACCATACCGTCTTCTCTTGCATAATGTTCCCTGAGCCTCAGATGAAGGGACTGTGTTGTAGATGTATCAACTTGAAATACACATGCTACAGTCAGTTGTTCTCTACATTTTAATTACCACAAGAATGGTGTTGAATTTGGACCAGTTGTGGATTTCTGGAATGGTCTCTTTCTGCTGCAGAAAGAAGGTTCTTTGGTGAGGAGTGAGAGCTGCACTTATCTGTGAGTATAAGATAGGTAGTTAGGGCCTGGAGACAGTCCGGTGATTAAGAGCACTGGATGATCTTTCAATTTCCAGCACCCACAAAGTTGCTCTTAGGCAGGTACATGGTGCAGGAATATACATGCAGGAAAAACACCCTGACAGATGAAATAAAATAAATATTTTGAAAATACAGGTATTTAGAATGTAATTGGGAATCATACTAGTTTAGGAAAGTGGCAATAGTAGAGTCTCCTCTCAGTTCTATGACTTTATCAGCTGTAGGTAGTTTACAAGGTTTATACTACCAGGTATGAATTCCCTCCTATTGAGTTGGCCTCAGGTCCAATTAGCTGACTGTTGTTTACCAACAAGATACAAGTGCCACCATTGCACCCTTGTGGATATCTTCCTATGATACAAGTGCCACCGTTTTGCCCTTGTGGATATCTTGCTATGATACAAGTGCCACCATTGCACCCTTATGGATATCTTGGTATGATAAAAGTGCCACTATTGCACCCTTGTGGTTGTCTTGCTGTGTTTGCCCTTGTTGCATTCAGAGGCTTTCCAGCTGGGTAGGACTGTTGACTCTTTTCTCCTTTGGTGTATTTTATAGATACTAAGGATGCTTTGGATGCTATAGAGTTTCCTATCTTAAAATCTCAAATGCCATTACATACCTTCCTGCCCATGGTGAACAACAGCCTATTGGACCGCTCAAGGCTATGTGTTAAAGCTCAATAGACTTCAGTACAAAAAAGGGAAATGCAATCTTAAGAAACTATGATATTCCAAAGAAGTAGATATTCAACACCATTCTTGTGGTAATTAAAATGAAGATAGTTCATTTTATGTGGTGTGGTGTGGTGTGGTGTGGTGGCCCACACCTTTAATCCCTGCACTCAGTGTGCAGAAGCAGGTGGATATTTGTGAATTTGAAGCCAGGCTAATCTATATTGAGAGTTCGAGGCCACCCAAGACTACTTAGTGAGACTGTGTCTCAAAATTTTCATTAGTTAAAAAAAATAAATATAGCTCTTAGAAGTGAAAGATGCAACCTATAAAGAAAGACCTTGTCCTATATTCCAACCCATAATGATTTTACAACTAACAATCCTTAGTAGGAACAAAGTAGAACATAACAAATGGTAAACTTTCTGATAAATTTTACCTTGAAATTATTGTATTAAAATCGACACTCTGAGAAGATTTACAATGTCAGACTCTAGTATGTATTTGAAAGTTTGTGCTAATTCTGAGATAACTAAAGAACTTTCAAATCTTTCACTTTGGCTATGGAAGGGAAATGGGAAAGGGAAAAATGGAGGAGAAGGGAGAAGAGACAGGAATAGAGAAGGTAATTCTAGGAAAATGGATCCACTTAGGGTTTGGCCTTTGGGTTTGTTGCTGCTGCCTGTTTGTTTTAAACTGGGAGCAGAGGTCACACAGTGGAAAGTGGACAGTTGTATATCTAAGTGTGCCCCAGATAGTCTTAAACAACAGAGTATAAGCACAGAAGTGAAGCCACCTCTGTCCAGTGCTTGTCTGATGACAGAATCACACAGATAGCAGAAGACTTACATGGAACCATGTTGAAAACGACTCCGTTGGGAGACAAGAGCAAGCATAGACATCATTTTCTATCTCCATGGGGAAGAAAGCTTTGCTGTTTCTGTCCAGGCAAATTAAGTGCTACTAGAATCACAATTCAACAATTTTCAGAAGATTATAAGATTAACATTTGGGCTGGGGAAATGGCCAACTCCATCAGTGCTCCAACTTAAAGAGTACTGACTGCTCTTCCAGAGGTCCTGAGTTCAACTCCCAGCAACCACACAGTGTCTCACAACCATCATCACAACCATGGGATCCAATGCCCTCTTCTGGTGTGTGTCTGAAGACAGCTACAGTGTACTCATATAAATAAGAATAAATAAATCTTAAAAAAAATAGTAGTTGCCACATTTCAACCAAGATGTCCAGCTTTCTACCTCTAAAAGCAATCAGTAAAATAATAAACGGGCAGTGCTGGAAAGATGGCTCACTGGTTAAAAGAGGACTAGAGTTTGGGTCCCAGCACATACCTTAGCTGATAACTCCAGCTCCAGGAGGGTCCAGCACCCCCAGACTCTGCAGGAACCAGAACTTGTGTATACATACAGATGTGCACACAGAGACCCACACACATACATGCAATTTAAGATAACAATAAATTTAAAGAATAAAAGAATCAATGGAGAGTAAAATAAGGGCAAGCAGATGATTGGCAGCCACAAACTTTAAAGATGTAAGTAGATTAAATAGATGATAGAAGACAAATGAAAGATAATAGACAGATAGATGATAGGTAAGTGATAGATGATAGGTAGATAGATAGATAGAGAGATAGATAGATAGATGATTGATGATAAATAGATAAATAGATGATTGATAGATAGATAGATAGATAGATAGATAGATAGATAGATGATAGATAGATAGATAGATAGATAGATAGATGATAGATAGATAGATAGATAGATAGATAGATAGATAGATGATTGATGATAAATAGATAAATAGATGATTGATAGATAGATAGATAGATAGATAGATAGATAGATAGATAGATGATAGATAGATAGATAGATAGATAGATAGATAGATAGATGATAGATAGATAGATAGATAGATGATTGATGATAAATAGGTAAATAGATGATAGATAGATAGATAGATAGATAGATAGATAGATAGATAGATAGATATGATAGACAGATTGATAGAAGATGGATGGGTGGATAGATAGATAGATAGATAGATAGATGATAGATAGATAGTAGGTGATAGACAAATATAGATTATTGATATATAGATGATAGATAGAAGATAGATGGATAAATAGATAGATGATAGACAGATGACAGATGGATAGGTAGATGATAGATGGATGGGTATATGATGGATGGGTAGATAGTAGATAGATAGATAGATAGATCATAGATGGACAGATGATAGAATATTGATATATAGATGATAGATAGTAGATGGATAAATAGATGATAGGCAGATGATAGAAGGATAGGTAGATGATAGATGGATGGATAGATAGACAGATGATAGATAGTAGATAGATAGATAGATAGATAGATAGATAGATAGATAGATAGATAGTAGATAGATAGATAGATAGATACATACATACATACATACATGCATACATACATACATACATGCATACATACATAGACTGATAGATAGATGATAGAAGATAGATGGATGGATAGACAGATTGATAGATAACAGCAGATGATAGATGACTGATATATACATAGAAGATAGAAGATAGATGTTGGATAGATGACAGATTACACAAATATACAAAAGGATATATATACATATATATGAAATATATTTAAAAATCAAATAAAAACATGTGTCTTAGGGTTATTATTGATGTGATAAAACACCATGACAAAAGGAAACTTGGGGAAGGAAAGGTTTATTTCTCTCACAGTTTCACACAACAATTCATCATCCAAATCAATGTGGGCAGGAACTCAAGTAGGGCAGGAACCTGTAGGCAGAAGCTCATGCAGAAATCATGGAGGGGTGCTGTTTACTGGCTTATGCCCGTGGCTTGGCTCAGCCTACTTTCTTATAGAACCCAGAACCACCAACCCAGGGATGGCACCAGCCACAATGCCCTACAGGTGAATCTTATGGAGGCATCTTCTCAGTTGAGGGTCCCTCTCTGATGACTCTAGCATATGTCAAGTTGACATAAAACTAGCCAGCACAACATGGTACCAATGAATAAAAAAACTAATCACAACAAAAACTGAAATTCTACAGCTAAAATTTATAACAAGAAATGACATTACTGGCAGTGGACATAAATTCTTTTAAAGAATGCAGAACCACTTAAAGCCAATAGAAATTACCTGATATGAAGAAGATCCTTTGCATCCATAGAGAAAAGCAAACACTTAAGAATGAAATGACTTCATGAAATTCTTAGGCAAATGGATGGAACTAGAAAATATCATCCCAAGTGAGGTAACCCAGTCACAAAAGAACACACATGGTATGCACTCATTAATAAGTGGATATTAGCCCAAAGGCTTGGAATACCCAAGTTGCAATTCACAGACCATATGAAGCCCAAGAAGAAGAAAGACCAAAAATGTGGATGTTTCATTCCTTCCTAGAAGGAGGTAGAGGGTGGGAGGGACTTGGGAGGAAGAGAGAGGGAGAGGGGCCAAGATCAGGAATGGGAGGAGACGGGGATGATATACAGAGGGTCAGGAATTTGAACAGAGGTGTGTAGCAATGAGAGATGGGGAACTGGAGGTAGCGACCAGCAAGTCCCAGATGCCAGGAAAGCAAGAGACTCCCAGGACCCAACAGGCATGAGATTAGCTGAAATGCCTAACAAAGGGGAGGGAGAACCTGTAGAGACCATATCCAGATGTTGGAGGATGGAGCCACCACTCATCTCCAAATTTTTAACCCAGAATGATTCCTGTCTAAAGGAAATACGGGGACAAAGTGTGGAGCCGAGACTGAAGGAAAAGCCATCCAGAGACTGCCCCACCTGGGGATCCATCCTATCTAGTGACTGGGGACACCAAACCCAGACACTATTGCAGATGCCAAGAAGTGCTTGCTGACAGGAACTTGTTATGACTGTCTCCTGAGAGGCTTTGTCAGAGCCTGACAAATACAGAATTGAATGCTCACAGTCAACCATTGGACTGAGCATGGGGTCCCCAATGGAGGAGTTAGAGAAAGGACTGAAGGACCTGAGGGGGTTTGCAGCTCCATAGGAAGAACAACAAGATCAACCAACCAGACCCCTCCAGAGCTTCCAGGGACTAAGCTACCAAGCAAAGAGTGCACAGGGGGTACCCATGGCTCCAGCCACATATGTAGCAGAGGATGACATTGTCTGGCATCAATAGAAGGAGAGGCCTTTGGTCCTGTGAAGGCTCTATTCCCCAGTGTAGGGGAATGCCAAGGCAGTGAGGTGGGAGTATGTAGGTGGGAGGGGAATTACCCACATAGAAGCAGGGGGAGTAGAGATGGGATAGGGGGTTCCTGAGGGGAAATTGGGAAAGGGAATAATATTTAAAATGTAAATACATAAAATATTCAATTAAAAATAAATAGATAGATAGATAGATAGATAGATAGATAGATAGATAGATAGATAGATAGATAAATAAAAGCGTCCCAAAGGAACAGAAGAGAGAAAATGTTAGAAAAAATAATTTTATAGAAAATATTAATAGGCAGAGTGTTCAACAAATCCAAGACAGAATAAACATAAAGCCATTCAAAAATTACCATAGATTGCAAATGCTAAGACAAAAGTTTGGAAGCCAAGTTGAATAACCAAGGTCAACGAGATGGCAGTGTGTAAAGCACCCGCTATTCAGAGTGAGGAGTTCAATCCTCATCAGACACAGTAATGAGCATCTCTTATCCTAGTGCAAACAGAAGATTCCCTGGGAGCTTGTGCTACCCTGGTTTACACAGTGGTGAACAAGAAAGGCTCTGTCTCAAACAAGATAGAACACGAGGACCAACACTCAAGGTTATCCTGTTCTCCATATATACACTGTGTCATATGCACATACACATACACTCACTTTCTCACACAAACACCATAAACACCATCCACATATACATAATACACATATATACACCATACACACATCACACACAGACACCATGTACACATATATTATGCCCACACATACACACACAATGCATACATACAATGCACATATATACACCATATACACACATCATACACACACCATGCACATACACATAATGCACATGTATATATACCATAACACATAACATACACACACACCATATACACACATATCAACCTCTCATATAAACATATACATATGGATACATACAAACACATCATATACACACCATGCATACACACAGTGCACATGTATATACTATACACACACATCATCTATACACACACCATGTACACCCATATCATGTCAACACATACACACACCATGCACATATACAATAAACATATATGCACCATGAACACACATCATACACACAACCCATGTACACACACAATGCACATATACATTTCATATACATGAATCATATGCACATATCATATACATACATATCAACCCCACATATGAACACACACATATGCTCACATATACACACATCATATACACACCATGCACTCACACAATGCACATGTATACACCATACACACACATCTATACACATACCATACACACACATATCATGCCCACACATATACACATAATGTGTATATATATATATATATACACACACACACCATACATAGACATCATACACACATGCATACACACATATTCACACATGCGCACACATACATACACATACATGCACATGCACACATATGCTCACATATACACACACACAAAAACAAAGTAAAGTAAGAGAAGCATCTCACCAGAGAAACAATGAGAGATTTGCTCCTTTTGAATCAAATCCAGAAAATGGTGGAAATATACATTAATGTGTTTCTCTTTAAGAGTTCAATAGCCAGCAACAACATATTCCCACAGTGAAGAGAAAATAAAGGCACTCTTAGATAAACAAAAAATAAATTTAACATAAGTGCATCTGCACCAGAAGGAAATCAATTCTTCATGCTGAGCAGAAATGGCAGTGGGTGCCACTAGGATCCATCAAAGGGATGAGGAGAAGTGGGGAGTGTGGCATAGCACATGTCACATGTGTGACACGCCCCAGCACCACCAGGAAAAAGATCAAACCCAGAGATAGCAGATAGGTGGGGTAAACATAGGAGCTGTGTCAGAGAGGGCTGCCGAAACAAACTACCATAGGCTGGGAGGCTTTAGTGACAGGAACCGACATTTCATACAGCTCTGGGCCCAAAGTTCATGATGATGGTGTAATAGGATTGGTTTGTGGTGATAGAAAATGACTATTCCCTCCCTTGTGTGTCCATGTGGTCTGCTTTCTGTGTATGTGGGTCTCCTCTCCTTATAAAAGTTCATGCTGGATTAGGAACCACCCAAATAACTTCGTCTTAACTTAATTGCCTCATTTAAAGACTTGAACTATATATTCTAAGCTATCAAGATTTAAACTTCAATATATCACAATTTAGCCATAACAAATCTTTTCTAATTTTTAAAGATATGGAACTATTTTAAGCACAAATTATAATATTATATCTATTTCTGTTCTAGTTATATTCTGTTGCTATGACAAACACTAGGATCGATAAGCAACTTAGAACAGTAATGGGTTTATTTCATCTGACAGCCCATCACTGTGAGAAGTCAAGCAGGAACTCAAGCAGAAACTTGAGGCAGAGACAACGGAGGAAAGCTGTTTGCTGGCTTGCTAACAGTCTCATGCTCAGCTAGATTTCTAATATGGCCTAGAACTGCTTGTCTAGGGAATGGTGCTGCCCACAGTGGGTTAGACGCTGCTGCATCAATTAACAATCAATATAATCTCCCAGGCCAATCTGATCTAGGCAATGCCTCAATGGAAATTCAGTCTTAGGTGACTTTAGACAATGTCAAGTTAACAATTAAAGCTAATTATAATAATGTGTTTATAGCATATATAAATGTGACTAAGAGCAAGAGAACTAAAGGAAATGTGCTATTTCCAAAATCTCTACATTTTTTCAAAATATTTCAGTATTAATTTAAAATAAACTGTGATAAAGAATTATGTCATAATCCCTAGAGAAATTGCTAAAAACAACACCCAAAAGCCATAGAAAGATGGGTTACCGATCAAGAGTTAAAGATAATGTAATGAAATGTAAGAATTAGATTTAAAAGAGGAAAGATAATTCATGCGATAAAAAGAAAAACAAATAGCAAGTGGCAGAATTGATAAACCATCTTGCCAATTGCTTTAGATGTGAGGAATAGAAATACATTCTTCCTAAAATAGAGGTTGGATGTGGGGGAGGGGCTCAGTGATCAAAACATGTCTAGGTCCTAAGACTCAATCCTGAAACAATAAATAATAAACAAATAAGAGCAGCAGACTGAATTCTAAAAGAAAAAGGGAAAATTTAATTATTGTCTCTAAGAGAACATCCTAAATTCTGAGAATTTAGATTCTTTGATTCTAGGGAGACAGAGACAGGTGGCTCTCTAGGGACCTCTGACCAGCCAAATCAACCTACTTGGTGAGTGCCAGGCCGGCGAGAAATTCTGTCCCAAAACAAAGGTAGGCAGTACTTGAAATTGTCCCCTGGGTTCAACACTCTCAGGAAAATATATGTATGTATGTGTATGTGCACACATGCATACACGTGCACACACATGTGAGCATGAGTGCCTACACACACACACACACACACACACACACACCAGCATTTAAAGGAACATAAACACACAAATATATACATATATGTGTATGTGGCCATAGTTGACTTTACATGGTTCCTGATATTTCTGCATCTCTCCTTTCAAGTGCCTAGGGAGTTTTCACCAAGGCAGAGTTGAAAATATTGAAATCTTACACAGTATATTTTTCAATTAAATGTAACCAGAGTTCTCCAGTTGAATTAAATTAAAAGGCAGCAGAAGCTGCAAAGCCCAACATTAACAACCCCCCAGCGATCTGCAGCTTGACTCCCTTGGAAACAACCCATGAATCAAAGAAGTTAAAACAAATATCAGAAGCCATGGCAGTGCATACATGTAATCCAAACATTCAGGAGGCAGAGGCAGGAAGATGTCTGTGAGTTCAAAGCCAGCCTGGTCTACAGAGTGAGTTTTAGGTCACTACAAAGGAAAGGTGTAGTATGAAAAGGACCATTGAAAAAGTATCACCAGGAGCCGGCTGGTTCAATGTTCAGAATTTAGAAGCCTCTTAACTAATAAAAATGATACAGATTTTAAATGTTTTAATATTTTATTCTATATGTGTGCCCTCATGAGCAAGCATATGTCTATATGTGCATCACATATATGTGGTGGCGGTGGGTGCCAGAAACAGCATGGGACATCCCCTTGGAAATGGAATTAGGGTGGTTGTGAGCAAACTGGTGTGGAAATAGTGAGAATGACAGGTTAAGGTTTTTAAAGACTCAAATAGATATTTTGAAGAAATATATGTACAGCAAATAAACACACAGAAAGATACTAAACATCATTAGTTATCAGGGAAATTCAAGTTAAAACCACCATGAGATAATTCTACACATGACTAAAATATGTTTGTTTTCACTCATTTCTGCTTTTTGCAGGTTTGGAAGTTTGGTTTGGTTTTGTTTTTCTGTTGAGCAAGAATGTGTTAAATATCTATGTGTCTTGGCCACTATTCTGTGCTCTGGGTATAAAAGATGAATAGGGCTTGGCCTCTTATGGAAAATCTGAATCTAAACAGGAAAGCAATTATGTAAAGAACTCAGTTACCCATCTGGGGAGAGAACTCAGTCAGCAATGTGCTTTCCACACATGCATGAGGACCTGAGTTCAGACCCGAGCCCATCGGGGTTCCACTGCAGGAAAGAATAGAATCCCAGAATTCCCTGGCCGGCCAGTCATGCTGAATCAGCATGTTCTGAGTTCAGCAAAAGACAACGACTCAAAAGATAATGTGGAGAGTGATTGAGGAGAACATTGACATCAGCCTCTGAGTTATACACACACACACACACACACACACACACAGCATCCCCTCCATACACAGATATGGACACACACTAACAGCTGGTTGTCATGTAACATGTGAAGTATGTACTAGACAGTACTGTGTGTGTGGAGAAGGCAGAGAAGTTTGGATTCCGAGGTAGGAAGAGCTCCATTCCTACGGCTGTCAGAGGACTTGAACTGTCCCATACTGGCTTAGGGGTGTTGGATGGAAGTATGAGGAGTTGGGATGAGAGCAAGAATGCAGGAGGACAATGGGGTCGCTCATTCTGCTAACAATCAAGTCAGTCACTGAGGGAAGCACATTAACCTGTCACTTTGGAGATGTGGTCTGAGTCACTAAGACTCTCACTTTGTCTTGCTGGTGCTAGCTCCTGGTTCCGCTAGAATAGTGGACGAATGGTCACTATGTACTGACTACACTCAGTTCAGGTGATCCTTTCCAAATCCAGCTCTTCTTCCAGACCATGTTCACTTGATTGCGCTTCTCTCTTGCTCACTCTACTGTCTTACTAACTAAGCTGTCTTCATGTAGTAAGTAGGGGGCAGAAAATAAGCGTTGACATGTAGATGCCTAAATATGTGTGTGTGTGTGTGTGTCCAGGCAT
This sequence comes from Tokudaia tokunoshimensis, assembly GCA_036184795.1. NCBI lineage: Eukaryota > Metazoa > Chordata > Mammalia > Rodentia > Muridae > Tokudaia > Tokudaia tokunoshimensis. The sequence goes on along the minus strand of BTHU01000012.1, from coordinate 133,561,894 downwards.
GTGTGCACATGCCTATGGAAGTCATCTGCCTTGCTCTCTTTCATCTGTCTCATCCATCTTGCCTTTCAAGTCATACTTTTTATTGGCCTGTAGCTCACCAAGTAGACTAGGTTGGCTGACCAGTGAGCCCCAGTGATCTGCCACTTCCCTGGCACTGGGTTACAAGTGTATACCACTATACTCTGCTTCTTATACATAGGATCTGGGAATCAGACTCAGGCAAGCAATTTACTGACTAAGCCCCTGCCTTCAAACCAATTTTTATATTATTATTTTACATCTTAAATTTGGCTTTGGGGATTTAACAACAAAGACTTAGATTACTTTTTCTCTGATACCTCTGTTTCTGCACATCAGGAAGGAAGGGGGTGCACTGAGTATGTTCTTATCAAGGAGAGCCACTCATGAAATACAGCTGGCTTCCAATATCCCGGGCTTCCACATCTGCAAATGAACCAACCTCATGTAAAAATAGTATAAAGAAAGAATTGATCTGGACTGGAATGCACATTTTTTTCCTTGCCATTATTTCTTAAACAAAGCAGTATTGCTGTCTGCAAAGTATTTATATTGTATTGGTCTTTATGCATAATCTAAAGATTATTTAAATTATACAAGAAATCGTGTAGAAACTATTTGCCAAGCGACAAGCCTGAGCATCTGCAGTTTTGATGATATCTATGGGGATCTGGAACCAATCTCCCAGTGGATGGAAAGGGACCACTGTACTAGAAAAAACACACATCTGTTCACATATCAAAATAGCAGTATTCCAAAGAAAGGGATGAGGACGGATTCCTATGAGACGAGAACACTTCACGTTTTGGTGGGTAAGAAATCGAGAAGGCAAAGAATGGATTCATAGATCCATAGATCTCAGTGGCATTCTCAGTGTCCATGTACTGAGGTCCCTTTTAACCCCCACAATTTCCTCTGGAGTAGAAGCAATGGGCTGTGAATTAGAGAGATGAGAGTTGTTGTTGTTGTCTTGTTGATTTGTTTTGATTTTTTTAAAACAGGATTTCTTTGTAGTCCTGACGTCCTGAAACTCACTCCATAGACCAGGTAGGCCTTGGACTCAGAGATCTACTTGCCTCTCCCTCCCAGGTGCTGGGATTAAAGGCATGTACCACCACCACACGGGTGAAAGATGAGTTTTGATCTCAGTCCTACTCCCCACTCAGGACACGTGGCCTCAATGTTAGTCTCTGCTCCTCAGTTCTTTTTCTTAAAAGTAATTTCTGTCTAGGTCACTGGTTCTCAGAGCGCAGCCCTGAGAGCAAGTTCAGCAGCAGGACCTAGCAAGCTATAGAAGCCCAGGCATTGAACCCAGCCTCCATTACAGAGTGAGAAAGTCTGGGATGACCCCAGGCAATGGTACCTCGCCCAGCCTGGAAGGGTGCTGTGCTGCCTATGCCTTCCAGAGTTGGTGCTGGGTGTAGAACCAATGACCGTGCATAAATGCAAAGACAGGACTGCTGACCTGTGGAAGACCTTCAGTCACCATGCCGCCCGAGCTCCTCCATTTCTCACCTTTACACAGTCCTTCCTCCATTCACCTGCAGATCCACTTCCTTTCCCTGTTCTCTCTCTTTCTTCTCTTCCCCATCCCATGGCAAAACAAAAGTCTAACATGCTCACCCCTCCCAGGCCAATTATTGACAATGCAGTCCACATGCTGATGAAAGAACCAATTAGGGAAAAATGCCTTCTTTTTTTTTCTTTTCACCGAACAGAAAAGCACTAACTGGCTATTTAAAGTCATGCGGGAACTGCCACACACAAAGCCCGATGATTTGGCTGAATTTTTCACTTTCCAATTGCCTATGTGGGTGCTGTGTAGACAAAACCCAAACTAATTACTCTGTAGGTCGCTGGCTTTCACCACAGCAACAGAATGTGGGAGTCACGGACAGAAGATGCAGCCAAATGGGGTCCCTGGGAAGAGGAAATAAGCCATGTTTCCCCTTAAATCCAGGCCTGCATTTATTGTTAGCAAAAGCTCATAATGAAGATTGCTGCACTCGTGTGCTGACAAGCACATTCAAATGAACAGAGCGGCCATAGTTGGCACACGTGGACTTCATTCACTCCGTGGCGCTTGTTTGTGTAACATTTCCATCATTTATCAGAACTTTGTTTTTCTAATCACTAGATTGATAGAAGTAAGTATGGAGTATCAGGGAGAAGGGCAAAGCTTAGAAACAAACACGCAAGCCCCGCATTTGTATCAATCCATTGACTTAATTGATAATCAGTGTGTTTCTATTCGCTTTAAAACCAATTATTGTGATTTAGCCGAATCAAAGGGAAGTCTCCCTTTAAAGTTTAATTTGAAATACTAGAAATAACTTTGAAAATGTCACAATTTCAATTGAATTTATTAGGCAGATTATATACTATCAAGTGTCAATTCTGTCTGGGCAATTGTCAGGGGGGCTTCAGAAATACTGTCAGCAGAGTTTGGCACCATAATCTCGGGGGAGTTCTCAAGCCTGTTCGCCATAGCTCTGGATTCTAGTGTCTTTGACACTGAAGGGCTTAACGTTCTTCATCTTATTTCTCTTTGGTCTTTCAACTACTCTGTTCAGCGGCACTGATGCTTCCTCTGAGAAGTCAGTGGCTGTATTTCCTGTGTCCATCTCAGCACCACAGAGTGCTTCAAGGCCCAGGGGCCCAGGCCTAGCCCTGTGGCTGTCCTACAAGAAGCTGTTTCTGGCTTTGAAGACACACACAGGCATGGGGTGTTTCCTAAACAGGGTTCATGCTGACAGTCCTGGATAGGTTAGTGATGGATTTGGTTTTCTCTCTCCTTTTGTTGTTATTGTCATCTAATTTTTCCCCCTAAGGGTGGGCATTTTTTTTCAAGGACTGCTGTGTAAGACTGCACCCCCCAAGTTCAACCATGTAGAATGTCTGTTTAGTGCGTTCACAGTGCTAGGGAGACAAATGCCCACTGTATCACGTGTGAAATCTGCATTGCTTTATCACGTGGATCTCACTTAACTTTCATTGGACTCTGAGACAGACATGACTGTTATTCTATTTGAAAATAGAGAGAACTATCTCTCAGAAAGCTCAGACTCCTCCCACAAGCATAGGAAGACAGTTGTTTTTATCTTTAGGTCAGACTTGACTCACTAGAGAGCCCCGCTGTTCTGCAGGGTAGAGTGTCCTGAAGGGTACTGCTCTTCAAGGCAGAGTTTGCAAACTAAAGATGAATTTACTGATGACATCAGCAACCCAAAAGGCTCTAAAGCCCTGCTTCCTCTCCCCCTCACCAACAAGCTCTTCCTGTGGAGGAGGAGGGCGGGGAAGCCAACAGAGCCTCTTCCAGGAACCACCCCATCATGTGCCTAGTGCGGTTTGAATTATGCTTGGTGGTTCCAGCACCTACTGTGTAACCTTAAACAAATAACTTGGCCTTTCTCACCTCAGTTTCCTATTAGGCAAAGCGACTGTATTAGGCGATACTGATTGTGCACGTTTGTCAAGGATGTTACTGACCACAAAGCTTTCCACACCCAGCTTGAGCTATGGGGAATTTCTAAAAACATCAAATGGGCTCTGATGCTTCCTTTGCTTTAATGGCCCCCTGCCCCCATAAGTAGGTTTTCATTGCTCATGTGTAATAGAAAACAATCTGATTTGCTATATTAATATTTAAAGCTAATGAACTTCTATTATTCAGTCTGTAATATAGCTGTTTTGCATAAGGATTAAAGTCTGAATTTCTCACTAAGGGCTATAGTCAGCTGAAGAAAACGTTTCCCATTAAGGTGAGTATACTGCTGTCTAAGCTGTGGTCTTGGTTTTCTTTTCTCACTGAAACAAAAGCAACTTAAAGAAGAAAGGCTCTAGCAGAACCATCATCAAAGATAGCAGAGAAACTGCATCCAACAACAGATGGAAGTAGATACAGTGTACCACAACCAAACTTTAGACTGAGCCCTGGGAGTCCTGGGGAGGAGAGGGGAGGAGGGATGGGAGCAACCAGAGGCACATCACAAGAACATGGCCCAATCAACTAACTGGGACTCATGGGGACTCACAGAGATCAGGGGGCCAATAGGGGCTCTGACCTAGGTCTTCTACATATAGGTTAGGGTGAGTAGCTTGATGTTCTTTTGAGAATCTTAACAGTGGGAATAGGGGCTGTCCCTGACACCTTTGCTTCCTTTTGGGACCCTTTTCTTCCTACTGGGTTGCCTGTTCAGTCTTGATATGATGGTTTGAGTCTGGCCTTATGTAGCTTGTTATGCCACGTTTGCTTGAAGTCCCTGGGAGGGCTGTTCTTGTCTAAGAGAAGGTAAAGGAGGGTGGGATCTGGGGGAGATGTGAAGTGGTGGGGAGACTGGGGGAAGGAGAGGAAGGGGAGGAAGGGGACATTGTGTTCAGGATGTAATGTATGACAGAATAAAAAGGGAAATATATATATATAAATGTATATATTTATACATATATAAAGAAAGAAGGCATATTGTTTGAGGGTTCAGAGCATCATGGTGGGAAGCCATGGCAATAGGAGCATGTGGCAGTTGGTCACATGACAGCTGCAGTCAGGAAACACAGGAGTGTCAGTGCTCAGTCTCAGCCTGGTCTCCTTCTTGTTCAGTCCCAGGCTCCAGTGCACAGAAGAATGATAGCCATACTCAGGGTGGATCTTCTACCTCAGTTTACTCCAATCTAGTAATTCCTTCATAGTCAGGCCCAGGGTTGTTTCCTAGACATTCCTAGATCCCATCGACTGGGCAAGCAATATTAATCAACACAGCTGTGAGGGTACCTCATCAGATCTCAGAAGTCTCTATCTCCTTAAATTATTCAAAATCCAGATGAGGTATCAAGTCAGCATTCTTAGAGCACACTGAGCCAAATGGCTTCAATAGCTACACACGCAATTACTTCTGCTGAGTTCTTTCAAGCCCCACATACAGTAATGCTTTGATACCCCTCGCTCACTGCTCTTGGAAACTCCAACAGCAGCCATTCTTTACCATCTGAGCGCAGAAGTCATCATAAGGTAAGTGTTCCAGGCTTAAATCTTAGCTATGCTTAATTAAAAAAAAAAAGCCATGCTTAGGATTTTCCCATTTTGAAGTACTGGGAATTGAGTCCAGGGCCTCATTATACAAAGGCAAGAACTCTACCGTTTAACCCTACCCCCAGGACTTGATAAGTTATTCATGCTGGTTTTGAACTCATTTTGTAGCCCACCCACACCTCGAACTCATCATTTTCCTGCCTCAGCCTTCTGGGTCTCAAGACACAGGATGTATATAGATGGAGCAGTAAACAAATGATATTTTGTATCCTAAGCCTTAGTTAAGACCAGCTAAGATTTAAGCATTGAACAATCATGTTCTGATGACTTCTGTGCTCAGATGACAATGGTTGCCTTTGAAGTCCCCAAAAGCAGTGCATATTGGGCATCAGAGCACTGATATATTTGGAGTATGGAAGAACTAAGTACTGAATCCTAAGTACTGCTTGAGCAATGCCAATACGTTAGCTCCTTGCTCCAAGTCAGAGTGAGTGTGGTGTGGTGTGACCTGGTTCATCATGCCTCAACATGGCTGAAGTCCCTGCTCAGAGGGCAAAATGAGATGGATGTCCATTGGCTTGGAGCTTAGCACAGGGTCTGAGAGCAAATCCTTTTCAGGTTCATCTAGGTTCTTCTCAGAACCCAGACCCTTGCAGCTGGGCACTGAATCCCGATTTCCTTGAAGTTTATCATGTAGAGCCACCTTGGATGCCTTCAGGATACACAGACTCTACTGAACTCTACTGTTCAGATGTCTCTGACAGCCTCTTCTGGCCTCAGCCAGAAAAACTCTAGTATTTAGGATATGTGTTCTTATGTTGCTCCAATCAAGGCTACCCTCCTTATGTCACAGTATCTATTCCAGGCCCAGAGTGTGGGATGTAATGTTTTTCAGAAAACTTTTTTTTTGACAGCTGTCATCAAGGGGTTCCAGCCAGTGGGGGTGGAGGAAACATAACCCTGAAATCCCAGATCTCCATAAGGAGTGTAAACAACACATGGTATGACTATATGAGGGAATAATATTCACTCATGAAAAAGAAGAGAATCCTAATGCATACCACAATGTGAATGAAGTTAGATAATACATAAATGAAATAAACCTAATTCCACTTTTACTAGTTACCAATCATAGGCAAATTCATAGCCAGAGAAAGAACAACAGAGGTTACCAGGTACAGTGAGGGAAGGGAAATAAAGATAGTTATTATTTCATTTCTGAAACATTTCTGTTTGGGATGATGAAAATATTCTGGAAAATTGATTATGATGGCAGCTGCAGAGGAGTGTGAATGTAATCAGTGGTGTTAAATTACAAACCTAAAATGGTTTAAATAGTAAACTTCATTTTGTGTGTGCATGTGTAGGATACTTCTTATCACAATAATGAAAAAAATTAAATGTTGAAATACAGGAGAGCTTAAGAAAGGCCTAGGAAGGATTACAGCCTGAAAGAGGCAGTTTGGGCAGGAGATAAGATCGTCTGAGGGAGGGCGGGGGAAAGATACAGACTGGGTGGAGGAGGGGCTGTCATATTTTGGTTCTCTCTCTCTGGTTCTGAAGCCGGGAGTGACCTGCCCTTTGCTATGTCATGGCTCCTTTTCACACAGACTGCCTGGAGAGCTAAGCTCATCTGCTTTAGTTGGCATCTCAGGACCTCAAGGGTTGGTGGCAGAGGTGTGAGTTAAGTAGCTGATAGTTATTAAATATCACAATGTTGACATTCCGGGAAACAAAAGCAAGAAGGAAACACAGTGACTGAGCACTGCTTAACACTGGCGTTCTTTGCAGAGCAGAAGGCTACATAGTAATTCTATGAGCTGATGGCTGAGATCCTCAGAGATAAGCACGTTCCACTTACTCAGATATACTTGGAAAACCCGCGTGAAGGTTTAGCCGACGCTTCCCCAGGAGGCCTGGTTTGCCTCCAATCATCCCATCCGCCTTCTGCTTTCGAGCGTGCACATGTGACTTCCCTGCTAAACTGCAGATTTAAATTCAGTACAGGGGGAGATCACATCTGCTTGGATGAGACAAATGGATGAGATAGAACCAAGTGTGTGTGAGCACGAAGCCAGTGTGCGTGAAGCACTCACTCACTAACATCTGTCTCTGCCTAAAACATAGACGGCAAAGAGCAGAGGGCGGCCTCTTCCAAACAGAACTGTTTCCTTTGGATGCTCAGCGTGCCTGTGTTATCTAGAGACATTTGGAGGAGCCACAATTTGTAGTCTTTCTGCAATGTTAAGTTTCCTGGGTCTTGTTGTTGCTGTTTTTAGACAAGGTCTTTTGATGTAGCCTGTGTTGCCCTGGCACTGGCTATGTAGACCAGGCTGACCTCAAACCCAGAGAGATCCTCCTGCACCTGAAATGCTGAGGTTAAAGATGTGTGCCACCACACCCAGCCATTTTCTCAGTGCTTTGTTTTCATAGTCTAGATGTTACCCAGGTTTTCTGATGATTTAACCACAACAAAACAATAGAAGTGATAGTGTGAGAGAAAGGTAGGCGCACAAAGAGTTACTAATTCTAACACAAACCCAAAATTCTGGCCCTGATTCCTATCTTCAGTTTAAAGGGAAGTGAAAAGAATGAGCTCTCTATTTGAGACAAGGTCACGTGATCTGAACCTGTCACCTAGAACTTGGTGGTGCTCTTGCCTGTAATCCTAGCACTTAGGAAACTGGAACAGGAGGATTGCCATGAAGTCAAGGCCACCTTCAACTACTTAGTGACTTGTAGGCTAGCCTGAGTTACCATGTGAGACTGTACTATTCACACTGACTGTTTAACATGATGGACTTTATGGGGTTTGTACAGTGACATTTCTCCATTTGTAAAGAACTCAGTCATTCCTAGTGTAGTACTACACACCTGCAAACCCAGCACTGGTACCAGCCCAAGGCAGGAAAATCGGCAACTGAGAGCATGTGAGATTGTCTCAAAGATTAAAAACTGAGGTTGGATATAGCTAAGTTGGTAGAGTGCTTGCCTAGCATTTATGATTAGGTTGGGAAACAAACCCAGTACCCGGTCTGATTCCCAGCACTGCATAAACCAGGCTTGGTGTGCATGCCTGAGATACCAGCACTTTCCAGGTGGAGGCAGGAAGATCGCCACACGGTAACTTTGTGTGAGAACCCTGTCAGAAACAGCAGGTCAGCTCCCCACGACCAAGTATGTGGAGGTGGGGGGGGAACACAGCCAGACATGAACTTTCCATTCCATGACTGCCTGGAGTAAGGACAGATATGGAAAAGGGCTAAACAGAGAACTACCCTGCCTAGGGTGAGGACAGAGAGGGAAGTGACTCAGCAAAAAGACAATGCCAGGAAACACCACGAATACCACAAGGTGGGCAGGACAGGACCAAATGACAGAGACAACCTCCCCACTCGAGTTGACAATAATTTTAAATGTTGCTCAGGGTAACCAATAGCAGTTGTCCAACTCAGGCGACCGCTGAACTCCCCCGCCCCCCCCAAAATGTTTATAAAAAGGGTATGCTTTGTGAGCTCGCGGTCTCCTCTTGCCTGCATGCTGGGGGACCCCAATATACATTGGAACATTAAACCTCTTGAGGATTGCAGTGATTCTGGTCTCCGTGGCCTTATTGAGTGGGGGGTGGGGGGGGTCTTCCGACGGACTGGAAACAAACCCAGTACCCGGTCTGATTCCCAGCACTACATAAACCAGCCATAGTGTGCATGCCTGAGATACCAGCACTTTCCAGGTGGAGGCAGGAAGATCGCCACATGGTAACTTTGCAGCCAGCCTGGGGCACAGGAGACCCTGTCTATGAATTGAACCTATCAGCTGATCTTAGTTTTCAGTTCTACCAAGCTCTGCATTCCCTATGTGGAAGGCTGGTGTGGGGGGAAGCAATGGTCTCTCTTTATAGGCAGCCTACTAGGGAACTGGTGTAACCGTGTGCTTTTCAGCACTAGGCCACATCAGATGAGGCGTAGTTTTCTGCTCGGATCCTCTAGCTGCAGCACCTCAGCCACAGGTAGTTAGCACTTAGTCATTAACCATCACTGCGAGAGACTGCAGCTTAAAGCTACTCTTCCACAGGCTAAACCATCTAGGTTACTAGATGTCAAACCCATTGTGTGCTCTTCTGTGGGATTGCTCTAAACAACTGCAGTTATTGGGGCCTGGGAGGCACAATAAATTGACTCCTAGAGAAATACCTTCAGTGTCAGGCACCAGGGAATGTGTGATCTGAAATAGCAGATAGAGAGGCGTATAAAATGCTATAAATCAAGGCAGTTTTTGCCTGAATAGAGTCTGCTCAAGGGTCTGCCCTTCTTCCTGCAGCTCTGTTCCTTTGCCTCCTCCTGGAAGCGGCACCTTGAGATGGCACATAATTCCAAGAGAAAGCAATCTGTGCTCCCTGAGTGTCAAGAGCTGGTCCCTAGGGAAAAGGAGAACTTTATGGTTCCCCAATGCCTTTTAAAAAATACTTCCCAAGTGAGTTATTTCAATCTGCATGAGGCACTCAAAATAACTACTCTTTCTCAACTCTAACCACCACTCAATCACTGAAGAAGAGGACAATGAAATACGGCCACTGTCGAGTGGCAGTTCTTTTCTTGAGGCCAGAAAAGGAGGAAATTCATATAACCATTAGGTTCTGCCACAGTCACTATATTGGATGAAGTAAAGTTCTGGAGTTGGGCTGTGGCTATTACTCAGTTGGCAGAGTTAGCCGAGCATATTTGAAGCTGTGACTTCCATGCTAGCCCTGCAGAACTGGACATGGTGGCACACACCTGTCTGTAATCCTGTCCCTCTCGAGGTTAAGGCTGAAAGATCATAACATCAAGGTCATCCTTGGCTATATTGCAAGTTTGAAGCTAACCTGGGCAACACAAAGCACTGTATAGAATGAGGTGGTGTGTTTTTGGCCTACATCTTTTCTACCAGCAGACTGACATTTTAGTAGCATTACATGGTTGGGATTTATTACAGCTGAAGGTAGCTTTGAACCAGAAAGATAACTACAGATGACTATTCTTAGACATTTTGGGTGGGGTCACTACTTTATTTAATTTATGCCCAAGAAAAGCTTAAAGAAAAGTTTTAGGTGACCTTTGGTGGAACAATATAAAGGTTGGCTATTGTCCTTGGAAGGCTGGATGTGTGCCATGTACCACTGCTTGCTTGGTTGAAATGGTTCAACCATCCCTGCAACAAAAAGTGAGAAAATCCAGCCTGCCTCAGAGCCACTATTGGATAAAATCCACAATAAATGATCTTGAAAACTTCAGTCATGCTCACTGAAGGTAGAACATGAATGATGACAATTTCCCCCGTTGTCTCCTAGGAAGTTGTAAAATAGCACAATAGACTCAGTAACAAGCTTTGTATTAGTGAATACTGTATGGTTTGAGTATGGTCACCTGCCCCCAATTTCATGCTACAGTTGGATTGCCACTGTGGCAATACCAGGAAGTGGGGCCTTTAAGGGGAAATTGACTGGGAGGGAGTAATGCCTTTCTCAGGGGACCAGGCTAAATCTCAGATTAGTCATCGAGTAGTCCGCTCGTCTGTATGTAACCTGGAGAGAGAACTATACCCTCCTCTGGAGAAGTTCCAAAGCTGTTTAATTAAAAACCCATACATTATACTTTTTATGTTCCCAGGCTTTGTCCAAAGCCATTCCTGGAATAACCCCTGACCATTAGTTATCAGTCTGGTTTACTGGATGAACACCTTCCAGTACAAGGCCCTGAACATATGAAAACTTTGGCAGACTATCTCAATATTCTCTCCTCTGCTTCTTATGTTTGTATGTCACTGGAGTCTTTGCGCTAAAGAGCTGAGAGAAACTATTTAAGAAGAGTGAAGGTTTACTTGGGTTCCAGGTTTCAGCCCTTAATCTGATGCTCAGGCCTGAAACAAGACAAGGAGGGTGTGATGGGACAGAGCTGTTCCCTCCCAGTACCCAGGAAGCAAGAGGAAAGACAGGAAGGGGCAGGACAAGGTAAATCCTTCCTATTCTTATGAGGTGTAGGTAGATTAGGGGTCCCTTTTGCTTTGGTCTGGTTAGTTTTGGAGACAAAGCTTCAGTATGTAGTCCAGTCTGGCCTGGAACTCAGGGTCCTCGCGAGTCAGTTTACCAAGTGCTAGGATTACAGGCACGAGCCAGCACACATGTCAATCATCCAGAGTCCTTTAAAAATGAGCATCTCTTGAGCTTATCTTCTTCACGTAGGAAGTCTACATCAGATGTCCACTTTGTTAGAATGGATCACACAGTCGGCCACTCTCGATGGCTGCGTCATGTCCACATTATGTCTTGAGTGCATTCATTTCTTGTGGACGAACAAACCTCCCGTATATCATCATCCTAGTTAACTACAGCTCATCCATTTACCGATTCAACTAATAGTAATTAAGTGTGTTGGGACCTAACACTATGCTAGGTTAACAGGTAAGAGCCCCAAAGGGGGGGGGGGGGCACCAAATCTGCTAAGTACCACAGAAGTGCTAAACTCAGGAAGTAAGAGAGGACATCTAACACCACCTCAGGACAGGCTCAGGACTTTGGATAGATAACAGAGCATCCTGGGAGGTAAAGGCCAAAGGTGAAGTGTGGTGACTGAGCAGAAGTTTTCCTTGAAAGTGGAAAGAGGAGGAAATAATAGTTAACACAGTGCCTTGATTGGGTTGGGAACTATTATGCTATTCTCTCTCCTCCTCCCCTTCCCCCCCTCTCTCCCCCTCCCTCTCCCCCTCCCTCTCCCCTCCCTCTCCTCCCCTTCCCTCTCCTTCTCCCCCTCTCTTCTGCCCTTCCCGCCTACTCCATGTGTATGTGTCTGTTCCATGTGAACATTCATGTAGAGGCCAGAGGTTGATATTAGGTGTCTTCTAATTGCTTCCCACCTTATTTTGGGGGACAGAACCTCTCATCTACCCTGTAATTCATGTATTCAGCTAGACTGACTGGCCAGCAAGCCCTAGGGATCCTCTGATCCTGCCTTCCAGTGCTACAATCACAAGTATATCACTATACCTTACATTTTTATAGAGTTCAAATCAAATCCTCATGTTTGTGCAAATGCTTCACCAACTGAGCCACCTCCCCGGCTTCCAACTGGATACTTTTCTACAGGTGCTGCTATAACCTGCTGTAAACAGGGAAACTGGCCATGTGGAAAGTCAAGTAACTTGCTGAGGTCATACTGTCAGCAGATGCAGCAAGACAGGATTCCCAGGATTCTTTATGCTATCTTTTGCTTCATTATCACAAGTACAGCCTCAGGGTTCCAAATACTGAGTAGTTACTGTGTGGCTTAAGAGCCACTAACTGGAATGGTAACAATTTTAAAAGTGTAAGATCATAAGATTGGATCAGTCACTGTTGTGTAGTGATGGTGGTAGGTATGTGAAACGTTGCAGTCGCTGCATAAACCATTGGGCATTCTCTCAATAAGTTATACAAAAAATGACTGGTACCATTTAGGAAGCAGTGAGGGAGGACATAGGTAGGTTACTGGAGACATGCCTTTGAAGGCATACTAAGGACTAGCCCTTCCTCTTCCTCTTTCTTTGCTTTCTGGTTGAGATTAAGTGAGCAGCTTCCCAAATCAAACATTCCGGCTGTCAGCATTTTTTCTAAGCTCCACCCCACAGTAACCTGGCAACGGCCAGATATGCCTGACTCACTATAAAAGGGGCTTCTTGTCCCCCCCCCCTCTTGCCTTCTTGCTCTCACTCTGTCCTCTGGCCCCTTACCCCCTCTCTCCCCATTCCCCTCCCCACTCTCTGTCCACGTGCTCATGGCTGTTCTCTCTCTCTCTCTCTCTCTCTCCCTCCTTCCCCCACCCTCTCAACTCCCCAAGCCATGAATAAACTCTATTCTATACTATACTCTCTTGTGGTTGGTCTCTCAGAGGGAAGGGATGCCCCATCATGGTCCCTCAGAGGCACCTTCTTCCCCAATACCTGAGTACACTTCCACCAGACATATTCTCTCTCTCCTTATCTTTTTATAAAATACAACAACCGAGTAAAAATGCCTCAACACAGACTCAAAAGCAAGGAAGCCATCCGGCCATGGAATGAAGTCTTCAGAACCACAGGACTCCACAAAGTTTTCTTCTCTCAGAGTTGATTGTCTCGGGTGTTGGCAGCACTGGATGGCTAAAGACTGTATATGTGAAATATCTAGAGCTGTTAAATTCATGGAGGCTGAAAATAGAATCTTGGCTGCCAAGGACTTGGAGGAGAGGGCATGGCACCTCTTTAATGGGTGTGGGGATTCCTCAATAGGTACCTTGATATTCTGGAGTTAGAGAATGTTGATGAGCACACAGCTTTGTGGCTATACTGTTATTAATTTTGTGCTACTTGTGTGTCAGCATGGTTTCTAAGAGTTTTAAAACTGAAAAAAAAAGGTTGAGTAATTTGTTTAAAGTGAGTTTAAAATCAGATGGGGGAGAGCCCATTCCGAGCACTGCAAGGTGTCTGATGTTACCATAGTGAAGTGCGTGCATGGATGGATGAGTAGTGGAATAAATGGGAGAAGTTAAGATGAGAAAGGGAATTCATCTCCATTATGAAGGTGTTGTGTAAGGTAGATGGAGACAACCTTAGAGGGACTGATTCAAGTAGGAATCAGAGTCTGAGGAAGAGAAGGTGCCCCTGACTTCTTTTGGGAGTAGGGAATGTTTCCTATCATATGCACTTCTATGGATTAGCCCACTCTTGTGAACATTAGTCAAGAGAAAGTGATGGTCAAAGCAGAATGAAGACCAAAGTTGCTAGTTATCACTCCATACTCTAACCTGACACTGAAAATAGAGATATTTGTCTTTATAGAGATAGCCATACACTTCCTAGACCATATATTTGCCATGAGTATTAAGCAGGCTGGTGCGTGCAACATCTTAGAACCTTGGCACAAATTCAACACTACACAATTGTTTGGTTGTTATTACCTTGCTGGTCTCCATCAAGTGTTCTTTGGCTCTACTCATTACATCAGATGTAGTGAAACAGGTGCTGTCTTATCTGGACTGTTTATACAGGCACACTGTGTTTTGTTAACCAGGGGGGAAAAAAGTCATTGAAACTTGACCTCATGGGAACCTGAATTATCTACTATGGCATCTGCATTTTACAACTACTACATAAATTTCCTTCCTTCTTGCTTTGATAACCATAGGCGGAGGGGGTGTTCTCAGTCCAGTCTGTACTTGCCAACATGTAATTTAGTGCCACTAATAAAGAGAGTCCTATCCATTAACACAACAAAATGAACTAATCTGCTTTTACTCATTTAAGTAAAAACTTGTAAGATCTGCTTTTATAGCTCCATGCTACATGAGCATTGTTCTCTTCCGAGCAAATGCATGATAAAAAGGACAAAGGCACAGGGAAATTGGATACTTCAGCATCTATAAATGTCTGTTATGCTTTGGAACTTTCTGCACCGACTCACTAATCAGATCTCACACATCCTCATTATGTAAAATGTGTACCAGTAGGATGTGAAAATGAGCCCTCTTTCACTGTAACCAGGCCTAAGGAAAGAAAACTTAAATTCTGGCATTTCAAACTGTTTATTAATGACAACAGTGTGATAAACAGTTCATTAATCCTATTTCTCAGGCTGTGAAATAAGCCAAGATTGCCACAGGCAAGTAATAATTTAAAGAGGCTTTTAAAATATTAATCTAAACTAGAGTTTAAGACTTTCAAAAAGGGTCAGAGGAGGTGTATCTTGGGTTTCACTGGCCATAAATCCTTGATCACAATTACACATCTCTGTCATTTAAATGAGAAAGCAGCCCTGGGTGACATGTAAATGAATGGGCCTGGTTCTGTCCCAATAAAACTTTATAAATGCTTCAATGTAGTTCGATCTCAAAATGTTGTTCTAAGTTAAGCAAGCTAGACACAAAAGGAAAGATGTCTGACTCCTTTCACACAGAAGGGAAGTAGAGTGGTGGACAGCAAGGTCTGGGAGGTGTGGAGTTCCGGTCTGGGAGATTAGAAAGTTATGCTGGAGCCACACATCTGTGAATGTCCTCAGTGCCACTGGAATATGAGCCTAAAATTGTATAAAAGGTTAATTCTATGTGATGTATTTTTAAATACAGTTTTTCTTCCTTACTTTAAAGAACAGGCAACTTACTTGCTAGTCAAGGTTTGCTTCATGATGTGGATTCTAGCCTTTCCCTTCCTCATCTGCCCTGGTTATTTTTACTGCCTCTGCTCCACTACATATTCCTCTGTCAAGCTGTGCAGGCAACACGTTGCTTTGTGTGCAGAGGAACAGAAACACGTATTCATGAAGGCTGCAATGTTTCCAGGGTTCATCCTTAAGGAAGCCAACAATTTTAGAAAATATGGATTCATGAGACAAATATAAGAGTATGCTGTTTCAACATGGCAGAATCCAGCAACTATAGGTTTCCTTTCCCAATGGCTAATAGCACATGTTTAGGGATACTTTAAGGATGCACCTACAGGCAATGCTATCAACAGGTTCATTTCTGTCTGAGAGTGATTAGCTAGCTTGTTCACATACTGAGCCCATGGCTTTGACTCCTGTCTTCTCTCTAACCAAGTAATTAGGTCAATTGGCCTTGACCTAACACGGATCTCCTTACTGCAGTTGGTAAATGTTCAACCTTTCATAACAACCCTCATCTCTTGTCATTAAAACTGTGGTGGGCAGAAATCTTTTTATTTTAGAAGAAAACCACTTTTAAATGTAAAAAATATGCATTATTATCAGGAAATATCATTGTCAACTAACATAATCCATTAAGACTGCTTGATAATTAGAGTCCCTTATCTTCTTGAGTTTCCTGTCCCAAAAATAATGACCTAAGAATTGGTCCAGGCAAACAACCTACAGGGTTATGAATTCTACATCTTTAATACAATGAAGTTCATTTTTCATTGATCTGAGAAAACAAAACTATTGATTTCAAATAAAGGAATGTCCTCTGTTTTTTTCTATTAATATTAATCCAAAATTTTAAAAACACCGATGCGATTAAATATTGCTCTCTTAAAAGTCACTTAAATTGTATGGCTTAGAACATAGGAACTGAAATAGTTTTTTTAATATATTTTTTATATATTTTTAAAATTTTATTTTTAGGATTTTCTTTTGAGATTATCATATAATTACAATATTTCCCCTTTGCCTTTCCTGCCTGAAAGCTCTTCTATATACTCCTCTCTACAGTCCTTCAAATTCATGGCCTCTTTTTTTCACTAGTTATTCTTACACAAATACATGTATATACACACTCTTAAATATAACCCGTTCTGTCCACATAGTATTACATATATATATGTGCGTATACACACACACACACACATATATGCTTTCAAGGCTGACTGTCACTGGACAAGTAATTGGTAGGCTCTTCCCTGGGGAAGACCACCTCTCCCATTCCCAGCTTGCTTCATTGCCTACAGTTCCTTGTGTAGGGTTGAGGCTTGCTGCCCTCTTTTTGCCCACTTTGGCATGTCCATTGATGCTGTCCTTGTTCAGCTCACAATTGGGCAGTCATGTTAGTGAGATTTTTATAGGTGTGGCTTCTGACATTACTGTGAGATTGACAGTCTCACAGAAAAGTATCTGATCCTCTGGCTCTTGCAACCTCTCTGCCCCCTCTTCCTCAATGTTCCCTGAGCCTTAGGTGCAGAAGTGTTTTGTGGATATGTCCATTGGTGCCAGGCTTTAAAACTTTGCATGGTTGGGTGTTGTTTTCTATGGTGTTCTTCATCTATTGCAAGGGCAAGTTTCCTTGATGAGAGGTCTGTGTGTATAAGGACAAATGTTTATTGACTGTTGTGAAGGATGATGATAGGGACTGTTGGAAGGGATTAGATGTTGTAGATTCTCCTCCAGTAATCCCGACTTCACTTGAGTCATTGAGTATTGATTGAGTAGTTACCTGAGTTTCCAGTACCAGGCATGATTTTCTTCCTGTTGTGTAGGCTTTAAGTCCGAGTAGAGAGCTATTAGTTACAGCCAAGGTATATATGCCACTGCTGTGCCCTTAGGGTGATTGTGCCATGCTGGTCGTTGGTGTGGTTCATAGGTATCAAAGCTGGCTAAGTTTGTTGGTTGCCTCCTTCCTTTCAAAGTGTGCATGGTGCCTTCCAGTACCATGAAAACTCATCTTGAGGGAAAGCCTTTCAAGTCAGTTTATACAGAGGGGTCTCTGGGCCTTGTGTCTGGAATGCATGATATCTTCAGCAATGGGGTTTACCTTCTACTTCTGACAGATACCTAAGGGTGACAGGAAGTAGGCTGTATATGTTGGGAGTCTCTTGGCTAACCCTGGCCAGCAGCTCAAAAAGAGGACTTCTAATGACTGTTGGGGTTTTTGTTGGGTAGTTTTTGACTCCTAGAGGGAACACTGTCACTCAGATGAGAAGAATACATTAAAACACACACACACACACACACACACACACACACACACACACACGGGATGCATATATTTTAGTTTTGTTTGTTTGCTTGTTTGTTTTTGTTTTTGGTAAATAGCTAAAATACTATGATTTCTTGTAGAGTTTTCTGACTTTCTTATTTTATCCTTTTCCTTCCTTCTTCTGTATTTGCATCCCTCCTTACTCCACAAAGCCCCCCCCCCCTTCCCTATTAGGTCACTGATTTTTTTTTAAAATTGTGACTCACTACATTGGGGATATGAAACCTGAAGAGGCCGCCTCCTGTAGCCAGGCAGGAACCCCAGTGGAATGATAGAGACAATAACCTACCTACAAAACTTTGGATCCCAAATTTATCCTGTCTACAAGAAGTGCAGGCATGGGGAATGAAACAGAGACTGAGGGGATGGCCAACTTGAGGACCCATCCTATGGGCAGGCACCAATCACTAACACTATTAATGATACTCTGTTATGTGTGTAGACAGGAGCATGTTGTCCTCTAAGAGGCTCCACCTACCTGGACTCAGACAGATACAGACACCCACACCCAAATACTGGATTGAGCTTGGGGACACTTATAGAAGAATAGGAAGAAAGTTTGCAGACCCCTAAGGGGATAAGAACTCCACAGGAAAACAGGAATACCAACAGAGTCAACTAACCTGGACCCTTGGGGCTCTCAAAGTTTGAACCACCAACCAAAGAACACACACATGCTGGAACTAGATGTGCAGCTTGGTCTTCATGTGGGTCCTGAACAATTGGAATGGGGCTATCCCAAAACCTGCTGCCTATACTCGGGATATGTTCTTCAAGCTGGCCTCAGGGGGAGAGGAAGTGCCTAGCCTCCCAGAGACTTGAAGTTTCAGGGTGGGTGATACCCAGAGGGGGGCCCAACCACTCAGAAAAGAAGGGGATGGGGGATAGGAGGATGAGAGAAGGATTGTGGAAGGGGGTGACTGGGAGGTGGGCAGTGAGCAGGATGTAAAATGAATAAGTAAAATATATAAAGTTCAATACAAAGAGATTTTCTTAATTCTTATGAAAAATCTTTTTATGACTATGTGAAAAAGACATTGATTTTTAGAAATTTCCAAACAGTAGATACAAAAGAATTTCAACTATTTCATTTGACACCAAAATAGATTGTTTACATTTTTAATATCATTCTTAATCTTCTTTTCTTTCAGTGATTGATCCTGTTATCAACGAAACAATGACTGAACTTACTGGATGGAGTAAGGCCAGATATTCTCATAAAATAAAAAAAAATATGTTTGTGTTCAAAACTACATTTTCTTGAAGTAATTTTCACCTGCATGCATTAAAATGTTGTGCTTAGATGTTCGTTAAGTTTAAAAGATTCAACAAAGTAGCAGCAGCATCTGACAGTCAAGCTGTAAACCTACTGCAGTCTCCTTTCTGAGCAGGAGCTGAGGGGGAAGACAGAGAGAACCATGATGGCTGGGAATTTATAGTCAGCAACATGATTAGGTTACAGCATTCACTCCTAAACACATGACGTGTTTACAGACCACTTGAAAAATCACCGCAGTCTGCCGACTGTTACCTGTTGACCTTTGAAAGTAGAAGCAAGTGAATTTTGCCCTCAGGACCCCTCTTTCATTTTGAAGTTTAATATAGTGTCATTGGTTCTCCAATATCCATGGTGCCAATTTCCTGCTGATGTCTTATATCTTGGGTTTCTTTTCCCCAGTTAGGAAAGTATAGAGATGAAATAGGTGAGGTAACTTTTGAGCACAGAGGACCACGTAATTACATGGTGTTTCCAGCACAATCCACCATGTTCTGACACTGGGTATCAGGACAATAAGTAAGATCAGTGGCTCGTCAGGGAGTCTCGGTGGAGAGCGTGGGTGGAGAGCGTGGGTGGGGGCCCAGCACGGGCAGGCACGGAGCTCCTGCAAAGCTGCTGACTGCGAGGAGTACAGAGTATTTATGTGGAGAGAGTTGTCTTCTCTGGTCCTTTCTGTGAGGTCTTTGGGGAGGCTCATTTTTCTCTTAAGAGGACAAGATGTCCCTTGCAGAGCAAAATGCTTTTCTGGGAAGCATTCACTGAAAAGGCTTTTTCTAACCCCAAAGAGTGGCCATCGCAGGTCTGGATTATATATTTCTATAGTTTGTCATTTAAATCATTTTGCTCTGGCCACGTATGAGAAGGCACTCTTACGTGATTCGGTGTGCTTACTCAGTAGCAATTCCTGCCGCTGGCTTGCACGCTTGACTTGAAGTGTCTGTTGGTTGTGGTTGGTGGCAGTGGCAGGCGGTTCGTTCAGGTTTTACACAGGACAGAGCAGTTTTATTATGTGCTCTAGGCTGGGTTTGAACTTGTGGTGCTCTGCCTCTCAATGTTGAATTCTGTACTGTGATGTGACCTCACTTTCCCCAACTCCACAGCGCGTTACCGTGAAAGCCAAGGGTGAGAGGACAAGGAATTCTGTGTTGCTCATCTTAGGTGTGCGATATTAGGAGCCTCCGATGAGAGATTTAACAGAGGCCAGTACTGACGACCCTAAGGTTGTCAACATTAAAATAATTACGCCGATGGCACCAGAAATGCACTTGGCTGTTTTGAATTTTAAAATATTTGCCTGTGTGTTATGAGCTCTCTGGTGAATCTACCCTAATCTAAAGACAAACGTCACTTCAGTCACTGTAATAACTGCTCGTACCTGTCATGAGGATGTAACTATGCAACATCTTTACTATGTCTGTGACTCTCCTGCATCTTGCTCATGAAGTAAGTAGCTGTGGACGTGCTACTCTCGGTTTCATTTCATTCTTGTACTGGAAGTTTCAAACTTAGGATCATATCCAACTATGGATTATCACGCTGTCTTAAAATAGACCCTGTAGCTGTAAACTGTCATTGTCCCAGCAAACAAGATAGGCACTAATTGCCATCTTCATTTGCCAGGTATGAAGTTTGTGGATGGAGAATATCAAGAAACCTGTCCATGGCCCTGTTGTGTAAACTGAAATCAAGAAGTAGTCAGTGTTTATCATATGCTGTAAATTGCAATGATAATTGTGTTTCTGGTAGTCAGGTAAGAAATGTTCCACAGAGGGGGCTACGGATGTAGCTTGCTTGTGGGAAAGACCAGATTCCAGAGAGCAGCTGTTAGCTCCTGTTCTCACTAACATCACACCACAGGCTCTCAAAGCTACCTAGAAATGTTGGCTCTTCTCTCTCTGTCTCTCTGTCTCTCTCTCTCTCTCTCTCTCTCTCTCTCTCTCTCTCTCTCTCTCTCCTCTATATCCCCTCTCTCCTCCCCCCTCCTCTCCCTTCTCCCTCCTTTCTGTCCCTTCCTCCCTCCCTCCCCCCCCCCTTTAAGTTATTTTATTGCTATGTTCCTTTAGGAGAACAACAGTGTCTTGTTTTCCCTTAGGTCCACAGACTATTCAGTTTCAGGTTCTTGAACACCCTAGCAGTGTCAGGTATGAGTTCCATCTCATGGATGCTCTCCTTTCTTGATGTGTAAAATATGCACACAAACACACTGTCATAGCAAAAATAGAAGGTGAGAAGAAGGAAGGGAAGAAGGAAGGAAGGAAGGAAGGAAGGAAGGAAGAAAGGAAGGAAGGACTTTAAATGTAGCCCATGACAAACCATGTATCAGAATGTCAGTTTACTCCTGTCACTTTAAATATATATATGTACATGTGCAAAATTCCCTAGTTTTAATTTATACATTTGCCTAATATTTTAGCATTAACATTTCCAGTCAAAACTTACAGGCTAACACAATTTTAGTAAATTCTTCCTGGCTTATTAAAACATAATGATTTGAATTTATAGCCTTAGCAGGCATTCAAATGCCATTTATAAACTTAATTAATTGCATTCCCTATTGCACGTCAACTTTAAATCACAAGTGTCAATCGGGAGCATCCAATTAAAAATACAAAACAATTAAGTACAGCAACATGTCAG
Organism: Tokudaia tokunoshimensis; assembly: GCA_036184795.1. Lineage (NCBI taxonomy): Eukaryota > Metazoa > Chordata > Mammalia > Rodentia > Muridae > Tokudaia > Tokudaia tokunoshimensis. Next base: position 133,540,461 of record BTHU01000012.1, on the reverse strand, counting down.
CTAGTCTCTTGCAGGTCATCTCATGGGCATGTGAAGCATGCTTATGAGGATGATCAATTATCATTGTGATTTAAGCCCTAGTCCGCAGACTCCCACAGTGTCAAACCCAGCTCTATACTATACCCTACATTCTACACCACAATAATTGTACAAGGGCATGGGTCTGCAAAGCTGCTTCTTTAGTCAGAGTCGGCGTTGCTCCGTTCAGTGGTGCCCGCGCTTTGCACGATTGCAGCTACAGATCTGGTCACTGGTCACTGAGGGACCAGATGTGGTAATGGAGGACTCAGGCAAGCTTTCATCTGTTTCGTGATGCCACACCTCCTGAAATAATCCTTTAGGTGCACATAAATCGTTTAGATCTGTGAAGCTATTTTCAACTGTGGTCTGAGATTAACAGAGTCTTTCACAAACCATTTGGAATGCAGCTAATTGGTCTCCATTCTGACTGGCTTCATGATTCAGCAGCCCCTTTCCATCCTGTATTCAATATGTCTCCTGGGTCACTGTTTGATTGTCATATTAACAGTTACACACTAAGGCACACGTAGCTCTTGTAAATATATGCAAAACATCCATAAATTAAGTGGATGGTCTAGCCCAGAAAAATATTATTCCCTTCTTCATTTTTTAATTCATTTTTTATTTTTTGCCAGTGCTAGGGATCAAACCCAGGACTTTGCATATACTAGGCGGGCACTGTAGCACTGAAGTCTACCTCTGCCTTCATTCTTGTTTATTAGAGCTATACGTAGGTCATGGTGTGAGGACAGTAGGCTTGTCAGTCATCAATGCCAAAAGGTAGCCACCGCCCTCTCTAATTAATCACCCCATAACAATCTTTTCCATGCAAGCTTGAAGTTTCAATAAATTTTGTAAACACGCTGCAGCACACCTAATTAACCTCATTTTCGTCCTTGTTTTCAGGAAGCGTAAGCTGTCTAGGTTAGAGTTTTCACAAAAATAATCATCCAGAGATTAGCATAACAATATTTAATTTACATTGCCCACAGTGGTAATTGAGGTTGTTTCCAGTTTTTGTATTATAAGCACAATGACGGTGAACTTGTATTTGTTCGTGAGTGTGCTTTTTTTTATTCCAGTGGTTGGTTTCTGTAGAAATAGATCCCACGGGTAATGTTACACAATGAGCAGATGGACTTAGTTGTGTATATTAATGATTATTGCTTTTAATGCTTTACAAAAAAAATGTTTATTTGGTCAAACCATGTCAATAATGTATTTCTTTGTTTTGTTTGCATGTTCTTTAATTTGGGCAAATAACAGACATTAAATGCTAGTAACATGGTGCTTTGGTTACTAACAGCCATAAATATCTGACTAAACTTTTCTGTGATTTGCATTTATCCTATATGATTTATCAGACTGAAGCCTTTGTTCATTTTCAACTAGGGCTTGATAATTGTCTTGAATATTCAAATTAATCTTTATGCATTTTATTAACCTTTTGGTACTTACGTTTCATGCAATCTATCTCCCTATTAAGGTTTATTGCTATATTTTGTGTTCTAAGCACTTTGTTTTCCTCTTTATGGAAATGAATCTAGCAATATTTTGAACCACAATTTTCTGGCTTTTTTTTTTTTTTAAAAAAAGCATGTGTTGCATGAAGGTAAAGATCATGATTATTTTATTAAACAAAATCTGCAATCTCTAAAACTTGGTCTGGTACCCACTGATTATTTTTAAATTCTATTTTCAAATATGCAACTTGTTCAAGCAGTGATTAAATACACTGGAAACATTAGAACTTTCACTCTGTGAAATTTTCAGTGTGTATTATTAGGGTGCTAAAGTTCTAGTAATTAGGTTATCCAAACAAACAAACAAAACCAACCCTTACCCCCAACCTATACAATTTTCTTTAATCAAACAGCAGACAAGTTTAATTTGACCATAGAACCTGCATTAACTTCTATGATACACCAAAGAGAAAAAAGTAGATCTTATAAATTATGTATTAATTCCAGAGTATATTTATTTACCTAATTTCTTTCTCTTTTGGGGGGCAACAATAATTTATTTTTTATCATGGTTAATTTATTCTCTTGTATGTTATATCCGGACCACAGTTTCCCCTACCTCTTTTCCTCCTAGTGCTCCCCCATCACCCTCCCTTCCATAAAGGGCAGGCCTCCCAGGGATATCAACCAAATATGGCATATCAAGTTGCGATAAGATTAGGCACCTCCCTTCATATTAAACCTAGACTAGGAAACCTAGTAGGAGGACAAGGTCCCCAAAAGTGGGCAAAAGAGTCAGAAACAGCATGCTGACTTGCTTCCTCTCTTAGGAGTTCCTCAAAAACACCAAGCTACACAACTATAACACATGCAGAGGGCATAGGTTAGATCCATACAGATTCCCTCTTCTCAGTTCAGTCTCAGTGGGACCTGTGAGTCCAGGTTTGTTGAGTCTGTGGGTTTTCTTGTGGTGTTCTTGACCCCTCTAGCTCCTTCAAGTCTTTTTCACTCTCTTTCACAGTAAACTCTACCTCATGTTTGGCTGTGGGTCTCTGCATCTGTTGGATGAAGCCTCTCTGATGACAATTCATTTGCCTAATTTCTTTATTAGTAAAGATATCCATGATGTAACCACTTATATGGAAAGTGTTATGATGGCTTTTATTAGAGATAAAGGCTTCACAAAACATATGAGAGGAGCTGGAGAAATGGCTCACTGATTAAGAGCACTTGCTGCTGCTACAGAGAACCCAGGTTCTAGATTCCTAGCACCCACAAGGCTGCTACAACTAATTGCCTATAACTTCTGCTCAATGGGAGCTAACACTCTCTTCTGGCCTCTGTTAGCAGCAGGCACACGTGACACACAAGCATGAATGTAGGCAAAAAATTCATACACATATAATAAAAATAAAATCTTTTTTATCTTTTTCTTTTCTAAGTAGCTATGAGGACCTGGGGATGTAGCTCAGTCAGTACATTCTTGGGATGCACAGAGCCTCAGATTCAATCTTCAGTACCACACAAACTGGCTTGGGGACCTGTAACCCCAGCACTCAGGAGGTAGAGACACGAGGGATCAGGAGAGCAAAGTCTCTTCAGCTACCTGTGTCCAAGGCCAAATCAAGATATATGAGACTCCATCAAAAATGTAAGTATAGGGAATAAGTAAATAAATTTAATAAAAATTAAAAAATATATATGATAAAAATATAGATATGAGCAATACCAAGAACTTTCTGGTTTTGTTTTTAATAGATTAAAAAAACCACTATATGCTACAAGCATATAGTGTATTGACAAGCTCTATTGATATGTTACTTACAAATGTTTACATGAAAACCTCACACTAGTATGTATTAACTACTGTTATCAGACCTATCAGATTATAGATATTACAGACTGGATAATTGCTCTTAACCATATTATGAAGTAATGTTTCTTTATAGAATTCTGAAAACAAAAATAATTATAGTTTACAGAGGTCTAGATTTCCTTTAAAAACACATTAAATATTAAATATACAACACTGGTGCTATCAGTGCTTTGGAAGTAGGACATACTTCTTTTCAATGAATATTCACTAAATTATTAAATTAGCTTTACATTTGCAATGCATAATTTTTCTCTCCAAAGTATCTTATAATTGTACTTTATGGTCTTCTTTGAGTGTAGAAAGATGGAAAGAACATCACCTTAGCCATAAAATGAAGACTAAATGCTGCAGGGTTAGTGAGATGGTTCAGTGGGTGAAGACACTTTTCACCAAGTCTGACAACTTGAGTTTTATCCTGAGGATCTACATGGTGGAAGGGTATAACCAACTTCAATAAGTTGTTCTCTGATCTCCAAATACATGGTACAGAGCACACACACACACACACACACACACACACACACACACACACAAATAAATGAATATAAACAAGTAAGTAAATTAATAGTGTGAAAATAAAATAAAAACTAAACCACTCTCAACATTATGATTTTTCTTGTGGATGGGGAATGGCCCAGTAGGAAAGTGTTTGTTTAACTTGCATAAAGCCCTAGTTCTAGCTCCAGCACAAGGCAGGAAAAGAAAAGACACACTACTTTTAAAATCTTATCACCTAATGTGACAGCAAGAATAATTACATGATTGCACAATACAGTTATGAGGGCTCAAACTTTTTTTTACCAGTGCGTGTTTAGAAACAATTGTAATAGGCTACATAAGTCCTTGTATAAAATATTAATTTAGCATTTTTTTACAACAGTACAAGAAAATACATTTTTTTCACCCATCAGAAAGCTGATATGTAAAGGCAAGCAATCAGCTTACTTTTGAAGAATAAGGAAACTCCAAGAGAGGTGCAAGTCCTACCTCCAGCAGACACTGCCTCTAGCAAGCAGTATAAGAAGAGCTAAGCTAGGTGTGGGAGCTCTCACCTGCCATTACAGCTGTGAGTTGCTGTAAGGCAGGGTAAGACTGAATTCAAGGTCAGCCACAGCTCAGTGGCAAAACTGTCTCAAAAAATATATACAAAAAAGAATTCACAGACAACTTGGGAATTGTCTAAGCATAAGAGTATATAAAACTGAGCTCGAGACAGAGAACTCAAGAGAAGCAAAATGCTTGCGCAAAGTCAGTGCTTTTACAGAACGACACAGTTCTTCTTTCCAATGAGTATTCATTTTCAATGTGTAATTTTTTTCCATTCAAGATATCTTCTTAATCGTAGCATAGTTAACTCTTCTCATGGGGCTGTTACAACAGCCTCACTCAGGAGTCTGTGGAGGCCCATTAGAAAAGGCTATTTCTCTGGCCTTAGCAGAAACCTAACAACCCAAGCAACAGAAAACATAAAAAGAGCTAATCCTGCAATGCTGGAGGTAACCCCGCAGTGCTGGTTAATCATCTGTCTAAGGGAGTACCCCTCAGGAAGACAGGCTAGCCCTAAGCCATGCTAGAAAGGTAGGAGACTAGCTATCCCATTAATAGTACAACGTACTCTCCCTTTCCAGAACTCTCACATCCAGTGCAGTTGCTATCAACCACCATAAAGTTCTACTGGGTCTGCCCAGCTTTCTGAGTTTTGATTTATCCAACACATGGCTGAACTCCATGCCTAACTTAAATGACATGGATCTTTTGCTACCTCTTAAGCTCCTACCTATGAATCTGTGAAAAATGTTTCCCTAAAATGTATTCTTGGTGGCCCTTGGAGTTCATTCTTTGAATACCAGAGGCAAAAATGTGAAAACCATTGTTTTGATGGCTGTCCGATATCTGGGACACTAACTTTCTGAGAAAAATCCCACAAAGACACCCCAATATTTCTTCATGGACCTTCATGTGGCTCTCACCAGAAAGAAGAATACAATTGCAAATGTATTCTTCAATCACAGTGCAAGCAGACAGTTCAAGGGCCATCATCACTGCAGGAATAAAGAGTCCTGCTCTGATTCTCCTCTCCAAAGCAGCAAGAGCCCAAGTTGAGGGGCCCAGAAAGCCCCAGGCCAAATAAATACAAAATACAGACACAAATAAATCAAGGCCTGTGAGGATGAGGTGGATTGGGGTCTGAAGACCTGAGGTCAATCTCTGGGACCAACATGCTGAAAGGAGAGAAGTGACTAAGGTGTGTAAGACCAACATGCACACACACACACACACACATGCATGTGCGATCAAACACATTCTAATGTAAGAAATGTCACACTGAAAAAGAAAGGAAGCAAAATGTACATCTAGACATGTTGTATTCATACAGCTGAAAACCAGGATAAAGAAAAAAATCTGGGGTGAAAAGATGTATTCTACATAGAGGGCAAAAGAGGAATTGCAGCAAAATTATTAGAAACTCTGCAAGCCAAAGTATAGAAGAGTGTTTCCTTAAAATGCCAAAATGCAAGCCTGTGTACCTAGATTCCATACAAGGAAATTCCTTTAAGAGCAGAGGTGATAGAAATGCTTGCACATCAGGAATATCACTGCACTGTCTGCAGCAGTCAAGATGTGGACTGGCCTAAAAGCCCATCAGCAGATGAATTAATAAAAATATGTGATTATGTAAAAACAATGGAATTTTATTCATCCATAAAGGACAATGAAAGTGCGCAATCTTTAGGAAAGATTTCATCCTTGGGCTAGAATGGGAAATCATTATGTTTAGCTACATAGGGCAGACCCAGACAAATATCATGTTTTCTCCCATATTTGGAATCCCGATCATATATACATGACATGAGAGCGGAAGGGGACTGTGAGGGGAGGGGTCTCATGAGAGCAATGGGGAGATAAGACACCATATTTTCCTCCCACCGAGTCTAACCTCCTATAGATATAAATACACGTGTGACATGAAAGCAGAAGGGGACTGGCGGAGAAGTAAGGACCAGAACGAGCACTGAAGAGTAGTGAGCGTGATGAATATGATACAGTATATATGTATGAGCACATTGTAGTAAAGTTCATTTTGTATGCAAACTAAAAAGGTGATTTAAAAATCAAAGAAAGAAAAGAATAAACCTGAGAGACACACCATGATCTCTCTAACTTCTAACACTAGATGGATATAGTATATTCTTCACACACACACACCAACTGAGTATCTAGTAGTTTAGTTCCATTCTGACACCATCTACCTGGACATGGTGTCAGATACCATTGGTTAAGGCCAAGACCTACATTCTGCCACACCCGATTCCCCTGTTTCTTGGACAGCTGGCCATATCCTGGGCCCCTACAATCTTGTCACTAGGTTTGCCATTTGCTGGAATGGCTCCTAGAACTCAGGAGATGACTTTACATAAGCCTACTAGTTTATAAAGCACTCAGCTCAGAAATGGCAGGATGGTGGGAGTGTGCAGGGTAAAGGATGTGGTATGCAGATGGGGCTTCCTGCCCTTTCTAGTGCTATTGATGCATGCCACAGGTTTACCAACTTGAAGCTCAACAAATCTTACTCTGAAGGATTTTGTTTCTAGTTCTTTGATCCTCCTGCTTCTGCTTTAAAGCACAGAGATTATAGGGATGTACCATTCATACAAGGGAAGCAGAGTATGACTGAGCTCTATAGAGCTACATCCCCAGCCATCTTATAACGTGCTTCATAGAACTTTATCTTTGGCTTATCTTCAAGTACCTTTCTTGGTTGTTAGTAGTTAGAGCTGGAAGTTTCTACCTTGTCACTAGCTAGACTCCACCACCTGGGTCACCTCACTGACATACAAAAGGGCTCATTGTTAATAACAAAAGTCTATTGTCACTCGAGAAAACCCAAAGGTTTTAAGAACCTTATGCTGAGAACTGGGGGTAGATAGAAATCAAAATAAATTTCTCACATTATAGAAACATGCTTAAATTCTGTATTATATGTATTTTTTTATGGAGTGTCAAGGCCAGAGCACAACTTTCAGGAGCAGGTGGATCCCAGGGATCTAATTCAGGTTGTCGAGTTTGGCAGCAAGTATTTTTACCAGCTAAGCCCTCTCACCAGCCCAAGATAAACATGTTTTTAGAGCATACATTATCTATCAGCAGATATATATTAATAGAAATGTTTTTAAAGTGCTTACATCAGAAGGAATAAAACCAGTAAAAACATAAGTCTCATAAAGAAATAAAGGATACAACATGAAAATAAACACAACATATTTTTTCTTGTTTTTTATTTAAAATAATATTTATGTATATGGGTATTTTGTCTGCATGCCTGGTACCCATGGGGGCCAGAAGAGGGCACTGGGTCCCCTAGAATTAGAATTCCAAACAGTTGTGAGCTGCCATGTAGACACTAACCTGGGTCCTCTGGAAGAGCAGCTAGTCTTCTTAACCACTGAGCCATCCTCTCAGTCTCACACCTTGTTTATAAACAAGGTAGCCCAAGCTGGCTTCAGACTCAGGACTTTGAAATATAAATAAAGAATATATCTAATAAAAAAAAAATTTAAAAAAGGGAACCAACGGAAATCAAGAGGTTGGTCCACTTTAATTAATTGTAACGCTACTTACTTCGTGTATTTACTCGGGTTTTTTGAGTCAGGGTCTCACTATTAACTGAAGCTTGCCTTTAACTCGAGATCCTCCTGCCTCAATATCCTGGATTTTGGGATTACAAATAGATGTTAACACTCTAATGGTCTTTAAATAGTCTAAATGTTTAAATAATTAAATAGTCTAAATAATTAGAAAGTCTAAATATACCATAAGGAAACTAAATATACTTTAATGAGACTTAGTTACATTGAGAAATGCCTAGGGGATCATAAGACACACTTCAGAGAGAGGGAGGGCAGGGCAGCAGCAACTGATGGGGTCAGGCCAGCTGTGAATGTGGCAGGCACCGTCTGGGGGTGGGGGCTGGTCTGTAAGAAGTAAACGCAGAAAAGGAAGCCCAGCAGTGTCTCCTCTTAGCTTCCAGGGTGCTATGAGGTAAGCGGCTCCTGTGTCTACACCCTTCCCCCACAATACCCTTCCTCCACAATACCCTTCCCCCACAATACCCTTCCTCCACAATACCCTTCCTCCACAATACCCTTCCCCCACAATACCCTTCCTCCACAATACCCTTCCTCCTTGTCATAGGCCTAAAAGCAATGAAGCCAGCTTGTAGTGGACTTCAACCTCTGAGAATGCGACCAAAGACTCTTTTCTGCTTCCGTATGCTTCTGTCAAGTACTTAATCACTGTAAGGAAAAGTTTCGCTAACGCAGAGAATAGACACCAGGGAAGGAGGCACAGTTTTGACTACTCATGGCTGCATGGTTCAGAAGCCTTTTGAGATTGATTTAGGAAAGAATTTGGGAAAATTCTGGAGAAGCAAGTAACAGGAGTCCTAAAATTCTGTAAGGATAACAATTCCAGAGAGATCTCAGAAGATCAGGACATTAGGCAGGATTTGGACAGTAAAGATCGCTCATTAGGTTTCAGTTGGACATGAGGACTTTGCCAGGAGACTGACTAGAAGACAAACATGCTATCTTCTGGCAAAGAGTGTATATGTGTTTTGCTCATGTCACATGAAAGTGATGGCCTAGTTCACACTGTAAAATTACTTTCAAGACGGTCTAACATTTAGGATGGTGTACAGGTGCTATTGGTTCCTTGTAGTTAGGTTTATAGTGAGAATCATTGTATTTTTCTGGCTATGAGAAATGTGTTTTATGTTTTCAATAATTATTTGGAGCAGGCAACACCCAGCCATCTGGATATGTAAATTTCACTTCCTCAGCATCCTTTAAAATAAGGCAAGCTGCCTTGGAAGGTACCCCTTCCCAGCCTACTGGTAGAGTAGGGAATGGGAATGTGGTTTTTGCATAATAAAGAGCTGCCGGCAGGAGCTGGGGCAGGAAGTTGGGGTGGAACTTAGGTGCGGTGGCACAGACATCACTGAAGGAGGCTGAAGGGGGGACTGGGCTGGAAGCAGGCAGTAAAAAACCACATGGAGAGAAAGAATGGCAGAGAAGTCCAGGAAACATCTATATCGTAGTTAGCTGAGAGACTGCCTCGGCAAAAGGCCAACTGCTTTGAACCATATAAATGTTTCCATGTCTTAATCAACAGAACTTGAGATTCAAGAAAGCCATGCAATAGAGAATTAACAGCAAAAAGGAGACCATAGATGGAAGACTTGAAAAACTTGCAGTTTAGGCGGAAAAGTCCGTGGATTATCGGTTTCAGGTGAGAGCTTTCAAAGGCGAGAGAATAATGTCTTTAGCTCATCTCTGGAGTCATTAAGATGCTCTACTCATCAGAGTAAATAAAAATGTAAATAACTTCTGCCTGGCACCTTGCTCTTGCTGGTTTGAATAAAAATGGTCCCCATAGGTCAATAGGGAGTGGCACTATTGCTAGGTGTTGCCTTGTTGGAGTAGACATGGCCTTATTGGAGAAAGTGTGTTACTGGGGGTGGGCATTGAGGCTCAAACTAAGCCTGATGGCTCTCAGTCTCTTCCTGATGCCTGCCAATCCAGATGTAGAACTCTTCAGCACCATGTATGCCTATGTGCCACCATGTTTCCCACCAGGATAATAATGGACTAAACCTCTGAACTGTAAGTCAGCCTCAATTATATGTTTCCTTATAAGAGTTGCCATGGTCATGGTGTCTTTTCACAGAAATAGAAACCCTAACTAAGCCCTGCTGATACAGAATTGTCTAAGGAGTTATTTTGCCAGGATTTTACCACGTTCAGCCTCTCAGATATGCAGAAGCTATGTGTACCAAAACCACATTCAAAAAGGGTGACAGAAGACCTCGGTGTCATCCATATGATTCTGGGTTTGCCTGCATAATAAATGTCAGAGTTAGGAGGCTTCCACCCAGGTTTCAAAGGAAATCCTGGGAAAAGAGGCAATGTGTAGCATGGGCAGAGTCCCTGCAGGCAGTCACTGAATGTATAATGCTGAGAGTGAAGCTGAAGATGCAATGATGAGCTGTAAAAAGTATAGATTTCAGGAACATGGACTATCCTGCAAGGAAATCCACAGGTACATACAAGACTATGTGGGCTTCAAGTGACCAGGGCTCACACTGCAGGGCTTCCCAAGCCCTTGGAAGTTCACATCATACCTCTATGCGCTCTGGATACTAGACATAGAGACACAAGATTAAATGCCTTTCATGCTGGGTTTTAGTCTTGCTTTCTTCTCATCCTTTCTTGCTCTTTCTTCTGTTGTTCCTTTCTGGAATAGAAATGTTTACTCTGAACCACTGTGGCTTGAAGAACATGGTTTCTTTTATGATAAGAAGTTCGGGACCACATAGGGGATGTAGTCCAATGGCAGAGACTGGGTCAACATGCATGAGGTCTTTTCTAATCCTAGTAGCAAGAGAGATAGAGAAAGAGAAAGATACAACCACTCTGGAAAGCAGTCTGGCGGTTCCTCAGAAAACTGGGCATGACATTCCCGGAGGATCCGGCTATACCACTCCTGGGCATATACCCAGAGGCTTTAACTGCATGCAATAAGGACACAAGCTCCACTATGTTCATAGCAGCCTTATTTATAATAGCCAGAAGCTGGAAAGAACCCAGATGTCCCTCAACAGAGGAATTGATTCAGAAGATGTGGTATATTTACACAATGGAATACTACTCTGCAATTAAAAACAATGAATTCACGAAATTCCTAGGCAAATGGTCAGAACTTGAAAATATCATCCTTAGTGAGGTAACCCAATCACAAAAGAAGACACATAGTATGCAGTCACTGATAAGGGGATATTAACCCAGAATCTCGGAATACCCTAGACACAATACGCATATCAATAGATTTCCAAGAAGATGGAAGGAGAGACCCCTGGTCCTAGAAAGACTGGATGTAGGGGAATGCCAAGACAGAGAAGCGAGAGGGGGTTGAATGGGGAAAAGAGGGAGGGAAGGGGGCTTATGGGACTTTCGGGGAGGGAGGAAACGGGAAAGGGGAAATGATTTTAAATGTAAATAAAAAAAACTTAGAAAATAAAAATAAAAAAAAAGAGAAAGAGAGAGAGAGAGACAGAGAGAGATAGAGACAGAGAGAGAGAGAGAGATAGAGACAGAGAGAGACAGAGAGACTTTGCCTAAGAGTTTGACTTGAAGCACAGAGGAGACTTTAGACTTGAATTTTTGTGCAACTATTCCAGCAATATTGAAACTGTTAAGATTTTGAGTGAAAAATTCCTGCATTTTCATCTGTATTTGGGATATTATTTCAAGTAGAATTATGACACTCATGTTGTATTTATTTTGAGATTATCATTAAGGAGATGTGTTTGAGTATCAAGTGGCAAAATGTACATTGTGATGGGCACTCTTGATTGTCAATTTTGAGAGATTCTTAGAACATTAAAAAAAAAAAAACCAGATTGCTGGTTGTATCATTTGGTCATTTCCAGTGATGACTAACAGAGGGAAGAGAGTCTCCCTAAATATGGGCAATACCTTCTGGTAGACTGGGAGCCCAGACAGAACAAAATGAGAAAAAAGGAAAAGGCTCTTAGCATAAAAATTCTGTCTCTGTTCCCTCTCTGCCATTGGGTGAGTTTGTACTCCAACTTGCTTTTGTTGCTATGATATTTTGTACCACCCCATGTCCACAGTATTGGAGAAAGCTGTAAAGACTCAGATACTTGGGGCTGGGATGCCAGCAGATGGCCTTTGGGGAAGTGATTGGCTCTTCAGGATCTTGACTTAATAAATGGGTTGATCCTCAGATGAATTAATAATGTAATGGCATTGTTGGAGGTGAAGGTAGAACACTGGGCCTTGCTGGAGAAAACAGGTTACTGGGACCACATCCTTGGGAGGCTATATCTTGTCCTGGTCTCTCCCTGTATCCCTTTCTCTATGTTCTACCAAGTCATAACAAATGATGGGGGTATTGGTATTTCAAGAAGACTGTTTGGAGGTACCTGTTTTGAACTATATCTGGTAAAACAGATTAAACCAAGCTGAAACTGACTTAGAAGAAACACAGTAGTGTGCTAGTAGGAATAATGTATGCAAAAAAAAAAATCAAGGAATACCAAAATGTACAAATGTCAGTGTGCTGGTTTGTTTTTGCCAACTTGACACAAACCTAGACATATCTGAATAAGAAGCATAAATCTTAATAGAGATCATACCTCCATGAGGTTGGCCTGTAGGCAAGTCTGTGGAATCCTTTCATGATTAATGGTTGATGTGGGAGAGTCCAGTCTGCTATGGGCAGTGCCACCCCCTGGACAGGTGGTCTTGGATGACATAAGAAAGCAGACTGAGCAATCCATGAAGATTCAGCCAGTCAGAAGCATTCCTTCATGGTCTCTGATTCAGTTTCTGCCTTCTGATTTCTGTCTTGATTGATTTGACCTCAATGATGGAGTGTTATCTAAGAATTATTTGATAAAATAAACGGTTTCTTCTCAAGTTGCTTATAGTCATGGTATTTTATCACAGCAATAGAAACCCCAACTAAGACAGTTAGTATATTGGTCAGGGTTCTCTAGAGACACAGAACTTATGGACAGTCTCTATATAGAAAGCGAATTTGTTATGATGACTTACAGTCTGTAGTCCAACTCCCCATCAACGGTCAACTGTGAATGAGAAGTCCAAGAATCTAGTAGCTGTTCAGTCCCACAAAACTGTAGATTGTTGGCAAGTAAATGCAAGCTGGTGATGAAGGGCTTCCTTCTTCCAATGCTCTTATGTAGGTCTCCAGAAGAAGGTGTGGCCCAGATTAAAGGTGTGCACTGGATCTGGGACTTGTTTTGTCACAAGTTGACCTTGAACTCAGAGATCTCCTTGCCTTAGTCTCCTGGGATTCACAGCCACTATGCCTCAAGATCTCTATGTGAAGATCCAGGTCAGAAACTTGTGTCTCCCAGCCTCAAGATCTGGATCACAGCTGAGCCTTCCAATTCTGGATTGTAGTTCATTCTAGATATAGTCAAGTTGACAGCCAGGAATAGCCATTACAGTCAACATTGTGTGTATATTGGTATTGAGGAGGTGACAGAAGGGGTCAGACCCAAATGGTGAAAGTTGTATATGGTCCTAAAGATTTCAGACTTCATCCCCCCAAAATGTAGATACATTTTGAACTAGGACATGTGAATTTTTAATTCTTTAAAAGTTGATTTTAAAATCAAAATGAAAATAAATATTAGAAGAGAGAAATTTCAATGTGGAAGAAATTGCAGTAAAATAGGCAGGAAATTATATGATCCTGAACCAGTATAGATAAGAGCTCAGGTTCAATATATTCACAGGATATAATTGACAAGTATTGGTACTTAATCATATGTGAGAAATAAGAGACAAGAGACTTTTTAATGATTCCTCACCTTCTGAACAGTTGCCAAAACCAAAGCATGGGAGCATCTTTGTGGCATGCTGAGATTCCTAGACATAGCAACATCTGAAAGGAGATGGTACTAGCCACACACTTTCCAGAGTCAAACAGATTGGGAAGTAGGACCCGCGGGTAGAACTGCAAAAAAATTGTGAAATATATCTGAAATAGAGCTTTGATGCTTTTCTTGGGTTTCTTTGGAGAGGCAGGCCTGAATATTGAACCCAGAACCTTCTAAATGTTAAGCATAGACGCTACTAATGAACTTCTCAGCCCCTACAATGGTGTTAAAAAAAAAAAAAACAAAACAACACAGTCCAGAGACCTCTGGATGATATGCAATGCTTTACAGATCATATGTGTGTATGGAACCAAAAAAAAGAAGATAATTCTGTATAATATACCTCACGAATTTTATACAGAACCCTACTCATTATTGAAACATCTATCTATCTATCTATCTAACTATCTATCTATCTATCTATCTATCTATCTATCTATCTATCTATCTATCTATCTATCTATCTATCTGTCTCTATCTTGTCAACCCTGGTGATGCAATCCTGTTATCCAAGCTATGAAGGAAACTGAGGCACGATGCTTGCCTAGGCAACTGAGTGGGTTGTTTTTTTTTTTTTTTTTGTTTTTTGTTTTTTTCTCAAAATGAAAAAGCAAAAGGGGGACTGGGGAGATATGTGAGTGGTAGAGTGTTTTCCCACTTGGTGCCTGGCTTTAGTATGTTCAGTCACCACTAGCCCAACAACATTAAGCAAAAACTTTTAAAAGATCAGTTACTGTTCTCACAGATATCACATGTTCAAAGTTATTAAACTCTTCAAAAGCTGTACTGGCAAGTTTATCAGGGACAGTGTTTTCAGGTTCTCCGCATCAATGGTTTTTGCATTTTAATTAATACCATTTTGCTTATCCCCAAGGCACATACATAAAAGGATAGATAAATGGTTTCAGTTCCCTAAAGATGATCTTTAGCTTTTAATAAAGGGAGGTTTCAGGCAGGGGCATGAAGAGTGTCCAAGTAAGTAGCTTGGGTCAACATTTCTTGGTTCTGGTTTTAGAAGCTGGCTAACAGAAGTCCTTAGTGCTTGAAGAGATCAATTTGGCTCCTATATGACTCCTTCTCCAAGGAGAGAAGTGAGCTTCACCATCACAGGTAATTGTCCTCCTTCAAGGACTGGGTCTGTTTCAGCTCTTTGTTGTTTGGGAGTTTGTTTTGGTTCCTTATAATAAGTATGACTATCAATTAGTCTTGTTGTTTCTGGAACCCAAGGTGACTTCAAGTCTAAGTGAGTGGTTAGAAACCTTTAAGTACGTGGTTGGGGTCATTCTTCTGAAACAGGCCATTTGTAAAAACAACTACGAAGCTGCCTGAAGGAGATAGATATAAAGTAAAGGTGAAAATGCCAGGTTCTGATCCTGCCTTTAGTTTTCTTACAGGCCCATGGGAGTTATTGCATTCTAACAACAATAACTTCCAAGTTCATGTTATAGTAAAATTGAATACTCAAAATATAAACAAGTGTCAAGGCACAATGTAGTAGTCCATCCCAATAGCTGTCAACTGCCTTGTGTGCTGTCTTGCATCTGGCTTACAACTGTTTTGAATGTGACTCATTTCTTATATGAAGAAGTGCTTGACAATGTTTATCACTCACAGTTTCTGCTCTTCTTAGGAGGATTTTTGGCCTTCTGTTCATTTAGTTACTCTTATTGACAGCTCCAATTAACCAGTAGGTAGGGGAAAGGTTCAGAGCCTTAAGTGATAGGCATTGTTGGAAGATTATTTAAAGTACTCTTTAGTTTCTACTCAACATAATTTTAAATTATTATTTTTTTTAAATTTTATTTTCTAAGTTTTTTTTATTTACATTCAAAATTATTTCCCCTTTCCCATTTCCTCCCTCCCTGAAAGTCCCATAAACCCCCTTCCCTCCCTCTTTTCCCCATTCAACCCCATCTTGCTTCTCTGTCCTGGAATTCCCCTACATCCAGTCTTTCCAGGACCAGGGGTCTCTCCTTCCATCTTCTTGGAAATCTATTGATATGCGTATTGTGTCTAGGGTATTCTGAGATTCTGGGTTAATATCCCCTTATCAGTGACTGCATACTATGTGTGTTCTTTTGTGATTGGGTTACCTCACTAAGGATGATATTTTCAAGTTCTGACCATTTGCCTAGGAATTTCGTGAATTCATTGTTTTTAATTGCAGAGTAGTATTCCATTGTGTAAATATACCACATCTTCTGAATCCATTCCTCCGTTGAGGGACATCTGGGTTCTTTCCAGCTTCTGGCTATTATAAATAAGGCTGCTATGAACATAGTGGAGCTTGTGTCCTTATTGCATGCAGGTAAAGCCTCTGGGTATATGCCCAGGATCCCTAACTCAATTCTTCATAGAGTTAGAAAGAGCAATTCAAAAATTCATCTGGAATAACAGAAAACCCAGAATAGCTAAAACTACTCTCAAGAGTAAAAGAACCTCTGGAGGAATCAGTATCCCGGACCTCAAACTGTACTACAGAGCAATAGTGTTAAAAACCGCATGGTATTGGTACAGTGAGGGGCATGTAGATCAATGGAACAGAATTGAAGACCCAGAAATGAATCCACACTCCTATGGTCACTTGATCTTTGACAAAGGAGCTAAAACCATCCAGTGGAAAAAAGATAGCCTTTTCAACAAATGGTGCTGGCTCAACTGGAGGTCAGCATGCAGAAGAATGCAAATTGACCCATTCTTATCTCCTTGCACTAAGCTCAATTCCAAGTGGATCAAGGACCTCCACATAAAACCAGACACACTGAAACTAATAGAAAGGAAACTAGGGAAGAACCTTGAACATATGGGCACAGGGGAGAATTTCCTGAACAGAACTCCAATAGCTTATGCTCTAAGATCAAGAATAGACAAATGGGACCTCATTAAATTACAAAGTTTTTGCAAGGCAAAAGACACTGTCAAAAAGACAAAACGGCAACCAACTAACTGGGAAATGATCTTTACCAACCCTACATCCGACAGAGGGCTAATATCCAAGATATACAAAGAACTCAAGAAATTAAACTCCAGAGAGGCAAGTAACCCTATTAAAAAATGGGGTACAGAGCTAAACAAGGAGTTCTCACCTGAAGAATATCTAATGGCTGAGAAACACCTAAAGAGATGTTCATCATCCTTAGTCATTAGGGAAATGCAAATCAAAACAACCCTGAGATTCCATCTCACACCAGTCAGAATGGCTAAGATCAAAAACACAGGAGACAGCAGTTGTTGGCGAGGATGTGGAGAAAGAGGAACACTCCTCCACTGCTGGTGGGATTGCAAGCTGGTACAACCACTCTGGAAAGCAGTCTGGCGGTTCCTCAGAAAACTGGGCATGACACTCCCGGAGGATCCGGCTATAATTTTAAATTATTAATCAGACAATCACCCTGGTTTCTCGGATGCCTGTAATTATGTCCCTAAAACTTTTATTACTCACATCTCTTTCTGGAGTCAAATGTATAAGAAATTCTCTGATACCCTGAAGACATAAGGGGGTGTCCAACAATTTGATTCTGGCACTAACACTCCTTTAAACTAGCACTGGATTCCACAATATAATGACTCAGTCCCACAAAATTCCTTTATTTCAGAAGTCAAGTCCAAGTATCCGTACCCATACTATCTTTCCAAATGACTGGCTATAAAAACTGCGGCTCCAAGGGTTCCCTCCTCAGGTTCACACATTGTTAGAATGTTTCACACGTGTATGCATCACTTACAAGTTCACAGTAAGTTATGCAAATGAACCCCCAGATGAAGAAGTACATAAGACAAGTGAGGAAGGGTAGTGGGTGCATGATTTTCTGTCCTGGGAATTAGAGTCTCTCTTCCAACCTCCCAGGTGGAAGGAATCACTTTGTGTTCCCAATGGGTCACATGCACATTCACACCCAGGAGCCATCTGGATCCCTGAACAAAAGATACACACACACACACACACACACACACACACACAAGCATGCACGCACGCACAAGCCAGTTAATTTTTGACATGCCATGACTAGCTCAAAGTCTGGGCAGTACTAATCCCCCTCCCTGTCCTCCCATCCCCCCATGTCTTCCCACCCCCATTCCCCAATTACCCCATTTCCCCCCCCGCACCCCCCCCCCGCTAGCACACATTTCCCTCCTGTAATCCTGGCTTAACACCCTCTAATTCTATATTTTGTCTTTGTTGCCCTGGTTCCTTCTTTGCTGCCCAAGATGCTTCTGGGCAACCCTTCCAGGGGGCACATTCCTTCTCACCTACATTTTGGATCATTTTCCTTCTGCAGCTCTAAATCTGATCCATCTCCCTCGGAAACGTGGAGATTCCTCTCTCCTTGTTCCTAGCATGTGCAAATCTCAAGGTCCAGCCTTAATCTACCTGCCCAGCCATTTGGCTGTTGGCTCTTTATTGATGGATCAAAAACCAATGGGGAACAAGGACCTTCAGCCTTGGACAAGCAGATTCCCAATTTTGGGTCTGGATTAATTCAAAGCATTAAAACCAATTACCAACAACTCCAGATCTCAAGGATCCAGAGTTTTTCCATGGAGCTCAATATATGGCCTTTTGTTTTCATTGCCAACTCCTGAGTGGTATGTTTAATGTCTTTTCATATGCTGCGTCATCTATATACCTTTTTTTGGTGAAGAGGTTTTTCAGATGTTTGGCTTGTTTGGGGTAGTTGTTGTTTGGTTCATTTTGTTTTTATTTGGTTTAGTTTGGGGGTTGTTTCTATAGTGCTGAATATTAAACCTGAGAGCTTTCACATGCTAGGCAAGTGCTTGACCACCAAGCTCCAATCAATTCTCCCCATTTCTTTAACTCAGTTACCCATTGTTTTGTCATTAAGTTTTCATTTAGTTGAGTTTTTTGTATGTTTTCTGAGTAGAAATATGCATGTTTAAATGTATATGGATGCACATGAGTGTTGGGCATGTCTGTGTGTCCATGCAAAGGCCCAGGTTGATGTGATATGGTATATCTTATTGGATTACACTCCATTTTGCATACTAAGGCAGGGTCTCATGCTGAACCTGGTGCTTACCACTTGACTAGTCTGGCTAGCCTGCTTTCATTGGAGATTCTTTATCTCCACTGGGATTTTGGGCAGGACATTAGGGTACTGGATTTTATGTGGGTACTGGAGATTCAAATTCAAGTCTTCACAGTACAGCAAAGACTTTACCCATTGAGTTACAGAACAGGTCAGGAATCTCTTCTTCAGTCTGAGTACTGAGTGTTACTAAGTACTGAGGACCATGGTGGAACAGTCCTGTAAACTCAGAGGTGAGAACATATAGGCCGCTTCCATGGGGTTTGTAACACATGTGATTGAGAAAGGGGGGGGGGAACCTTGAAGAAAAAGTCATAAATTCAGGCAAAAGTACAAATATTTATTTAAAATTGAAAAAGGAATCACAAAGCATTATACATGGAATGATGATAAAAGATAATACCAATATTCCTAAGTTAAGGAATACAGCATTTGAATTAAGCACGTGCTATGTCTCTGCTCACATTTTGTCTACATGCCTTCAAAAACTTTTTATAAAATTTCAATACATTATTTTTTTACAGAAAGAATAGGAATATAATTCAGTATTTCCATTAATGTGCTTCATCAACTTTTAAAATTATTATTGGTAATTTGGACTCATAAAACATTGAATCTAATGCTTTCTGGAGGGGTGAGGGAGACAGCATAGTTGGTAAGGTGCTGGCCTTGGCACGCATGGGCCCTGAGTTTGACCTTTAGAATCCTGTAAAAAGCTGAGCATACTGTGAGCTTCTGTAATCCCAGTGTTGTTGAGATGGAGTCAAGTGAGTGCCATAGAGGCATGCCCATTTGAGAATGTGCACACAGACACTCACATGCAAAATGCTACTCAGAGTACTGCTGGTATTCTGATTTGTAAAGTAATCCCATGTTGTGTCACTGATATCAAAAAGACTGTGTGACGTGTTTGCAGCTATGCACATTGCATTATCAGGTACATTCTTTGCACTGGGTGTTTATCACATCCAAACATTTTGCTGACAATTGTTCAGAGATGAGGCTCTCTGTTACTTTACCTTTGTTTATTCTCTATCACCTTCATGCTCATGGCACAGGCATCATATCCACATCATCCTTCAGCCTTTTACCCTGCACCTACTTTTCAAAACTCCAGGTGAGTTCACTAGGTCATATAGGGGCAACTCCTATGGGAAGGCTACTTAACTACACGGGGAAGTGAATGCCACCCTTATATATAGCATTAAATACACACTGCACTTGTCCCAGCTCAACTTCCTTATATATGATCCCCTAAAAAATTTCTCACAACCTCTCCCACAATGCCCAGTACTAGGAGGAATTGGGGAACATAAATATTTGAAAGGAAAGAAACAATGATAGTAACCAATGATAATTTAAGTGATTTATGTAAGTATATATCATTAGTGTTTAGGGCAATTAATAATAGCTATGGAGTAATAATAGTTGCTGGGTGGGCAAGAACAAATGGCAGGGATACATGTGACTCATGTTTATAGTGTTCATAATTCTATAGTGGAAGAAGAATAAAGAATTCAAGGAGAATAAGGAACCATGTAGACTTTCTTACCAAAGAAAATGATCCTGAATTTTAAATGGTGGTGTTGTTATAGAATCTAACAGATACCTCTTGACTAAGTATAAATTTCATCTAAAAAAAGCTACTGTAACTTGAAAATATCCTAAGCTGAACCCAGTAGAGTGAGATCTTTCCTGGTTGTGCCCATAGGCTGCTGCTCTGTTGAGGGCTGCTCCTTGAGAAAGATCCAAAACTGAATGGCTAAGCAGAGTTCCCAGTGAGTGCTGCTCTCACACTCAATGTAAAGTGGAAAATCTGCCGCATTCAGCCATCCTAAATCAGGGGTCATCTTTATATGGTTTTAAATTATCTGTTAGGCTTTTATATAAATTGTAAAGATTTCAATTTCATTCTTTTTTTTGTTTTGTTTTCCATGTTTTCTTTGTTTTTTTCCTTAGTTTTCACATTTTTCCTTTTCTTTTTTTTTATTAGATATATTCTTTATTTACATTTCAAATGATTTCCCCTTTCCTAGATCCTCCCTTCCCGAAAGTCCCATAAGTCCTCTTCCCTCCCCCTGTTCCCCAATCAGCCCATTCCTGCTTCCCTATCCTGGTATTCCCCTACACTGCTGCATTGAGCCTTTCCAGGACCAGCCACCTCTCCTTCCTTCTCCTTGGGCATCATTTGATATGTGAATTGTTATTAGCCAAGCTTCTGGACTAATATCTGCTTATCAGTGAGTGCATACCATGTGTCTTTTGTGAATTATTAAAATTCATTATTTTTAATAGCTGAGTACTATTCCATAATGTAAATACACCACATTTTCTGTATCCATTCCTCCATTGAGGGACATCTGGGTTCTTTCCAGCTTCTGGCTATTATAAATAGGGTGCTATGAACACACTGGAACATGTGTCCTTATTGCATGCTGGAGAATCCTCTGGGTATATGCCCAGGAGTGGTATAGCTGGGTCCTCCGGTGGTATTATGCCAAATTTTCTGAGGAACCACCAGTCTGATTTCCAGAGTGATTGTACCAGCTTGCAATCCCACCAGCAGTGGAGGAGTGTTCCTCTTTCTCCACATCCTTGTCAGTACCTGCTGTCTCCTGAGTTTTTGATCTAAGTCATTCTGACTGGTGTGAGATGAAATCTCAGGGTTGTTTTGATTTGTATTTCCCTGATGACTAAGGGTGTTGAAGAATTTTTTATGTGCTTCTCAACCATTCAATATTCCTCAGGTGAAGATTCTTTGTTTAGCTCTGCACCCATTTTTTAATAGGGTTATTTGGCTCTCTGGAGTCTACCTTCTTGAGTTCTTTGTATATCTTGGATATTAGCCCTCTGTTGGAGGTAGGGTTGGTAAAGATCATTTCCCAATTTGTTGGTTGCTGTTTTGTTCTTTTGATAGTGTCCTTTGCCTTACAGAAACTTTGTAATTTTATGAGGTCCCATTTGTCAATTCTTGATCTTAGAGCATAAGCTATTGGAGTTCTGTTCTGGAAAATTTCCCCTGTGCCCATGTGCTCAAGGCTCCTTTGTCAAAGATCAAGTGACCATAGGTGTGTGGGTTGATTTCTGAGCCTTCAATTCTGTTCCATTGATCTACCTGCCTGTCACTGTACCAATACCATCAAGTTTTTAACACTCTGTAGTACTGCTTTAGGTCAGGGATACTGATTCCCCCAGAAGTTCTTTTACTCTTGAGAATAGTTTTAGCTATCCTGGGTTTTTTGTTATTCCAGATGAATTTGAGAATTGCTCTAACTCTATGAAGAATTGAGTTGGGATTTTGATGGGGATTGCATTGAATCTGTATATTGTTTTTGGCAGGATAGCCATTTTTACTATATTACTCCTGCCAATCCTTGAGCATGGGAGATCTTTCTATCTTCTGAGGCCTTCTTCGATTTCTTTCCTCAGAGACTTGAAGTTCTTGTCATACAGATCTTTCACTTGTTTGATTAGAGTCACACCAAGATACTTTACATTGTTTGTGGCTATTGTGAAGGGTGTCATTTCCCTAATTTCTTTCTCAGCCTGTTTATCCTTTGAGTATAGGAAGGCTACTGGTTTGTTTGAGTTAATTTTATATCCGGCCACTTTGCTTAAGTTCTCTGGTGGCAGTTTTTGGGTTGTTTAAGTATACTATCATATCATCTGCAAATAGTGATAATTTGATTTCTTCCTTTCCAATTTGTATCCCTTTGACCTCCTTTTGTTGTCTAATTGCTCTAGCTATTTTGATGTTGTCTACTGGTTTGCTGTATATTGCTTTCACTATGTTTAGGTATGGGCCTTGAATTCCTCTTCTTTCCAAGACCTTTAACATGAAAGGATGCTGAATTTTGTCAAATAGTTTTTCAGCATCTAATGAAATGACCATGTGTTTTTTTTTCCTTTGAGTTTGTTTATGTAATGGATTACATTGATGGATTTCCATATATTGAACCATCCTTGCATCCCTGGGATGAAGCCTACTTGATCACGATGAATGATCATTTTGATGTATTCTTGGATTTGGTTGGCAAGAATTTTATTATTTTTGCATCGATATTCAAAAGGGAAATTGGTCTGAAGTTCTCTTTCTTTGTTGGATCATTGTGTGGTTTTGGTATCAGGGAAATTGTGACTTCATAGAACGAGTTGGGTAGTGTTCCTTCTGTTTCTATTTTGTGGAATAGTTTGAAGAGTATTGGTGTTAGGTCTTCTTTGAAGGTCTGATAGAAGTCTGCATTAAAACCATCTGGTCCTGTGCTTTTTTTGGTTGGGAGACTGTCAATGACCACTTCTATTTCTTTAGGTGGTTATTGGACCGTTTAAATGGTCTATCTGATCCTGATTAAACTTTGGTAGTTTGTATGTGTCTAGGAAATTGTCCATTTACTCCAGATTTTCCAGTTGTGTTGAGTATAGGCTTTTGTAGTAGGATCTGATGATTTTCTTGAATTTTCTCAGTTTCTGTCATTATTTCTCCCTTTTCATTTCTGATTTTTAAATTTGGATACTGTCTCTGTGCACTCTGGTTAGTCTGGCTAAAGGTTTATCTATCTTGTTGATTTTCTCAAAGAACCAGCTCCTGGGTTTGTTGATTCTTTGAATAGTTCTTTTTGTTTCTACTTGGTTGATTTCAGTCCTGAGTTTGATGATTTCCTGCCTTCTACTCCTCTTGGGTGTATTAGCTTCTTTCTGTTCTAAAGCTTTGAGGTGTGCTGTTAACCTGCTAGTGTATGCTCTCTCCAACTTCTTTTTGGAGGCACTCAGAGCTACGAGTTTTCCTCTTAGCACTGCTTTCATTGTGTCCCATAAATTTAGGTATGTTCTGCCTTCATTTTCATTAAATTCTAAAAAGATTTTGATTTCTTTCCTTATTTCTTCCTTGACCAAGGCATCATTGAGTAGATCATTGTTCAGCTTCCATGTGTATGTGGGCTTTCTGCTGTTTTTGTCGCTACTGAAGACCACCCTTACTCCATAGTGATCTGATAGGAGGCATGGAATTAGTTCGATTTTCTTATATCTGTTGAGGTCTGTTTTGTGACCAGTTATATGATCAATTTTGGAGAAGGTACCATGAGGTGCTGAGAAAAAGGTATAGTCTTTTGATTTAGGATGAAATGTTCTATAGATATCTATTAAATCCATTTGGTCCAAAACTTCTGTTAATTTTACTGTGTCTCTGTTTAGTTTGTGTTTCCCTGATCTGTCCATTAAGGAGAGTGGGGTGTTGAAGTCACCCACAATTATTGTGTGGGGTGCGATGTGTGCGTTAAGCTTTAGTAAGGTTTCTTTACAAATGAGGGTGCTCTTGTATTTGGAGCATAGATGTTCAGAATTGAGAGTTCCTGGTAGATTTTTCCTTTGATGAGTATAAAGTGTCCTTCCATGTCTTTTTTTATGACTTTTGGTTGAAAGTCTATTTTATCGGATATTAGAATGGCTATACCAGCTTGTTTCCTGGGACCATTTGCTTGGAAAATTTTTTTCCAGCCCTTTACTCTGAGGTAGTGTTTGTCTTTGACACTGAGATGCGTTTCCTGTATGCAGCAAAATGTTGGGTCTTGTTTACGTTCCAGTCCGTTAGTCTATGTCTTTTTATTGGGGAACTGAGTCCACTGATGTTAAGAGATATTGAGGAAAAGTGATTGTTGCTTCCTGCTATTTTTGATGTAATTTTTATGTTTGTGTGGTTATCTTTTTTTGGGGTTGTTGAAAGAAGATGAATTTCTTGCTTTTTCTAGTGTGTAGTTTCTCTCCCTTTGTTGGTGTTTTCCATTCATTATCCTTTGAAGGGCTGGATTTGTGTAAAGATACTGTGTAAAGATACTTGTTTTTGCCATGAAATACCTTGGTTTCTCCCTCAATGGTAATTGAGAGATTTTCTGGATATAGCAGTTCGGGTTGGCATTTGTGTTCCCTTAGGGTCTCTATGACATCTGCCCAGGCTCTTCTAGCTTTCATAGGCTCTGGTGAGAAGTCTGGTGTAATTCTGATAGGTCTACCTTTAAATGTTACTTGACCTTTTTCTCTTACTGCTTTTAATATTCTTTGTTTAGTATATTTGGTGTTTTAATTATGTGACGGGAGGAATTTCTTTCTGGTCAAATCTATTTGGAGTTCTGTAGGCTTCTTGTATGTTCATGGGCATCTCTTTCTTTAGGTAAGGGAAGTTTTCTTCTATAATTTTGTTGAAGACATTTACTGGCCCTTTAAGTTGGAAATCTTCGCTCTCTTCTATACCTATAATCCTTAAGTTTTGTCTTCTCATTTTGTCCTGGATTTCCTGGATGTTTTGGGTCAGGAGCTTTTTGCATTTTTCATTTTCTGACTGTTGTATCAATACTTTGTATGGTATCTTCTGCATCTGTGATTCTCTCTTCTGTCTCTTGTATTCTGTTGTTGATGCTTGGATCCATGACTCCTGACCTCTTTCCTAGGTTTTCTATGCCCAGAATTGTTTCCCTTTGTGATTTCTTTATTGTTTCTACCTCCATCTTTAGATCTTGGATGGCTTTGTTCAATTCCTTCACGTTTTGTTGTGTTTTCCCTTAGTTCTTCAAAGGCTTCTCCCTGTTTACTTGTGCTCTTCTGTATTTCTTTAAGGGAGTTATGTCCTTCTTGAAGCCCTCCATCAGCATCATGAGCTGTGATTTTAAATACAGTTCTTGCTTTTCTGGTGTGTTGGGACTTGCTGTTGTTGGAGAACTTGGTTCCAATGGAGCCATGTTGCCTTGGTTTCTGTTGGTGTTCTTGCATTTGCCTTTTGCCATTTGGTTATCTCTGGTGTTAGTTGGTGTTGACTGTGATTTCTCTGTGCTCCTGGGAGACCTGTTCTCTCTGTGTACCCTGATATGTAAGTACTTCTACGAAACCAGCTCTCTTTATTTGTATTTGGGTATGTAATTTTGTGGCCCAGATCAACTCTGGGTGCAGGTGGTAATCAGAAGACTCCAGCTCCAGGCTGTTCCTAGGCTCTTGTGTCCTCAGGGTTTCAAGTTGTTTTCTCTGAGCAGCAGGGGTGGTCTTACTGTAATACCGGGCCTCTCTGCATTCCTGAGTGGTTAGCTACCTCCGTGCGTCACTTGGATATGGTATCTAGTGGCAGAGGATGGCCTCAAGCTAGACACAGAAACCGGAAGGCTCCTGCCACATGGTTCCAGACAGGATCCTCTGTGCTGCAATGCAGATCTCACCTGTGCTGGCTGACTCTTCCACGTTGCTGGGTAGATAGCTGGCTTCCTGTGCCACTTGGAGATGGTGTGCTGTGGCAGGACAGTCCCAAAACCCAATATTTCAATTTCAAAATGCCACAGTTGACATATGCTAAAGAATTACAACTTGTTTAATTTTTTTCAACTTCTTATGGAATTTTTTTTCAGTTCTTTATTTTTTATTTTTTATATTTTTATTTACATTCAAAATTATTTCCCCTTTCCCATTTCCTCCCTCCCTGAAAGTCCCATAAGCCCCCTTCCCTCCCTCTTTTCCCCATTCAACCCCCTCTCGCTTCTCTGTCCTGGCATTCCCCTACATCCAGTCTTTCCAGGACCAGGGGTCTCTCCTTCCATCTTCTTGGAAATCTATTGATATGCGTATTGTGTCTAGGGTATTCTGAGATTCTGGGTTAATATCCCCTTATCAGTGACTGCATACTATGTGTGTTCTTTTGTGATTGGGTTACCTCACTAAGGATGATATTTTCAAGTTCTGACCATTTGCCTAGGAATTTCGTGAATTCATTGTTTTTAATTGCAGAGTAGTATTCCATTGTGTAAATATACCACATCTTCTGAATCCATTCCTCCGTTGAGGGACATCTGGGTTCTTTCCAGCTTCTGGCTATTATAAATAAGGCTGCTATGAACATAGTGGAGCATGTGTCCTTATTGCATGCAGGTAAAGCCTCTGGGTATATGCCCAGGAGTGGTATATCCGGATCCTCCGGGAGTATCATGCCCAGTTTTCTGAGGAACCGCCAGACTGCTTTCCAGAGTGGTTGTACCAGCTTGCAATCCCACCAGCAGTGGAGAAGTGTTCCTCTTTCTCCACATCCTCTCCAACACCTGCTGTCTCCTGTGTTTTTGATCTTAGCCATTCTGACTGGTGTGAGATGGAATCTCAGGGTTGTTTTGATTTGCATTTCCCTAATGACTAAGGATGATAAACATCTCTTTAGGTGCTTCTCAGCCATTAGATATTCTTCAGGTGAGAACTCTTTCTTTAGCTCTGTACCCCATTTTTTAATAGGGTTACTTGCCTCTCTGGAGTTTAACTTCTTGAGTTCTTTGTATATCTTGGATATTAGCCCTCTGTCGGATGTAAGGTTGGTAAAGATCATTTCCCAGTTAGTTGGTTGCCGTTTTGTCTTTTTGACAGTGTCTTTTGCCTTGCAAAAACTTTGGAATTTAATGAGGTCCCATTTGTCAATTCTTGATCTTAGAGCATAAGCTATTGGAGTTCTATTCAGGAAATTCTCCCCTGTGCCCATATGTTCAAGGTTCTTCCCTAGTTTCCTTTCTATTAGTTTCAGTGTGTCTGGTTTTATGTGGAGGTCCTTGATCCACTTGGAATTGAGCTTAGTGCAAGGAGATAAGAATGGGTCAATTTGCATTCTTCTGCATGTTGACAAAGGAGCTAAAACCATCCAGTGGAAAAAAGATAGCCTTTTCAACAAATGGTGCTGGCTCAAGTGGAGGTCAACATGCAGAGGAATTTTTTTTAGATATATGTATATGTAATTTTATTTTCCTGATGTAAATGTCATTTGGGGGCTTACTGCCTGTTTGCATTAACCTAGGCCTAGTCCTAGAAGCTTCTAGCCTCCACACAATCTTATCTAGGCTTGGAATGTTTTCAGTTTTGGGGAATCCATGAGTCATCTCATAAACCACATGAATACCAATCTCAGTCAGATAGGAATAGTTTATTGAGCATATTCCCCAGGATGGATTGATCAGGGCCACAGTTCAGACTTGGGAACTGAACCATTACATTGAGTCAAGATCTTATAGGGTTTTTTAAGCCTAAAATCTACAAACATCTGTGCCAACTTATTCCACCAATCAGGATTTAAGGATAGGGGATTTCCTTAGAAACATGTCTTTGTTGTACACTTAATCCTGCTTTTATTGGTTGGGGTATTCAACTATGGCAGGGTATTTGCCTTGTCTAATATTTATCTCTTAACTTCTCTACAAAGATGGGACTTGTCTAACATTCATGTCTTAACTTGTCAACCAGGATGTCAGTTACCCATGTTCATGTCTTTTTCTGCCAAGTAGGATGTTTGTTCCCAAGGTAAGTCTTGGGAACTTAAACTTTACTGGAATCCCTATTCAAAATGGAAATCTCATTCCAAATAGTTTCCTATATTGGTGTAGGTGTCTCTCTTATGTTGGGTTTCATCCTCAGGGCAGTTTATAAAGGCAAATACCATAAAAGCTCATACAAAGGTATAGGGAGTGTTGGGTGGTTGGTTCAGGTCCACGTTTATTGTGTTTTAACTATACAAAGCAGTTCTATTGACTTCTATTGTGATTGGTTTCCAAGAACACCAAAGCACAGAACATCCTAGTAACACTGATACAGTATATGAGAAAGTTATGGCATTAGTAACAGCCCCAAATGGCAGGTAACCCAGGGAATAGCTACCTAGGCCTTACATTTCACCTAGGCCTCAACATTTTACCTAGGCCTTAATATTTCACCTAGGCCTTAACATTCAGTCTCTGGGACTTACTGCTCAATAAGTGGACCCTTTCTAGCTCTTTCTGAATTCTTCTTGGCTGGTTCAACTCAGCTGTTCTAGATCAAACTCTTCTCCCAGTTCACTGATTCAATCTGACTTCTCTCTCAGCAAATGACTGAATTTCTCTACTTGGCCTCAAACTAACTCTATCAATCGGTTCTAATCCTTCTCATTCTCTGGCTCATTCTGTCTTTATCTGTGTCTAGCCTGTTCTGTCTTCAACTTGTTACTATAATACTCTCCTAGTAAAACTGTCTTCAACCCCCCCCCCCCAGCCTTTTATTGCACTGCTCTCCTAAGTAGCTTCCCTTTCCTCTCTCTTTTTGTGAGAGTTAGGCATATCCTATTCCGTAAAATGTTGTGTGACATTCAATTAGATACTACATTCAAACACTGGCGCTTCCTTCTACAAACTAACTTTACTTCACTGTTTGGGATTCAAGGTGTGTACTAAGGGCTGAGCTGTGGCACATTAGGACATGTAGGATGTCTAAAGACCAGAGACCTAGTTTGTTGAGCTTCTGCTTGTATCAAGTCACCTGATCAGTAATTTATCAAACTAGAGACACACGAGTTCCCTGTAGAAATGACATCACAGAAATATGAGGTATCATTTTATGCTTTCTTTCAGTAGAACAAAAACAAATTATTTTCTCACCCTTAAATTTATTTTTATTTATAAATTTATATATTTATAAATATATTTATCAAAATATATTTATTTTAAACTTATTTTTAAAAATTAATTTTTAATTTATATTCTACCTTGCCAGCAAAGAGCCCTATGAGATTTATACTTTCCAAAATACAGAAAGGGAACATTTGTTCATCTAGATACATAGACACAGTATGTCACATATTCAAATTGAATTTCATATTCAATTTCCTCAAAGTGCAGTGAAGCATAGCAAGTCAGCACAGTTCCAGTGAGCTGGTCTTTTTAGCACTTAGCAGTCAGCAGAATTCTAGCGAGCTGGTCTTCCTAGCTACCTTTGTTGTTACTCATCTTACACTCCCTTCACTCTGATGTTATGGTTTTACTTTTCTTATGAGTGGCTAGATTGCTTGCTTTATTTGACTTTTAATTTATCAAAAAAATTCCTTTTAAAAAAGAAATGATGCATACACTGGCTTGAGTAAATTCAACTGAATTAAGCAAATAATCAACCTGAAACAAAAAGATTGAAAAATTCAGGGTGCTGGTATTATTGATAACTATCAAGAGAATACCAAACTCATAATATATTTATCAAATAGAAAGTTTAGCAATTTAATGATTGCATTTTCCTCTTCTCATTGATAATCCTACTATCTCTGTCTAAACTATACCCATTTTCCTTTAAAAATGTTTTTGTTAGGGTATTTTATCATAACAACAGGAACCAAATTAAGACACCAACCACTTGTTTGTTGCAGGTGTCCCAAGTACCTTAACTGCATCTAATATCCTCAGAATATAGTGAGCATTAAACTATTAGGAAAAGTATAAATATACGAGCAACATTGTATGTGCTGTTAAGCAATGCAATAGAAATTTGAGGTCCATAAGGGAGACATCCAATTATTTATTTACAAATGACTGCATGTATGTACTTTTGCAGGGATAAGGACTGAACTCAGGTTCCCATGCATTTCTGACAAGTGCTCTACATTTGGCCTATATCCTCAGCCTTCCTTTTACTTTGTATTTTGAGACAGGCTCTCACTAGTGAGGCTGAGGTAGGCCTCGATCCTCTTGCTTTAGCCTCAATAGTAGTGGAATTCCTTGCCTGTGCCACCAGGCCTCACTTCAGATTTCTTTAACAGTATGCAAAACCAGAATAAGAACTAAATATGTCTCAAAATATGGTGGCTAATATTTCATGTGGAGAATATGGGCATATTCTGTGTGCTGGTTAGTTTTATGTCAACCTAACACAAAGTAGAATTATCTGAGACAAGGGAGTCTCAATTTTTAAAAAAAAAAAAAGTCTCCATTGATCAGGTTGTAGGAAAGCCTGTAGGGTATTGGCTTAATTAGTGATAGATGGGGGAGGACCCAGATCACTGTGGGTGGTGCCATACCTGGGCTGGTAGTCCTCATTCTATAAGAAAGTAGGCTGAGTAAACCAGGGGGAGCAAGATAGTAAGCAGGACCCCTCCATGGCCTCTGTATCAGTTCCTGACTCCAGGTTCCTGACCTGTTTGAGTTCCTGTTTTGATTTCACCTATGATGATGACCAGTGATATGGACGTGTAAGCCAAATAAATCCTTTCCTCCCCAAGTTGCTTTTGTCAGGTGCATCATCACAACAATGATAAACCTAATAAGACAATCTGGTTATATTATACGAAAGTAATTTTATCTATGAAAAGTCATCTTTGAATAGAGTTAATCTTAGGAACTATTCAGTCATGTCAAAAGCCAAGCAGCTAACTTAAAAACAGAAATTTGTTGGCTCAAATAATCAAAATGAAAGGGAGTTGCTGTAGGTTTAATCCAGATGCAATGTGATTCACGTTTCTTGGCTCTATTTCTTTTTGTACTTTGGCTTCTCTCTATGTTTCAGGGATAGTGGCTAACGATGGCCATAGACCACTACTTTTCTAGCATTGCCTAGCATTCCTTTTAAGGAAGAATTCGCCCATTAATTTTGCTTGGGGTGGTGTATTCTTGAACTTCAAACAAGACCCCCAGTCACATTCCAATCCAATATCTACATTTGTTGGTGAGAAAAAACTAACTATTCACTGAAGAAAGTAAAAAAAGAAAGAAAGAAAGAAAGAAAGAAAGAAAGAAAGAAAGAAAGAAAGAAAGAAAGAAAGAAAGAAAGAAAGAAAAGAAAAGAAAAAAAGGAACAATTGCTGGTTGGGTGAAAAGTTGGCTCTGATGAGAGGAGCTGGAAATTGAGTGATAACTCCCATAAAACTGTTGAAATGGTTGCATACTTAGAGTATAAAATGGATCTATTATTACAAAGAAATCATGACTTATGAGGGGAGACTAGAAGCCAGCTAGAGAACCTGTTCTACAGACACAGCAAGTCAAAATAAACCAAAGGGATCAATTAATTGCCTAATGAATTAGACAGCAAGGTGACCATATAAATATATGGCCCACTCTCAGCTGAGTCTCCAGGGCCCTTAAGCTTTCCAAGAAAACTGGGGTATAACCAAGGTTCACAACATTTGTGAGATTTTTGGAGTTCCACAGATTGTTCAAAGAAGTGCAGTATGTTTAACAAACTGTGGATTTCTCTGGATACTGGCCAACCTAGAACTGTGGATTAGACGTCCTCAGAGTTGATTAACCATATACGACTGCAGTAGATCTAAAAGTATGGATCCCAGCCTGTAGAACTGTTAGAAATATAATTTCTCAGGCCATACCAAGACTGCTGGAGTAGAAATCCTAGGTGTAGGGCTCAACAGCTGTGGCTTACAGAGACCTTCAACTTCTGATGGAGTCAAAGCTTGAGAGCCACTGACTCGGAAGTAGACCAGAAATTAAGTTTATCAAGCTGATCTTGAAGTGTGATTGGTGCTGGTTCATATTAACAGATCTACTGGAAGAAAGTAGAACTATCATTCCCAAAGTAGCTTTAGATAATAACCCACCAAATTCAGGAAGAATTATCATGCCTGTAGTAGTTTCCTGATTTTTAGTCACTTATTCCATAAATATATGGACTATATAATCATATAAAAGCAAACATTGTGGTGAGTTTTCCCCTTATCTACTTTATATGAATAGGCCAAAGTTCTTTCCAAATTAATCGCTGTAATAAATTCTTATATATAAAATACAATATAAAGTTGCCATAATTATATTTCTTGGAAAAAAAATCACAGTTTGTAGACTAATATTGAAATGACCAATATCTTAGAAAATATTCACCACAATTTTGGATAAGAAGATATACATTAAGCAATGAAGTTGTGATTATGTAGCATTTGTAAGAAATGACAAACACCAATTATACTCCATGGCATAAATGTGATGGTAGTGGTGGTGAGGAAGACTCCTGTTATATATCCGGAAGAGCTGACATTTACAGAGCACTCACACATGCCAGATGTTGTGTTAAGTTTGGCAAATATCAGTTCACTGGAGCATGAACATATTACTGTGATGTGGGTGGTTTGTTAGCTCACGCCCTTTCAAAGAGGAAACAGGGTTAGAAAAAGTAATTTCAACTTGCCTAAATCAAAATATCAGTAAATGTGGAGCCAGGGCTCAAACTTAGTAGTTTGTTAATTCAGAGGAGATACTAGAGTAACTAACTAGTTGCATTAATAAAAGAGCAAAAGTAAAATAATATTTACAAGAAAATATAGATGTAATGACCATGGATTTAGCAATGGTTTCTTAAATATGAGAAAACAACAGGGAATCAAGCAGAAGCATTGAAATTATAGTTTAAAACGTGTTCTTTAAATGACTCCAACAATAAAATAACTCACATGATAGGGAAACCTGTTTGCAAATTACTTATCTGGTAAGAGATATGTCTACAACATATGAAGAACTGTAATTGATCAATAATACAAAGACAATTAGCTTGTAAGCTTAACTAGAATCGGTCAAAGGATCTACTACATGTATGTGGCAACTGCTGCTGTCAACTTCACTGAATTTTGACCCATGTATAAAGCACAGTTCTGGGCATGTCTGTGAGGGTATTTTCATAGTAATTTAAGTAAGTCTCTCTGGTTCCTGACAACAGCCACCTCAGGCTCCCACGGTTGCTCCCCTCCATCCGTGATGGCCTATATCCTTTCTTAAACTGTGAGCCAAGGTAAACCATTCATTCCTATGTTAGGGTTTCTATTGCTGCAGTGAAACACCACGGCCAAATTAGCAACTTAGGGAGGAAAGGGCTTATTTGGCTTATACTTCCATACCACTGTTCATCATCAAAGGAGGTCAGGGCAAGAATTCAAACAGGGCAAGAACCTGGAGGCAGGAACTGATGCAGAGACCATGGCAGAGTACTGCTTACTGGCTTGCTCCCCATAGCTTGCTCAGCATGTTTTCTTAGAAAACCCAGAACCACTGTGGGCTGGGCCCTCCCACATCAATCACTGACTAAGAAAGTACCCTGCAGATGGATATTATGGAGGCATTTTCTTAATTGAAACTCATTCCTCTCAGGTGATTTTAGTTTGTGTTAAATTGACATAAAACTATCTAGCACATCTCCTTAAGTTACTTTTTTCTTGACAGTTATCAGGAGATGGGCTTAATAGAGATGAATGGGTCATGAGGGTTTTTCCCTCAGAAGTGGATTAAGGTCATTGCTGAAAGAAGAGATTTGTTATAGTAATACTGTTTGGTTATAGGAGTTTGGTCCTTCTTTCTGTCTGCCATGGAATGATGAAGCAAGGAGCCCTGAGAGGACACTTTGGTATTGGACTTCTCACTCTCCCAAACTATGAGGAATGTGTTTCTTCTCTTATAAATATTCAGTCTCAGATAGTTTGCTATGTAAATTCAAATAGGTGGGGACACAGGCAAACAGAACTGGGAAGTTTTTTTTTTTTTAAAAAAAGCATTATAAAATGATCCTTTTGATCAACTTCTTTGTCTGAAAAAAAATGTCAGTTACCTTGGAATGTTCACAAGGTGAAAAACTCATAATACCTAGAGCATCATGTATATACCACAAATAATTTGAGTATACACAAGGAACTGTGGCATAAACATTAGTGATGTTTACAGGGTAAGAACAGGAGACAGAAAGTGCCAGGCAGTTTTAGAGTAGGTACCCAAAACCAAAGTTTTAAGTCTTGTCCTTGAAGAGATGCTGGTCATGTCCTTGGTTCCATTGGCAGTTTTGTTCTTGTTATATGTCAAAAAGGCCAGAAGAAAATTCTGGTTCCTAGTTCATTTTCTTGTTATTTTTCTTCCCTTGAGTGAGCACCCCAGTCTACATGCTATATGTGAAGATGAGACCAAACTTCCAGTCTAGACAGCCATTCATTTTGGTGACCAATATTTGAATTTAAGCTCTAAATTGTTATGGTGAAAGTGGCTTTTAATCTATTAGTCATAATAGTGATGCCATTAATCTTTGGATCTGTGCACTCAATTACTGTTTTAATTTATTGCCTGTTGACTATAGTTGATCTTCACTTAGATCAGTGGTTCTCAACTTCCTAATGCTGCGACCTTTTAAGACAGTTCTTTATGCTCTGGTGACCCCAAATCATAAAATTCTTTTCTTGGTATTCCATAAGTATAATTTTGATGTTATAAATTGTAATGTAAATATCTGATATGTAGGATATCTGATATGTAACCACTGTGAACAGGTCATTCAATTCCCCACCCAATAGGTTGTGACCCACAGGTTGAGAAATACTAACTTGGATAGTTTATGCAATCCTGACTCCATCTATCTAGGTCCCTTTGCTCATCTTCCAAGCCCTGAAAGTCAGCAAGAGTGAAGACCCTAAAGTTGTCTATGGTCTCAACATTTTTTGTGGGAGACAGGGATTAGTAAGTTTGCAGGCCATTGAAGATGAACCATCTTTCTCAGAGTCCACTTTGGACCACATCTACCACTTTTCTGATAGTACTAGAAAGGTAAGCATCACAGCTGCCCCTCTTTAGGATTCAAAGTACTATATGAAAAGGAGGAAATGTCAAGACTTTGTTGGGGCCTATTGAGGGAAATCTACTTCTTCCTGGTCAAAAGAATAGAATCT
Source organism: Tokudaia tokunoshimensis (assembly GCA_036184795.1). Lineage (NCBI taxonomy): Eukaryota > Metazoa > Chordata > Mammalia > Rodentia > Muridae > Tokudaia > Tokudaia tokunoshimensis. The sequence goes on along the minus strand of BTHU01000012.1, from coordinate 133,505,120 downwards.
GAGTTTTACTTCTGGCCTTTTGTGGAGACGTAACATTCTAACTTGCTCCAAAATGAGAATAACATATTCTCCTATCTTTTCCCTTAAGAGTTAATCCAGCTGAACCTGACATTCACCTGGCCAGGAGGCCACCCATTAGGAAAACTGATTCACCTGAGGACATACTTACAGAGGAAAATTATCCCTTTAATGAAATAATGAACTTTCCCAAATCTCCCCCATGCATGGTTACAGAGTTCTGCCCTCCCTCACTAAGCCTGCCCGCTTTTAAAAATATGGCCCTATCTATCTATCTATCTATCTATCTATCTATCTATCTATCTATCTATCTATCTATCTATCTATCATCTATCATCTATATCTTCTCTTCTTTATTTTTCTTTTGCTTTTGGCCAAAGCCTAAGCATGCTTTCTGTATTAGTCAGGGTTCTCTAGAGTCACAGAGTGTATGGGTAGTCTCTATATAGTTAGGGAATTTGTTGATGACTTACAGCTTGTAGTCCAACTCCCCAACAATAGTCAGCAGTACTTGTGGATGGAAGTCCAAGGATCTAGCAGTTGCTCAGTCACACGAGGCAGTTGTGGATGAAGTCCAAGGATCTAGCAGTTGCTCAGTCCCAAGAGGCAGGCCAGGAAAAGCCAGAGTGAATCTTCCTTCTTCCAATGTCCTTATATAGGTCTCCAGCAGAGGGTGTGGCCCAGATTAAAGGCGTGTGCCACCACGCCTTTAATCCCAGATGACCTTGAACTCGGAGATCTCCTTGTCTTAATCTTCTGGAATTCATAGTCACTATCCTTCAAGATCTCCATGCCAAGATCCAGGTCAGAAACTTGTGTTTCTGAGCCTCCAGATTAGGATTATAGGTGAGCCTTCCAATTCTTGATTAATTCATTCCAGATTTAGTCAAGTTGACAACCAGGAATAGCCACTACACTTTCCCTGACCCTCTGAGTTTTCATATTCTTTCTCTGAAGCCCCACTTCTCTTCTGCCAAGTCGCTGCTTGTCAAACTCCATTGATAAATGTGCCCACTTTCTTGGGTTCTAATTGAATAAGCATGAATTTTCTCTTCATCTTCCTACTCCTGAAAGTTGTTGGAATTTATAGTTTGCCTGCTCTTTTGTTTTTCTCTCAAACTCTAATAAAATGGTCCTTGAGCTTTCTTGAGTCTGGTTTTGTAGATTCTTTTATTAGAAGAGTAAACCCAAAAGGGAAGCCCAATTTCCCTGGTAACACTTTCAAGGGAAGAGAGGAACTGTCACACAATTTGACAGATGTGAATGAGGATTAGGCACTGAGTCAATGGCTGCACAAAGGACAATTTACCATGGAACTCGGAGCTGGGGCATGTTAGCTATGGCTCCTATGAGCCCACGAGGAAGTCACAGAATTAGAAAGATGGGTAGGAGTTTGTCTTCTCCAATGGAAAAAGTATACAAGAACTTGTTAGTTTGCCCTTTGCTAATTCTCAGTGCAAAGGTGATGCCTGGAGAGGGAGGCTAATATACATATAGAGAGCAGCTTTCATGAATAAAGCGCTGGTGGATTTGAGCAGGAGGAGGCAAAGACAGTAGGGGACCTAACATTTCTCCAATAAACTTAGTGGTGAGGTCTAATAGCTACTCTTGACTGCCAACTTGACTCCCTCTGGTATCAACTAAAACTAAGCAGCTGGGCAAGTCTATAAAGGACTTTCTTGATTGGATCACTTGAGGTCTCAAGATTCACCCTTTGTCTGGCTCATACCTTCCAGTTGCAGCAGCCTATACAAAAAGACATGGAAGAAGGAAGCTTTTGGATTTTGCCTGCTTGTTCTCACTTTTGGTGGCAAGTTTATCTGTCTTGTTGCTGAGGCCTTCCTTCAGTAGTATTAGAACCTACTTTTTCAGGATACCAATGTAGACCAGCAGATCTAGGAATCCTCCAGCACCAGATGGGACAGCTGAGACATCCTGCCTGTTAGACTGAGCAACAGTCTTGGCCTTTCGGTTGAGAGATAGCCATGTTCAACTAGATGAACTACAACCTGTAAGTCACTCTAATAAATGTGTGTTTCTGTATGTGCATGTGCACACATGTGTGTGTGTGTGTGTGTGTGTGTGTGTGTGTGTGTGTGTGTGTGAGTATGTATTCACGCTATTGGTAATCTTCCTAAGGAAAAAAAATACCCAAATATTATAGGAGTGGAAGAAGTATAGGGAAGATGGATTGCTTGTCATGGGGGAGAATGTTCAGGGTTGTTTGTGTGTGTTTCTAAGGTAAGACAGGGGTAAGCAAATCTAATCTGGGAAGAGACCAGAGTCATAGGAAACAGACAGTTAGAGAAAGTGTGTTGAAAAGGGCAGAAGCTGAAAGCTATTGAGTTGAAGGCCTTAGCCTCATTCTGTGAGATTAGAAGGAAGAGGGGGCTGAGTTTAGTGTATAGGATGACAAGGGTGACAGGACTTGATGAATTTCATTTTCAAAGTCAGAGGGGTAACAAGTAGAAGGGTAGCTTTTACAGCTAATGAAGAGTGTCTGCAATGGCTGTAATGATCCCAGGAGGACCAAGTTACTATAATCAGCAGATAATCTGGCATTTTCCAGAAAGTTGAGGAACACATAAATAAGAAAGAACACTGAAAAGAGAAGGGTTTGGAATTTTAAAATAGAATGACATTTTATAGTTTAATTTGCAAATTAAAACTCAGGTGATGAGAAGGTCTTCCCCTAACAAAGAGACTAAGAGATAACTGGAAGAAAAGCAGGGAAGGAGCTGAGAAGTCAGCAAGTTAAGAGACATCCAATTATGCATCACATTCTGGTTAAGAGAGCATCCAACCATTCACTGCATTCTAGTTAAGAGAGCATCCAATCATGCATTGCATTCAGGTTAAGAGAGCATCCAACCATTCACTGCATTCTAGTTAAGAGAACATCCAACTATGCATTGCATTCTGTTTAGTGGGGAATCTTGGAAAAAAGAGGAAGAGCATTCTTATGCAGAGAAGATGAAAAGTCTTCCAGGAAAAAGGTATATGAGCTTCATAGAGTGACAGGGAGAGACTGGACATAAAAATGGAATAGCTGCCTGGAGAGTATGTAGGATGGCATGACCTCATGCAGGTTCTTCTGAGCCCATTTCCCTGTCATTGTTCCCTGTTCTTCTATATTAGCCTAAAAAAAAAGTAACTTGAAAATTTCTGATATTGCTTCAAAAGGGATTTTAAAATGGCAATGTTTCCTCTCTTCTCTCATATACCTCATAGAATACTTCTCAATCTAAGGGCTTATGGGGTTTTCCCCCAATTTACAAAAAAAAAAAATCTCTGGTGAATATCAACTGGCTGAGTTGTAATTCAACCCACTTCTAACATGATTTACCTTGAAATAGTTTTGTATTGCTCACATTGAGGTATAAGTTCTATAACATTACACCAGAAGATGCTGATCATGAGCAGTGGTTGTCACTAGTGCTTCTAACAAATTGGCCATAAGTATTGGCTTTGGTTTATCTAATTTGCTAGGATGCATCATGATACTTGGGACACTACTTGTACTACCTGGTTTATCACAGACAGTATTGCAAAGGAAGGATACGGATGATCCTTTTTGGAGAAAGAAGATGGACAAAGTCAGGTACTCAGGGTGGGGTGTGGTGTCTTCCTGTTCTTTCTGAGATACTACTCTATCACACCTTCACATATGGAGCGACCAAAGGGTCATCATCTCTCGATCTTCATGACTCCATTTTGTTTTTGCTTCATAGTATAGTGTTGAACCTAGAGCTTCACTCATGCTATGTAGGTCCTCCACTGCTGAGTATTGGCCAGAGATTTTATGGAGCTCAATCTCTCAGACCCTGCGCTCTTATTCCTAGTCTGGTAGGAAGCGCTGGCTGACAGTTCAATCCTCTAATCCTGTAATCACTTAGTCTTTCTGGTGACTGGCCTCATTCTGAAGCAGGGCCTTAAATCACCTCATTAGTATAATCTGAAATGTGATCAAAACAGAGTCATTAAAAATAACAAAAGACATGGATTTCACTCAGGAAATGCCAAGGATTTTAAGAGTTCTATGACAGAACAAGACAATATGTTTCACATTGTATCACACTCCTCCACTCAAATTCTCCCCTGGCTGCTCACCTTCCTCTCAGTAGCTCTAATATCTCCACCAAGGTTTTCACAACCTCCTCTACTCACCTGACTTCATTACTATTTGCCCATCCTATTCAGGTACACTAACTCGCTTTCTTTTCCCATTTCTATTAAGACTTGTCTTCACTTCAGAACCTTTGCACTTGCTTGTTCATATGCCTGGTCTTTCCCCCAGTGACACATTTCATCTCCTTTGATCAACTGTCACCTTAACACTGCCTTCCTGGTCTCCTGCTATTCTCATTTTATTGGGCACTACCTTGTCTATATCCCAGATTAATTTTATTTTACATACTCTCTGTCTTAGTTATTGGTCCTTTTCTGTGAAGAGACAGCATGACCAAAGCAACTTGTAAAAGGAAGCATTCAATTGGGGGCTTGCTTACAGTTTCAGAAGGCTGGACCACGACCACAAGCCAGGCAGACAGGACACTGGAGGAGTAACTGAGCATTTACATTTGATCTGCATGGATGTGTAAGCAGAGTGGTTGGGATGGGTGGATTGAGCCTTGTATAGGCATTTGAAACCTCAAATTCTACCTCCAGAAATATACCCCCTCCAAGGACACACCTCTTCCAGTAAGGCCGTACTCCTAATCCTTCCTATAAAGTCCACTAAGTGAAAAGCAAACATTCAAGTACATGAGCATAAGGAGCCATTCTCATTCAAGCTAGCATATTGTCCATTGCCATAGAATTTTATCATTTTGATTTCATGCCTTTCTCTACTAGCACACCTCTCTAAGGATACCAGCTACAAGAGGGCAGAATGAATATTCAGTGATGAAATGCAGACTAGGCATTTATTATTATAGTTATTACTTTGAGATTTATATATTTTTAATTACATATAGTAATACATTTTATAATTTATATATTATACATAAAACAATACTATATTATTATATAATATAATAAGTATATAGTTATGTATAAATACATATACATAAAATGTATATATAAGTAATTACAATTTATAATTATTATTTGCATCTTTCTATGTTTACAGACACCATACCCAACCATAAATAAGTATACTTTGAATGAAACCAAAGGAGGAAACATCCGCTGAGGGGAAGAAAAAGCGTGAGGGTATTGAGGGGTTTAATTGCTCAATGCAAGAGAATTTTAGGATTGGACTTCAGGATTTAACAGCTCCAGCAGGTAAGGCTCAGCCGCCCCATCACAATAAACCAGGTTAAAGAGACACTGGTAAAATGTAGGGAAAGGAGATTCAATCAATGTTTTGGGAAAAGAAACCGTGCGTCCAGTGACCCCAAGTCGCCTTTGGGGTATTGATAGAAGCGTTAGGGTAGGGAAAGGAAGGAGTGGGAAGAGATATGCAAAATCTCTTAAGCATCTTAGTCAACATGTGATTCCACCAACTCATGTCTCAGTTTCGGTTCTTCCAGGTCCCAAGAAACTCTTGTTTGAGAAGCCAACGTGATCCTCTAGAGTTATTACTTCTCCCCCAGGGTACAGCCATGGGATTGTGAATGTTAGCTTTCATACTGGGAGTCAGGGGGCTGTCCTGGTACCCAAGGTGATGACTACAGACCATAGGTATCTGTATTAGTTCCTTTTCTTGTTGAGGGTCACAAAAGTCAACAACAACAACAAAAAAACAACTTAAGGGTTTTGTTTTGGCTCACAGTTGGAGGTAAACTCCTTCTGTCAAGGAAGATGTCTTGGTGAGAGTAAGTCTAGCCGTGGCAATGGGGACTGGAGGCAGCTGCTCACAGTGTCGTGTGCGTGCGTGTGTGTGTGTGTGTGTGTGTGTGTGTGTGTGTGTGTGTGTGCGTGTGTGTGTGTGCGTGTGTGTGTGTGTGTATGTGTGCGTGTGTGTGTGTATGTGTGCGTGCGTGTGTGTGTGTGTGTGTGTGTGTGTGTGTGAGAGAGAGAGAGAGAGAGAGAGAGAGAGAGAGAGAGAGAGAGAGAGAGAGAGAGGCCTATGCTCAGTTTTCCTCTTCCCATTCAGTCCTGGACTCTAGCCAAGTTTCCTGAGGTTCATTCCTCCACAGTTAAGCCTTTTTGGAAGCACCCTCACAGATAGCCAAAGGTGTGTCTCCTGGGTGATTTCAAATCCCTTCAGGATGACAATCAAAATTAACCATCATGGCACCTTCAGGGATCTGGTACAGGTCACTGTAAACAACTGACAAGATGCTCCCATTAATATCTCTGTGCAGTGAGTCCTGGAGAAGATGAGGTGGGTCAGGCGTTACGGATTTCTAGACACTTTTTGAATAACAACACAGGCAGGACACAGTGAACAGATGAAGTACAGTGTCAGGGTACCTCATCAAATATTTTCTGTAGCAGCCATAATGAAACAAGAGGGTCAGCATTGGAATAATGCCAGGTGCCGTGAGACTTTAAGTCCACTCCCCGCTCCCCTCAAATGTGCATTTCCAGCATTTTCTTTCATCTAAACTTGTGCTCATAGTATTCTATCTGCAATACTCGTCTCTTCTACAGCTTTGCAACTGTCCACATTTTCAGCATCCTTCAATTCCAGATTCAGACTCCTTCTCCATGACAAAGATTTCCTTCACAATGGTCTGAAGGGCATTATCTTTTGTCATAAACTCACAGCACTTATCAGCTATGGATTCATTTAATAATTTGTTGCTGCTATTAATTCTTTCATTGAGCACTTAGGAGTTTGGGGCCCTATAACTTTTCTTGTGGAGGTACTGATTGTCTTATTTTTCTCTCCAGTTCCCCAGGAAAAGTTTTGTCTTTGGAGCCTCCATATCACTTGATATAGAACTTGACATAAAGTGTTTAGATCATATTTAGTATTTAGTTGATAGAGTTAATTTAAGTTACTAAAAGTAACTTAAGAAATACTTTTAGTGATGAATAGGGTTTCATGTAGCTCAAGCCGACCATGATCTTAGGATGAAGCTAAGATTGACCTTGAACTTCTGGTCATTCCACCTCTACTTCCAGAATGCTGGGATTATAGATTACATGTACTACCATGTCTGTTTGGTTTTATGTAGGTCTGGAATCAAGCCCAGAGCTTCATGCATACTAGAGAAACACGCTAGGATTTGACATATATTCCTAGTCATATTAATTAATTTTAAGAGAAAATACATTTTATTAGGGTTCCTCCTAATGTTAAAAAGCAGAGGTAGACTCTTCCCAGGAAGGAATCTTAAAGTAATTAAGAGCCATTGTATTAACATTACATCTTTTATAAATCTTTGCTTTATTTACCTCTGATGTCCCTGCCTGACACATAGTGACTAGTTCAGTTATCTTCCAATCTCTTAACATGAGAATGCTGTGATAATATTTCTTCTCACAAGAAGTACATTGTATCCTCTCCTTCCCTGGGGGACTGATGCTGTTGGCTTCTCTGTCAAACAGTTAGATCTGAATCCGTCAGCAGGGGCAGGAAACCTTCAATGATAAGAGAATAGCCCTGGAACCAGATGCTCTAGTTTGAATCTGAGCTCTACCAGTTGCTAGAATGATGAGTCTGGGCAAATTACTGAACTTTTTTGCATCAATTTCTTTATCCAAAACTAGGAATTCCACTGTGCTTCTTGGGGGTTGCTGGAGGGACTAAACAAATCCCACTGTGTGACACTGCTAGGCAAGCATTTGGTGCCTGATGAAGCCCTTGTTCCTTGCAAGCTCTTAATTCTGTGTGACTAGACATTTCCAAATTTACTGTCTGATGTTCTTTCTCATGCCACCTCCCAGTCTACTTTTATCACTGAGGAACAGAGCTGAAGCTAGCCTGCTTGCCTCTTCACCTCAAGGGACAGACTGCAGCCTCAATGCTGCCACTTAGTTTGTGTGTTATTTTAGGCAAGCCTTTCAGCCTCTTTGGGGTGCTGTAAAATCAAGGAGTAAACATCTGCACAAGTGCTTTGTAAACAGTATGCTTGTTTCACCCTGAGCAAGGAACTGTGGCTGAGAACAGGAAACAAGTTTAATTGGCTCCATTTTGAAAATTTTACCCTTTAGATAATACACTTTAGAAAATGGGTAACTATCTCTCTGTGGTTGGATTTACCATGTTATCTCATTTTGTTTGGTTGGTTTGTTTTTCTCTAAGTATGCATGTGACAGAGAGTCTTTCTCAGCCAGTGAGATGCTTCTTTCTCTCATCTATAAATTGGGCTGGTGTATTGAGCAGGGAACCTTATAAAGTCATACAGTTTTCATGATTTAAAGTCTGTTTCTCAGTTGGCAGAAAGGAGTTCTGTAGGGAATGGTAATGCAATTAGGTTAGTAAGTGCCAGGGGAGAAACACCTAGATCAGGCAGCCTTCTCGGCAGATTTCAGAGAAAAGCTCTAGAAGCAGGTTAACATGGATCTCTAATGTGCAGCTCCTGAGCCCCAGTCCCAGAGGTGCCACTTTTTCCTGGGTAACTTTGTAAATTACTAAACTGACTGCCTCAGATTCTACATCTGTAAAATGGGAACAACTATGATAGCTACTTTACTGAGTTATTGGGAGATGAAATGAAATTGCACTCTGTGACATTGCTAGGTAAGAATCTGATGCCTGTGAACAGTCCTGAACAAAAGAAGCCTTCTCAAATACCTGCCCCATCTCTGGTAAACTACTAAAATACATGGAAGACTTTTTTTTTTTTAAAGATTAGTTTAAAAGTAATAAAGGCAAAATGGGTTCCTCGTCTTTCCTGATTTCCCAAGACCACAGCCAAGGTCAATCAAAGTAGATCTAGAATATAGCAATGCTAGAAAAAACAGGGGAGTGTGTGTGTCTGGATGCTGCTTGATCCTACTGCTTTAGGCTTCCTAGAAGTCATTTCCAGTAAACTGGCTTACTGGTAACAGAGTGTGAGAGGAAGCCAGGAGAAGAAGGAGGGAGGGGGGTGGGAGGATGAGGGGAGTATTTAGAAAGACTGAACTGAGCCTCAGGTGTAGGGGTCCACTTCTGCCCAGACCTTTCCTTTTCCATATCTTAGAAGAAAATGTGGAGATCAGAGAAATGGATAGCTGGATCTTCTGTCAGGTGTGATTAGTCATCTCAAGTCTGGACTGTCCCATCTCAGAGAATCCAGTGAATGTGAAGCAGTGAGAATCACAGAACTGAGCCTCCTGTTAGAAAAACAGTAGGCGAGTGTTTATCATGGCTTACTTCTTTCTACACATAAAGGGCATGCTCCCAAAGGGCACAAAGGAGAGATCTTCAGAATTGGATAGCATCAGGAGGAAGTCGTTCTACATTGTAGTTTAGTTTGGCATTTGGCTGACTCAAATTTAACTCTACATGAAGCCTAGAGATCTTGTTATCATTCATAGGCATGTCTGTGATTCTATACTTTTAGCATCTCTTGGTTGCTACTGGACAGAGGGTCCTACTATGAGTATTGAAAGTGCTCTAGGTAAATGATGCATTGGAAGAGTTGTATGATACACTGGAATTCCCACTAATCTACTGCTTTATAGTGAGACCCATTGATATGCAGATGACCTTTGTCACCTGATTCCTGGAAAGTAAATGATCAGAAATATTTGTCTTTGATTCTAATTCTACCTTTGGCAAGAGGAGAGGGAGAACAAGATACTGATGTTAGATGGCTCGGCTGTGGTGATTGCGTATCTGTTCTAGCTAGAGCTAGCCATTCAGTGAATTTCCTGAATACTCAAGTTTGGTGACATTTCATGAACTTCTTGGCTTACACATTAAACTGGAGGATGAGGAACATGGTCATTCATTATCTTTATGATAACAGATGAAAACTACAAACATCACTTTTAAAAAGACCTTCTTTATGACTACTCAGATCTTACTCAGTTTGTCTATAATTAATTATACAACTCTTACTTATTGGTTATTTGCATATGTAATTTATTTTCCTTCTAAAAATATGTTAGATTGCAATACTTGCCTCAATCTTACCCTTAAACTGAGACTCAGCAAGTGTAAGAGGAATTTACCCAACTAGTCAAAGACTAAGGGAGGACAGGAACCTAGGTAGGTCTAACATCATTTCCTCCATTACCTTCATACTGTCTCCCATACACCAGAAACTCATTTGAAAATAAATGTAGGGTGCGGTTCCTTGATGCTAACTGACTCACTCTCTTGATGAGTTTACTGCAATGCTAATGAAGCTTAAATTTCCAGAACTGGGGAAAACCAAAACCAAAAACTTTTCTCAGTTTTGATCTTATTTTTTATTTATAACTTGTGTTCTTTAAGAGCAGGAACCCACTTTCATTTTATTTTCTTTTCATTACTTTAAATCCTTGAGGAGTAGAACATACAGCTTCTGTGCTCAGTGGTGGGAGTCATGCCACTGTTCCTGTGGCGTACGAGCTACCTTGTCCCAGATTACTCTGATTTCATCAGATTTGTCAACAGGAATCCCTATGCTGTTTTTACTTTGCACATATAAAAATACCTCATGCCCAAACAGAATTCACTTTCATCTTAGGCATAAACACTTTCAATTTCAGAAGACCTGTGTGTTTTCTTAGGCTCAGGAGACCCAGCTAATAGCTAGCAAAAAGGCCTTGGTGCTCAACTTGCCTTTTGATAGTGCTTCTCCCAACAGATCCGTCCTCAGGGAGGTAGGATCAGCCAAGCACTGTTAGTCCCATGCCTTGTCTACCTGGTCATCCTTCTTCCTGGAACCCAGAGAATCCCCTGGCAAGCAATCTCTTAGCTTTTTGTTCTTAAAAAGTATGCCCCGATTTCAGTAAGTTGAATCTCTACTAAATTTGGATCTGCTCCTGCCCTCAGAAATATAAAACCTTCTTTACAACATTCCCAAGAAGATGTTGAATACTTCTTATAAAGGGGCACTCTCCAGCCCCACATGTTTTATTTCTAATACTCCACAACTTTTTTTGAACTTTGTTTATCCTCTGACCAACAGTCTCTCTTCCGGGAAGTACTTTTTTATAGAGTGACAAATACATTCCCTGATAGCATTCATGTATTGATGTTAGTTCTAGCTTCCGCAACTGCATAAAACAACAACAATAATAACCCAACCTCTCTGTAATAGTTCTGAAAGTGAAGAAATTACAGTACCTTTCCCATGGGCCTCCATGACATCCTCTAAAAGTGCTCAGGCTTGGCTTGGTTGACAGAGGAGCAAAGTCTTCTCAGTGTTACACTTGTTTGTGGAAGACTTTACATGTACTCTGATAGAGACTTTTCATTGCTGTATTTGTTACGAATCTCACAGATTGTCTAATCATGTTGAACCTTCAGTTTGCTTTCTTTCTCCAACTTTCTATACTGAGAAAATGCTTCCTATTTTCTTATGGTGATGATGTTCACATCCACATGATCTGTCAGGTAATGACTATATCTTTGGAACACTTAGCAAGAATGCTTTGTGGCATCTTCGGGACACATGCTCTCAGAAAACAGCACGACTACAGCTAGTCTTGCCAACAGTGTCACTATGTTTGTATTTGTTGATTGACTTTTCTTCCTCTGTGTTCATCAGGAGTGCTTACTATAGCCGGGAAAAGGAAAACTCTGGTGAAGATCAACTCTGACAATCTTGATGATGCTGACATTTATTTCTAGGCCTTCTCTCAATCCCTTTGCCTTTTGTTCTCCTTGTTTCTTTTTAGTATCTCCTGTCTTACTAGGTACTCATCACCTCCACTCATAACAGAGGCAGGCAGCACCAACCATGCCAAACACTACCCTGAATGAGCCACCGGGAAGCTTGGGCTACAGATCCCAGCCTTGAGGCTCTCACTGCTTCACTGACTATATCAAAGAGCCAGCTCTGATGCTTGCTCCTTTTTTTTTGGACAAGTTCCTCACTCAGCTTAGGTGGAGAAATGTTCAACTGTAAATCTCTGATTCTTATGGAGTTAATGAGAGTCATTCTGCAATTGTTAAATTTAAATTGAATTGCTCTGCTATAGTAAAGTGTTTTTAAAAAATTATACTCTTATAGATCTTGAAACCCTAAAAGGCTACTTGAAACCCCCCAAGCCATTATTTGCTCATGGAGAAGACCCTTGGCTTATTTTAATTGATCATTATACATTTAGAACTAGAAGAAAGGGGAAATTAAGAATTATCCTAAATGATAATATAATCACTGAATCAGAAGGAAAGAACTTCAAATTAATTATTAAGTGCCTATTATGGAGAGAAGTTCATTTAATCTTAATAACTTTATCGTATAGGAATTATCATGTAACTTTTACATATAGATGAGGAAACCCAGGGATATTAAGTAACCAGTCAGGGAGCTGCTATAGGAGCCCTTGCTTGCAGATTCTAAATCCATGTTCATGTGTATCCTACGTGACCTCCCTCACTTTGCAAGGGCTGAAACCAAGAGGCCTGAACACCGTGGTTGGTTTTCTAACAAATCTCATTTCTTATGGACCCACCAGAATTTGGGTAGGCATGAAAGTCCTGGTTTGATGTCAGAAAATAACCCAGAACAGTTTAAAAGGAATGCTATGGCCTGAGGACCCAGCTCAATGGTAGAACCTGTGCTTAGAACACAAGACTGGATTTGTTCCCTTAAACAGTAGAAGAAATAAAAGTATACATTGGTCTCACCCTTCCTCTCTTCTTTAAACCCTGTGCATAATTTTGAGTTTATTTGTTCATGACCTGCACATGTGATCCCTATCCCCTCCCATATGTAGGCTGAGGAGCCAGTTTTACTATAGAATAGGCTGCCCTCCATAGGTAACCGCATTTGTTGTTAGAGAAAACTGAAAATTGAAACGCACATGGAAAGATCAAAATTTTGGGCATTAGCTGAAATTCCTAGATAATCTACTTTCAACTCAATCTATTCTGCTATCTTAAGGGTTTTGGTATGAACTTTTCTTTCTTTTCTTTTTTTTGGGGGGGGGGATTTGGTTTTTTGAGACAGGGTTTCTCTGTGTATCCCTGGCTGTCCTGGAACTCTCACTCTGTAGACCAGGCTGGTCACGAACTCAGAAAACCGCCTGCCTCTGCCTCCCAAGTGCTGGGATTAAAGGTGTGCACCACCACTGCTCAGCTTCTTTTCTTTTTTTAAGTTTTGTGACTTTTTAAAAAATGTATTATTTTATGTTTATGAGTACACCATTGCTCTCTTAAGACACACCAGAAGAGGGAGGGCATCACACCCCATTACAGATGGTTGTAATTCACCATGTGGCTGCTGGGAATTGAACTCAGGACCTCTGGAAGAGCAGGCGGTGCTCTTAACCACTGAGCCATCTCTCCAGCCCTGGTGTGAACTTTTCAAGTGTTCAAGAAAGCTTCATGGTAGTTTGGGACAACAAAATCACAAATCTTGGGTTTTAAATTAACATGTAATTTATCAAGGTCAAAACTTTACCCTCAGCCGGGCGGTCGTGGCGCACGCCTTTAATCCCAGCACTTGGGAGGCAGAGGCAGGAGGATTTCTGAGTTCGAGGCCAGCCTGGTCTACAGAGTGAGTTCCAGGACAGCCAGGGCTACACAGAGAAACCCTGTCTCGAAAAAAAAAACTTTACCCTCATGCCTTCTAGTTCAATTTTCAAATGTTTGTTTTTTAAAATAAATCTTTACATTCATTTCTTTATTTATTTATTACTATGTTATTTATTTCATGCGCATGGAGTTGGCAGTACACACATGCCACGGTGCACATGTGGAGCTGAGAAGACAATTTTCAGGAGTCAATTCTCTCTTTCCACCATATGGGTGCTAGGGGTCAAACTCAGGTCATCAGTCTTAGTGGCAGGCACCTTTACCTGGAAGTCACCTTGTTTGTTCAGAGTCTCTCTATATATCCCAAGCTGGCCTGCAACAAAATATTCTTGATCAATCTCCTGCAATTTTCAAATATTGTTGCTCAATTTTCAATTCTCCCTATATTAGAATAGAAGAAAATTGCTCTTACATGATCACTGATTACTCTTTAAAAAATTTTATTATTTTGTTATGTATGTAAATATTTTGCTTGCATGTATGTCTGTGTTCTATGTGTGTGTCTAGTGCCCACTGAGGCCTGAAGAGTGATGGGTTCCATAGAACTGGAATTATAGACAGTTGTGAGTTGAACCCCAGCCTTCTGGAAGAGCAGTCAGAGCTCTTAGCCACAGAGTCATCTCTTTCTTAATCCCAAAACAAACATAAACCTTTTCTATATAATTCTACAAAGGAATTCCATTAGTAAGTTCCATTAGAACTTATCCTTAAATGAAATATAATTAATTCTTTCAAGAATTTTAAGTGCCTAAGATGACAATTCACACCCATACATGGGGTTATGCACTGCAGTTGCTATCAGTCCTTGGAGCTAGGAAGAGTTGCTCTCTCTGAGACAAGAGGCACACAGCCTCCATCCCCTTTTAAAACAATGAAGTGATACAAACATATTTCTTTATTTGCTCTGGCTGCTAGGAAATTTGGAGTCAAAATTAAAGCTCAGATAAAATATATGTTGACACTACTGTTGTACAAATTTTTCTTTTATATTGGATCTAATTTTATATTTCAATCCCCATGTTACTATTGCATGACATATTACAGGTCCTTTGTGAGGAAGAAAAAATGTTATGAATAAAAATAAATAAGGAAACATAACCAGAATGTTATTATTACTAGGTGCCCTTGGGATAGTTCAGAGAATCCATAACCTTCCTTTAAAACACAAAATCAATGCCTGCAGCTGCTGGGGTGGATAACTGTTTATAATGTCTGGGTGTTAACATTGTTCCCTTGGGGACACATGCCTTCCAACCCTCCCTTCAGCCAGTGTTTTAATTTATGCCATTCCAGGGCGTATGCCTGTAATCCCACCACTCCAAAGGCTGAGGCAGGAGGGTGGCCAGTTTGAGGCCATCCTGGGCTACATAGCAAAACAAACAAAACAAAACTGAAAACCTCAAAAACAAAAAAACCTCAAGGGGTTACTTTATATTGATCATGTACTAAATCTTGAAATGTCGCTGACTCATTAAATACATATTGAATGCTTGGCATGGGCCAGAGTAAAAAAAAAAATCCTGTCCCTATGTATTAGGTAGCTATGGAAATATTCATTTGAATTGGTGTTATCCAATGAAAAATAGAGTTCAAATCTAATCACACAGAATATATGACAAAAGAAAATACAATGGGGAACTACATTAAGAGTACAAATAATACGCAAAGCATCATGATATACATATATATTCAGCTCCTAGTGTGAGAGAGAGAAAGAGGGAGGGTGGGAGGGAGAGAGGAGAGAGAGAGAGAGAGAGAGAGAGAGAGGGAGGAGGTGGACAAGTAACTTGTGTTGGGAAAAGCACATGGCCACAAAGCAAAGGTCTTCATCAGCAGCCAGCAGATATGCTCTACCTGTGCCAGCTCTAATAACTGGGCAGGCTGGAAATAATCAATGTTGGTGAAACGGTAGAGACATGAGTACTGTCATATGTAGCTATGGAATAAAACAGGCCCTTTTCAGTAATCTTATTATAGCTATTAAAAGTATAAATATCCAGTCTTAGTGAAAGCAATCCACTGCTGAAATCATCCCACTAAAACAGAAGTGTCAGTATAAAATCATCTTTGCCGATACTGGAATAAGTATGTTTATTATGAATTATTTATAGTCAGGCACAGTAGTCCTAATGATAACAGTATTTGTATTGAATAAAATATATTCAGTATCAAGTAACATATTGCACTAAAATGATAATTTCAATTCTTTAATTGAATTGATAAAATTCAATTTTTATCCAAAAATTGATATATTCAATTTTTCTGTTAGAAAATTATTATTGTAATAAGGCATTAAAAAGGCCAGTTTGTAAATATATGACTGGATGTGTCCTTGTATATATAATTTTATATTAAAATCTCATATTCAAGAACAAACATATGTATAACTTACAGAAGCCAAAATGACAAAGGATACATCAACAGTTAACACTGATAATGTCAGTGTTTGAGGAGAAACTGGATCGAAAGGAGAGGTTTCTGTTGTACATATTTCTGTGTTTGGTTTGTTAAAACTACTTGTTTTAATAATAGTAATAACAAATAAATTTTCTTTGATAATGCTATAACAATAGGGTTATTAGCACGATGGTAATGTGCTTGCCTTGAATGGATACATTTCAAGTCTGATCTCCAGCACTACAAAACCTGACAAAAATTAAAAATGATAATAACTAGCTAACTTCTTCCTTTGTCTTCCCTCCCACAAACTTTTTCTGCTGGTTGCTAGGCCAGAATCCAGGCCTCATGCATGCTATGGTTTGAGCTACACTTCCAGTCAGATAGTTAACAAGGAGAGTTTACCATATACCATTCTAGAATAGTTTAATCTCACCCAATTCCTAAAATAACTATACAATGCTAATGTTCATATTTTTGTCTTTACTGTTCAACATGAAGGATGGAGGCTGAGAGAGGTCAGTATCGCCTGCTCAAGATTGTACATTTACTGGTAACAGACTACGAAGTAAATCCAAATAGTCTGCTTCCAGTGACATATTCTTCTAGTAAAAATCCAATAAAAAAAATATCCCATTTCCAGTCAAAATTAAACCAAGCATAAGCAATTGGCGTTTTGGAAAGTTACCATTTAAACACAGATTGTTACTGTTTTGAGTTCAGGTCTCTCTTTGCTGCACAAACAAGAGATTGCCATGCACACTGTGAAGCCAGGTTTATGATGAATTTTTTGATTACCAACCTTATATAGTCTTAAGAAAATGATTTTGTTTATATTTTAACTTTTACAATGACTAAACATCTTTTATTTGCTGGCTACATTATAGTCCTCTGAATGCATAAATCAATATTATGCCCCAGTACTTTCCAAGAACTATTCATTTCATCCTAATTTGAATTAATGACAAATAAAACTAGATAACATCAGAAACTTGATGTGTTAAAAAGCATGAAATGTAATAGGTTTTGTTTGCTTTTTCTTTTCTTTATTTTCAAGGATTATTATTATTATTTATTTATTTATTTATTTTGGCATGGTACTGCGACATATAGTCTAGAATGTATGTTCTGGAACTCATTGGTGAACCTCCTCCTGCCTCTGCCTAAAAATCATGAACTGAAGTTGTATATTAGTATTCCATGAAGGAACTGAGCATACGGGAAGAAAGGTCAAGCTATTAATTCTAGCTGCTCATACACAGGCTGTCTGGGTGCTTATCTGTATTTGTTACTTGGTCATTTACATTTGATAATGCTACTTACAAACATTATTTATAACTTTTAAAAGGCCCACACATTCACAGTCAACTTTTATCCATTTTCTTGCAAATGCTCTATATTCAAGTCAATTACTTTGAACTATTTCTGCTTTCTGAAAATGGCTATCACTGGGTAAGAAATTTACATTTTAAACATAGTTTTGAACACTTTCCAGGCCTTTATTATGGTACCATGCATGGTGGTCTCTTATGGACTAATGAGGCCACTTGTAAATACACCCTTCAAGGTGGTGTCTGATTCCTGGTCAACTCTCATTCAGTGTGCTTTGTGGAAAGGTGGATAGTAAACAAGGAACTGTCTTAGGTTTGACGATTCTTAAAGCCTTTTTGCTTAGAGAGAAAATGAAGCAGTTCAGTGGTTATTTCAGCAAGTGTCTCCTTAAAGGAGACTCAGAAAAGAAACTGTTCTCATTCATGTCATATCTGGGCCCATATCCCCCTCCTGAACTACTCAGTCAAGCCACCGGTACAATTAAGCCACCTATAGAGCTGCTTCAGTCTCCTTGTCTGACCATCCTCAGCACTGTGCAGATTCACAGTCCTGGCCTTTGGCCTTCAGGAGTGGAGGCTGATATTTCAGGAGTTATACATCCCATTCAAGCTGGGGAGGCCACTCAGTGACAGACTGCTTGCCTAGCATGCATGAAGCCCTGGGTTTGATCAGCAGCACCACATAAACCAGGTATGGTGCTGTATGTTTGCAATCCCAGCTCACCTCTGCCTGGAACAAGAACAAGTTAGAGATATGCAGTCAAGGACAGGTAGGTCAGCAGATAGAAAATTACTGACAAGACCACCACTGAGGGGTGATATCAAGGACAGGCGACAGGGAATTTTGTTAGATACCAAGGGTGGGAGGCTGTCACTAAACTGATCCATCAGGTTTACTTGCTAAAACTGGACTAAGCAAGCAGAGCTACAAGACTAAGTTAGAAACAAGATTCAGAGAATGGCTCAAGTTTGGTCAAAGGAGAGTCTTTGTTAGGGATTATTATTTCTATAGCAGAACTGGTTTTCATCAGTTTTTAAGGAAAGCACCCTACTATAATGGTTGGCTGGCCTGGAACTCATTATATAGACTAGGCTATCTTCAAACTCACAAGATCCACTTGCTTTCTGCCTCCCAAGTGCTGGAATTGAAGGAATGAGCCACCATGCTCAGCTAACATAAAATTCTTAAAATAACTATCATAAAAACAAGCAAAATGATTTAAAGAAATATTAAATATCTAGCTAAGCCTACTGTTACAAGGATAGTAATATGATAAGTGTCTCTAAGAAGGCAGTGCATTTGTCACCAGGCCTCAAGACTCAGTCAGTATTTTAATCAGCTCAGGCTGCTATAACACAACCCACAGCTTATCAACAACAGTTTATTTTAACTATTTTAGAAGGAGCCAGATATAAAGATATGGACAGTCAGGTTCTGGTGAGGGTCTTGTGGTCATTGTACTTCATATGGGGGACAGCAGAATAAAGGATAGAAGTTCTAAGATCACTAAGTTTTACTCATGAGAGTGAACTCATGACCTCATCTAATCATAATGCCCCAAAGACTCTGACTCCAAAAACCAAGGGACAGAGTCCCAATATTGGATCTTCCCGGGAATTGCTCACGAGTGGGTTCTACGTGGGGGAGAGCTGAAGGGTGAAACTACGGGGGTCGAGAGAAAAGAAGACACAGAGACATTAGTGCATGGCTGTACAAAATCTTTCTGTATTTCTTTGGGGACAAGAGCGACAATATATGTGCTGTGGGTGTGACCCTCCCTCCCAAAGCTGCAGAGTCTTCTCAGCAGGTCTCCGGCAGGCTGAGAGATGTTGCCATAACAAAGATCACAGGGTCTGCTATACAGCAGGAGATGGTGACTTGACTTTCAGCAGGAAACTGTAGTGCCAGAGGGGCTCTGACATCTGTCAGGTGGGAGGAGGTGTGGCTGGAATTCCTCAGCTCCGTGTAGATAAAATGCAGGCAGCTGAATTTTGCCTAGAGGCTATATGGCTCACTACACAATATCAGAGTTTAGGTCTGGGGGATACAAACATTCAGCTAGGAACTTGCCCTTCTTGGTTCTCGGAAGTTAGGGTTGTCACTGTTTCCTGGATACCGGTATGTCTATTTATCAACAGTGAGCAGGACCTTCAGGACATTTTGTAAATCTACATTCACTGCCGTTACTTCTCTAAGGAAAGTTGTCTAAAGAGAACCACAAGCAACGCTCCAATTCATGCCTGGTCTTCATTCACTATGGCGAACTGGATGGGGCGGTGCTTGAGGAAAGACTATCTATAAATATAACAATCACTTCTGATCTTTCTAAGATCTAGTGAATTGAGATGTGTATGGAAGATTACTACAGCATCTTCAACTCATAAAATGGAGTAGGCAACATTGTAATTTACTCCAGTTGCTTTGTTTTACTGCTACAGCTTTGTCATCACCCCAAATATTTGAGCAAAGAAACACTAGTAAAGGACAGCACTAGACTCCTCACTCACCCTTATAATATGTCAGACCTTAGGCACCAGACAAAAATACCCAAAGCTGAATATGGGGTCCATGTCCATAAATGTGGAACGCTTTAAGCCTAGTGTGTAATGATGTCCCGTCAAGGTTGATATTAGGGACTTATTTCCAGCTTTGGTACACTTCATCAGTCGCTGGTATGGTCCCTGGTATCTTGACTTCATGCCTTTGGAGAGCTAGGGGCCGGTCCAGGAGCATTTGACAAAGTGCCTTACGCAGCTAGCTGTGAATTCCACTTGCCTAGAAGCTTACGCTAAAACCATGACCAGAGCTGACCCACATGCAGCCAGGCTTTCCTTTGCCCGGACAACCTTGTGAGACCTCTAGGAGCGAGAAGCGCGCCAAGAACGCAGACCCTAAGGCTCACTCGTGGCCACCCCAGAAGGCAGTCACTACTCTGCACCAGCAGCCAGCCAGAGATACAACAAATAAAATGGAAGCTCCTGCTCGGTGGGAACACAGGCCTCGCGCTGGGTCCGGAGGCCCCGGAGAGCTAGGTGAGCAAAGAAAGCAGGGCGAAGGGGATGTACCCCAAGTCGGCTTCATTCAAACCCCGAGGACAGCAGACCCCGCCTCCCAACACCTCCGCCCGCTCAATCGCCTTGCGCTCTGGGTGTGAGCTCGCCCCGCGGGGAGCGGCTTTCAGCTGAGGGGGCGGTGGCAGAGGCGGTTCGGGCAGCCCCGCTCGGCCGATAGGCCCAGGCAAACAACACCCATTTCTCCCTCCCCCGCGCTGGGTTCAACTCCCACTCGGCCCCGGCCACGCCCTGCTGCCACCGCCCCCTCGGGCAGCCCTAGGCTCCACAGCCAGGCCGCGTTCGGGGGCGGGAGGAAGGCGGTGCCTTAATCGGATAGCCGTCAGAAACTACAAGACCCGAAAGCCTTTGCGACAGAGGCCTGCCCGCCTCCTCCCACGACTCACTACGCGTCAGCGGCCTCATCCAATGAGAGGCGAGCCAGGGAAAAAGGGCGCCCGGGTCCGGATGCACCTTAGGAAAGCCATGCTCACGCCGAGGGGGCAGCTGGCAGTCCACTCAGACCTCGGGATCGCAGGGAGCTCACACTTCCCCGCGCTCGCCCCGCTCCTCTCCCTTAAGCCCAGTTCCATGTCTTTCTTCCGCGGCCCCTCGCAAGATGCTGCGGCGCGTTTTTGAGTGGAGGGCGCCGGGAACTGAGTAGGGGGCGGGATATCCTGAGACAACAAGTTTGGCTGTATGGAGGGCCTGCCGTCAGCAAACCGCAGCTAGCTCACCGAGAGGGCACGCTCCGCGGGCCGAGGAGGCAGAAGCCTAACAGCGGCGAGCACCAGCCGGGCAAAGGGGAGGAGAAAGGGCGGCCCCAGCGCCCCGGCCCCGGCAGGTCGGCGGCCAATCCGCTGGGGGAAGGGGTGGAGAGTCGGCGGCGCCGGCGGAGGCAGGCCGAGGGGGGTGGGGAGTCGCCGCGCTCGCGCCGCCCTGGCTCCGCCCCCGGCCCGCGCCGCCGCCCTCGCCGCGCGCCGCCGCTGTCAATCAAGGGCGAGTCAGCCAGGCTCGGGCGGAGAGAGGAGCTGCTACGCCACAGCCCAGCGGCGGCCATTCGCGGAAAAAGAGGCAGAGCCTGTGCCAGCTACAGCCTCCTCCGAGCCACCGCGGGCGGGCGGGACCGGCCTCTCCTCCCGCCTCGCCCCCACCCCCACCCACCTCTATCCCAGTGTCTCTGAGAGGGTTTGTCCTGTTAATGCGGGATGAGCGGTACGTATTCTCCACCCCCCTCGGTCTCCTTCACCGCCTCCCTTCGTCCCTCCCTCCCCAGACCCTGCTCGCTTCCCCCTCCCCCGGGGCCGCCGAGATGCTGGAAGGGGAGGAGGAGAGGGCGGGAGGGAACCAGGGGGAGGGAAGGAGGGCTGTGTTTTGTCTTAATGTCTGAGCTAGAACAACCTCCTTCTGGGTGTTGCTCTGGAGCCTATGGGTCGGGTTTCAAACCACGTTTCGTGAGAGCCCCCTCCTCCCTTCCCTCCTTCTCCCCCACCCCCTGCCGGTGTGCACGGATCGCGGGTTTACGGAGATTAATGTTCAGGAGGAGGGAGGGGGAAGAAGGGAGGAGAACGAATAATAATAATCCTAATAACCTGTTGTCGTGTGTGTTGGTGGTGGTGGGGGTTGTTGCAGATCAGAAGAAGGAGGAGGAGGAGGAGGCGGCAGCGGCGATGGCTACAGAAGGAGGGAAAACCTCTGAGCCAGAGAATAACAATAAAAAACCCAAAACCTCAGGCTCCCAGGTAAAAGCAAACGTTAAAAGAAAATTCAACACAAAGCTTTAGGGAAGAGAGGGAGTTATGCTCTTTAAGTACCCAGAAGTAAAGAACAGAATAAAAATGTTTATCCATTCAAACCATCCTTCTGAATGAGGAACTTAAATCGTAAATTCATGAAGATGTCCCATAGTTGAGGCTATAACGATGTTCATATTACATCAGGAATTCAGACTGTTAGAAAACGGTGTCTATTTTCCCAAGGGCATTTTGAGTTTAGAAGAATAACACTTTAAGAAAGTTTACCAGAAAATTCCTTTTTTTTATTTAAACTTTATGTAACAGGACTTGCCTTTTTATTCATATAGCTTCTATCACCTGCTTTTGTTCATATTCCCTTTTTAATTCTGCTGCCTATTGAGTGTGTTCTGATACTTAGAGCTCTCAAAATAAATAACCCCCTCCCGACTGCTGTCTTCCACTAAATCCGCCCACTTTTTTCCCCTCCCTCTCCTTTCCCCTCCCATTTTGGGTAGGACTCTCAGCCCTCTCCTCTGGCTTTACTGGCAGCTACTTGCAGCAAAATAGGGACTCCTGGTGAAACTCAAGCAACTGGACAACAGCAGATTATTATAGATCCAAGCCAAGGATTGGTGCAACTTCAGAATCAGCCACAGCAGCTAGAACTGGTGACAACACAGCTTGCTGGAAACGCTTGGCAACTTGTTGCCTCCACTCCTCCTGCTCCAAAAGAAAATAACGTTTCTCAGCCAGCTTCTAGTTCATCTAGTTCTTCCAGCAGTAATAACGGGAGTTCCTCTCCTACAAAAACTAAATCAGGTAATCCTTCCACCCCTAATCAATTTCAAGTCATACAAGTACAGAATCCAAGTGGTAGTGTTCAGTACCAAGTGATCCCCCAACTTCAGACGGTGGAAGGTCAGCAAATTCAAATCAATCCAACTAGTAGTTCATCTCTACAGGATTTGCAGGGTCAAATTCAGCTCATTTCTGCAGGTAATAATCAAGCTATCCTCACGGCTGCTAACAGGACAGCTTCTGGGAATATCCTTGCTCAAAACCTGGCAAATCAGACTGTTCCAGTACAAATTAGACCTGGTGTTTCAATACCGTTGCAGTTGCAGACCCTTCCTGGTACTCAGGCTCAAGTTGTAACGACCCTACCAATTAACATTGGAGGAGTGACTTTAGCTTTGCCAGTAATAAATAACGTGACTGCTGGAGGAGGGACCGGACAAGTCGGCCAGCCTACTACTACTACTGATAGTGGGACTTCCAATGGGAATCAGTTAGTTTCTACGCCCACCACCAGCACTGCTCCCGCCAGTACTATGCCTGAATCGCCCTCTTCCTCTACAACCTGCACAACCACTGCATCAACATCTCTGACGAGCAGTGACACATTAGTGAGCTCAGCAGATACGGGTCAGTATGCAAGCACATCAGCCAGTAGTTCTGAACGCACCATTGAAGAACCACAGACACCTGCTGCTACTGAGTCTGAAGCCCAGAGCTCCAGTCAGCTTCAGTCCAACGGGATACAGAATGCACAGGATCAGTCAAATTCTCTTCAGCAAGTACAGATTGTAGGCCAGCCTATCCTGCAGCAAATCCAGATCCAGCAGCCTCAGCAGCAGATTATTCAAGCTATCCCACCACAGTCATTTCAACTCCAGTCAGGGCAGACAATTCAGACCATCCAGCAGCAACCTTTGCAGAATGTTCAACTTCAAGCAGTAAACCCGACTCAGGTGCTTATCAGGGCTCCAACTTTAACACCTTCAGGGCAGATCAGCTGGCAAACTGTCCAGGTCCAGAATATTCAAAGTCTTTCAAATTTGCAAGTTCAGAACGCCGGGTTATCCCAGCAGTTAACCATCACCCCAGTGTCTTCAAGTGGTGGCACAACTCTTGCTCAGATTGCTCCTGTGGCTGTTGCTGGTGCGCCAATAACTTTGAATACTGCCCAGCTTGCATCAGTGCCTAACCTTCAGACAGTGAGCGTTGCCAACCTGGGTGCTGCGGGTGTTCAAGTTCAGGGAGTTCCAGTAACAATCACTAGTGTTGCAGGTAAGCTACATCTTTTTAACCCATTATTAGGAGGGATTAGTAACATAGTGCTCCGGGCTATCTTTTAGGTTTCGTACACCTCCAGTATACACCTCTGTATACTGGAGAGAGATCAAAAACTGGACTATTCCACCAGCAACCATATGTAGTTATCACGGTGACCTCTTTATTTCTGTAGCTTTTAACAGTTTTGTGTGTTGAGTTGGGTAAATAATTAAATTACTTCATAAAGCATCATTTTCTGATTAGAACCATAATTATAGAGATCATATTTGAGTACACTTGAACTCTTTGGGAAAATGAGTTCATCATCTCTTCCTGATAGAAAGTTGGTTTAACTTGCATTGGTATATGGTTGTGAGTTTGTTGTATGTTAATTCTGTGTAATAAGGCTTTTTAATTGGGCCTTCTCACAGTTTTGCATTTTGTCTTTTATTTTTGCTTTCATGTACAGCAGTTTTAAACTAGATACTTTTGTAGTTGAGATAGAAATTTAAGTTGCAAATTGTTTCATTAAATTGTTATAAAAAAAGCTACATTCAGGATTGTGACTTTAATGGTCTTTGGTATATAAAATTTAAGGAAAATTCTATTTGTCCTTGTACTATCTGAACGTGTCTAGTGTGAAGTTGGTGAAAAGCAATTAAAAATGTAGGTACTAAAATGTCATTAACTAATTGTAGCCTTGTTGTTTTAAACCAGCTATAAAAACATTTGCTATTTCTTATCAATATAATTAGATAACTTCTAAAGTACTTAAAAAACCTAGTTTCATTAAGTAGTATAATCTGTTTGGGGAGTGGTCTTATTTTACCAATACTTAGACTTCATTGATTCTGACTTAGTAAAAACTGGCTGTGATTTTAGTACCTTTGATTTTTTTCACGTTTTATTAACTAAAAATTTCTATTTTGGTAATTTAAGTATGCTTGTCCTTTTTGAATGAGCTATCTTGAAATAAGATGCAGAGAAATTAAGATAAGGTTCTTCATAGTTAATAATTCAACCGGATGCGTGATTGTAAAATTACATATCCGTAGAGAGCCTGTTCATTCAGGAGAACCCAAATACCTCTAGACCAATGCTACCCAATAGAACATTGTGTGATGTTTGAGATGTGACATCCCTGTCCTATCTGGTGTTATCCACTAATTATGGAGTGATCAAGCACATAAAGCATGGTGAAAATGGCCTGAGGAATTGAATTTTGAGTTTTATTTAAGCAGTCACATTTAGCTAGTGTCTCTTACGTTGACAGTGTATATCGCCAGTATACTGGGTGTGATTCTTCCCCTAACACTTTTAGTACCCAAGTGTTTAAATGATGGTTCTGTTTCCAGTCCTTACTCTGCATAGTTTCTGCTCATACTAAAAATTAATGCTAACTAGAAATTTCAGAACAGTGTCTGGTTTTGGTGTTTTGAATAATACTTTGCATTGTCAAAGTAGAAATTATTTACATTTCATCTTGCCTACTGAACATTACTGAATTGTGGTTCAAAGCATTGAGTAATTTATAATCTAGGTTAGAAACAGTCAGTTCTTCTGCTCTCTAATTAATATCTTGCAATCCAGAGGTTTCCTCTTACTAGCTGAAGATAAGTCAATATTCTGACCCTCCCCCAACTCCTCTAATGTTGCATTATAAATAATGTAAGATGCAGTTTCTAGGAGTAAAATTTGGGGGCAGAAATAGAATAGTAAAATAATTTGCTTTTTAGATTTTCCAGGTGATTCTTAAACTCCATAAAGTTTGGGAATCAAGGGTCTAATCAACAGTGGATCAATCAGAAGGCAGAATGTGGAAGCCGCTTGGTGCTAAGCCAGTTCATATGTGTCCCAGAGCATGTTTTATTGGCACATATGCCATTTTAGTCTCCTCACTCCCCATACCCCAGTGACTATTCTAAACACTCCCACTAGATATGTTATTCTTATATTTTCATGGGCACACTTTTTACTTAAGAGCTCACATAGTTTAAGAGATCTGCTTAAGTGTATAAGGAAAACTTGACATAGGAAGAATTTTCTCCCCACTGAAATCCAGCCATTTAAAATTTTGTTGGTACTTTAAAGAAATGATTGTAATATAAAGAGCAGAATAGACTCTGATTTAAGTTCAGTGACTTTAAGCTTAGCTGTTAGAGGTTTTATACTATTATCTAACAAACAGGTACTTGACACTATTCTTTGAAGGTTTGTAACACGGGAACAATGCCCTAGAGTGGTTATAATGAATCTAGTGAAATTGCTTTGTTTTCATTAATTTCTTTTGTTTTTACATTTAAAATATACCAGAAGTGGAACTCTAAGCACTTTCTTAAAATGAAGGAGATCACTTGCCTACATCCCCTTAATAAGTGAGCCCTAGTTTCAAGTTAATACTTTGGGTCCCCAATTTCTGTTATCTTATATTTTCCTTCCAGAATGGCAGTGTTAAATTTATGGGAAGATATTCACTGTTAATATTCACAGGTTTTAAGAATGTTATTTTACTTTTAATTGATACATAATTCATGTACATAATTGTGGGGTACAATGTGATATTTCAGTACACTACACAGTGCAATGATACGATCAAGGTGCCTATGTCATCACCTTAGACATTTGTCATTTGTCTTTGGAACATTCAAAACTCTGTCAACCACAGCTATCCTATTGTGTTGTAGTTGAGTATTAGACATTACTCCTGGTTAAGTAACCATACCTACTTTCCTTCTTCCCAACTGTTCCCTCATTCTGGTAACCAGTGTTTTAGTCTCTACCTTCACTTTCCTTTTCAGGCGGTTTCACATGGTCCAGGTTGGCCTTCATACTCACTAGGTAGCTGAGGTAGGGCTTGAACTCCTTCCTATTCCTCTTAATTCTACCTCCTCAGTGCTGCACCACTATGCCTGATTTATAGGGTACTGGGGATCAAACTCAGGGTTTCATATATGCTGAGCTGCATCCTGGCCCCCTCTTTTTTCTTTTCTTATTTTTTTTTAAACAATGTTTTAGCTTCTACATATAAGTGAAAATAGGTTCATGAAAAATATCAGAGCTTGGAAAAATGGGTAATTACCTTTGATAGAATAATGGCTAGCTCATGAACAAGGCTTAAAATTATTTTATGGTCCAGGCTCATTTTACCTTTTCAGGAAGTGGAGGAGGTCTGCATGATATGGACAGCAGTGGAAGAATCATACAAGGCAGTCAGATGAACCCAGAGTTTGAATCTGGAGGCTTCATAATTTTATGAGATGACATCTTTTTTCCTTGGTAATATATTCAGTAAAGTATCTTTCTTTGTTCTGGTCTCATCTGAAAATCTTGATTTCTAGAATCAGCATTTATCATCTAGTTAGTTAGGAGTGTAGTCATAATTAGATACTTGTACCCTCTGCGTACTTCGTTTTCTTATTGGGAAGAAGAATTTGATGGATAACAACTGTGTTTATCGACCTCTATTTCAGCCAGATGTGGTGGTTTGTGCCTTTAATCCCAGTGTGAGTGGCAGAGGTATGCAGGCCTGTTGAGTTCTGTATTAACTGAGTAGGAATATAAGCTCTGCCAGTATTCTTTCAGTGCCCTCTGGCCTCCAGGAATTAGATCTTTTTATAAATGAGAGGTAGTAGGGACTCTTGTTTCTATCTCAGTAATTAACCCGGAGTGGTCCACACTATCATGCCATAGTTCTTATGCTTGATTAAGTGGCTGTTTGTCAGTTTCAGTTGAAATTAAATTTTTATGCTAGTTTTCCCATAAAGGAGGTTGACACTTGAGAAGATGTTGCTGGCTATTCAAGAACTTGTCTCTTATATAATTCCTTTACTTTTTATAAGGAATTAAAGTCTAAAATACCTGGGGATATAGTTTGAAGTCAGGAATGGAAGTGCCAGTTCTTAATGACTGTTTAAAAATGGGAACCAGAGAACATAAAGCTTACATTTAATTTAAAAGTCCAAATGTAACTTAGAGGAAATCAACTTTTTAACATCTTGCCTTTTCTTCTGAATTACTAAAGTAGAAAATTGGCTTGACATTTAACCCAGATAGTGTTTTTCTTTGTTGTATGTGCTGTATTGGTTTGGATTTCCCTTTTTATGCACCTGAAAACCACACTTATATATATGATCCTCACACATGTGCTTGGTTATTTCCTTTTCAGATGAGTCAGTTATTTCTGTTACCTTTTCAATGAAATCTTCTAATACTGGGTCAATAGATTGAATTTCATTATAAGGGACTTTTAAATTTAGGTTCTTAACTACCAATTTGACTTTAGCCTTCAGAAACTTTTTTTTCATAGAAGATAGAAAGTACCATATAAAGCCAGATTAAATTTTAAAGGACATCTGTGCTGGCTTGCTTTATGTCCAGCTAACACAGGTTAGTCATCTGAGAGGAGGGAACCTCAATTGAGAAAAATGCCTCCATAAGATTGGGCTGTACTCAGGCCTGTAGGGCATTTTCTTAGTCATTGATGTAGGAGAGTTCAGCCCACTGTGGTTGGGGCCATCCCTGGTTTGGTGGTCCTGGTTCCACAAGAAAGCAGACTGAGCAAGCTATGGGGAGCAAGCCAGTAAGCAGCACTCCTCCATGGTCTCTGCATCAGTTCCTACCTTCAAGTTTGAGTTCCTGCCTTGGCTTTCCTCAATGGATTGTGACTCAAAATATAAGCCAAATAAACTCTTTCCTCCCCAAGTTGTTTTTGGTCTGGTATTTCATCACAGCAATACTAACCCTAACTAAGACAACATCTTTTATGTGGGATTGAAGGGCAAAGGAAGAACACTTATCGCCTTTTCAAATTGTTTGTTTGTTTTGACTTTTTAAATGACAAGATCCCCCTGACTATGTGAATATGAGGCTGGCTTCATATTCACATTAAGCCCAGATGGTCTTGCATTTGTGATCCAGCTTTCAGGAATGCTAAGGTTCAAGTGTTCTGGCTGGTTATCAATTTCTAATTTAGAGAGTATGTAAGGAATACTTAAGGATTGGGACAAGTATTAAGACAGAGTGAAGGGAAAATAGAAAAGAAAGCATGATTGGAAAGGAAGCTAGGGAAGATGCCATGGGTAGATCTTGCAGAAATAGCAGATTTGCCAACTGGTAGCTTTTTAGTTGGAAAAGACCTTGGAGGTTATAGCTTACGGTTGTGACCTTTTCATAGTGCTATGAAAGTTTGTTTTACTGTTCTGAGTGAGGACAGAGATACGGGTCAGGCTCTTCAGTGCTGCAGTGAGTACCTGGGAATGACTCATGAAGCACTGACATAGACATGTATGCGTTTCTGATCTGGGATGCATGTAATGTGTGCTGCTGAGGGAATGAGCAAACATTGTCAAAGGAAAGTGTACATGGTGAGATGAAAATTTAATGAAATTGGAATTACTAAAGGCAACTTAAGATATACTTGAAGCTGGACATGGTGGTACACGCCTTTAATCCCAGCAGTAAGGAGGCAGAGGTAGGTGGATGACTCTTTGTGAGTTCAAGGCCAACCTCATCTACAAAGCAAGTTCCAAGACAGCTAGGATTCTGTTACACAGTGAAACCCTGTCTCAAAAACCCAAATATATGTATGTGTATGTATATGTATACACACACACACACACACACACACACACTCACACTCAAGTCTTTCTCTCCTACCCTCATTCCTTAGCCCAATTTAGAAATGAACAAACAAGCTCAGAATGGTTGAATGATAGGTGTCTTGTGGCAGAGCCTGTCATCTTGACTTCCACTCAGGTTAGGGCTGTTTTTCCACCTTATTTCTAGCTTATCCAAATGTTTTATTAACATGTGAGAAAATAAAACTGAACTTAGGACTTAGAGAATTAGAATTGTCATATTTGTCTTCTCACAGATAGACTGTCCCTGTCTCACTTGGATATCCAGTGCTAGCATATTAAATATAATATTGTTGAAAAATACAGCTCTCTAGGTCTGTTGTTACTGAACTTAATGGTAGGACTTAGGTGGTATTATTTTTCTCATCTTGAAAGACTAAGTTTAGGTGGACAGGGTGTCTTGGGCCACTAGTCTTAGCATTCAGGAGAGACTTGGGCAGGAGAGTTACCATGAATTTGAGGCTAGCCTAGCCTACATAATTAATTTCAGCACAACTTAGACTACACAGGGACCCAATCTCAAAAAATAAAATAAAATAAAAATAAAAATCTGTATCTAATGATATTAGTAAATTCTATGTATGATCCTTGGGCCAATGACATTATTTATTTATTTACTTATTTATTTAATTTTTGAAACAGTAGCTAGAAATGGATTTAAAGAAAAAAACGGCAAAAGGATCTTGCTATGTAGCCCTGGCTGGCCTTAAACTCACTAGAAAGTCCAGGCTGACATCATCTTTTTACCAAGCCTCCCTGGACTAGGATGCCATGGTTGTGCACATCATATATGGACATTTTTAAAAAGTGTTTCCTGTGGAGAAAGCAAGCAAGCATTTACTGTATCTCATATGTTAGGTGCTGATTTTGTGTTCATAACCACACAATACCATTTTATGGGTGGGTGTTGTGTCTATCCTACCGACCGTCTGAGTTTTAATTTCTTTAGGAACATATATCTTCTTCTGCCAGTCAGTGGGAGAGTGACAATTTCATGTCATGTTTGATTCTAGGACTACTACATACCAGACAAAAGTCTGCAAGGATAAGGTCACTGAAGAAGGGCATCTTGTCTCTGTCCTCTCTTTATATTGCACAGTTTTCCTTACCAATCATAGAAGGCATCTTTGAAACTTGATACTAGTGTGTGCTTTGCATTTCCCTAAAGTCATGCTGCTTTGTTCTCACTCCTAACCCTGTGCCTCTCAGGGGTCTCAAGTGGCCATATCAATTGTTTACAATTGAGCTTATTGTAGAGGTGTCAGGTAGCTACACGGAGTATGTCAGTGATGTTCCTTTGCTTTATTTGAATGTGTTTGGAGATAGGGTCATGCAGCCCAGTTACTGTGCTGCGACTGACTATGGAGTAGAAGGTGGTATTAAACGTTTTAAAAGTTACATTTAAACATTTTGTTTATGAGGAGGAAGTATAGCACATGCAGAGACCAGAAGGCAGTTCTCTCAGAATTGGGTCATAGGAATAGAACTTATGCCATTAGGCTTGGTGCCAAGTACTTTTACCTTCTTAGCCATTGCCAGCCCTGGCCTTAAATTCTTGATCCTCCTGCCTCCCACCTCTAAGTGCTGGGAATACAGGTGTGCACTGTCATACCAACATTTCTGGTCATAACTTCTCAAAGACTCACAGCTAGGTACACAATTGGATGAAAAAATTTACTTAATAGCAGTGTCTAATGCTTTAGAATGAGATTCTATCCTTGATACAGTGTAACTCTTGCCCCCCCTCCCATTGCCCTTTAAGTACTGAGCTGAAGAAATGCCTTATCTATTGCATTCACAAATGAGAAAAGGCTGAGAGATGGTGCCAGTATGATAGAAGACAGAACTGAGATTCAGAGTGCTTTTAATAGGCTGGACTTGTGGCTGGGGAGATGGGCAAAGCAGATAAGATACGCAAAGTAGAAGGAATTATGTACCCACAGGATGGAAAACCTGACTTTGGCAGCAGGACTAGTGCAAATGGAACTTACTGGCTTAATGTGGGTTGAGATTAAAGCTTTGTTTGTATTCCTTGTGTTTGTCTGACCGCTGCTGCACTGCTGTGTGTAGTCCTGGGTGGCACATTTTCATTGAGTTGGTAATAAGCTGGTGATTATGGCAAGGATTTCTGGGGTGAAGAGTAGAAAATACTTAATATTAGCAATAATCAGAGTGAAGGCTGTTAAATAGAAACAAGAGGAAGTATGATACTGTCTTCAGTCTTTAAAGTGGAAATAGTTCTGTTCTGACCCTGGGAAACAGAGTATGTTTGTGTTACATATTTACAGAGGAGAAGAGGGGCAGGAATGATACAGAGCTGTACACTAATGGGATGATTTGTTTCTTAGGTAGTTATCTTTTATCATTAAAGACTGGATTACCTATCTGTTAGAGATTGTAGACTATGGAAGAACTGCTCATGCCATATAGAAAGTTTGATTGGATCTAATTCTAAAACCTGAGAGCATAAATTTTTGAATTTCTGGTTCTATGTTGGATATGTCTGTTTAGCCTATGGCTAGAGCACACAATAACTCTTAAACTTATATGGTCAAATAACCAGGAATGGAGGATGGTTAGGGTGACATTACATTTATTATAGAAGTGATATAAGGTCAACTCTATTAGGCAGTGTATTAGTTTAGTTCACAAGTATGTTTCTGCTCTCCGTTACATTTAGAATTCTTAGTATTAGTTTCCTGTTACTTGCTCTTTAATTTGATGAATGGGGAAAGCATTAATATCTTTATATGCATTTTTAGTGTCCAACACTGAATTTGTAGTTAAGATTCTTTTAAGTCTTTAAGTATAGTTGCTTGATGTTACCACTTCAGTATGAACAGTGTGATTGCTCTTTTCTAAGTGAATTAGAAGAACAGGTGGGAATGCAGGATACTAATTGAACCATAATCCTTGAAGTACTTCCAGCTTTAGGTTTGTTTGTTTAACCCATGGAGTATATATATCCGGAATGTGGGGGTTTTGTTTTGTTTGTTGTTTTATGGGCTCAAAATAGCTACTAGGGAAGTATTTTTAAATATTCAGACCAAAGGACATTTTGAGTAAGGAAAAAGAATGGTAATTCAAATATATGAAGGTTCTTTTCCCTCGGGGATGGTAATAAGCTTGATTAGAGAGATATGAGCTCCAGTAGTGTGTTTATTTTTGATTACCGCAGACACAGGTAACAAGACTAGGAATTAAAACTTAGATTTTGCTCGGATGCTACCCTCCATTAATGGTTCCATTAGCAGTTACTAGGCAAACGTGTCCCTTCTTTACTTTAAAGTGTTACACAGATGAGACCAGATAACATGTTTAGGAAGGGCTTTTATATTATAATTAAAACTATTTGTGTAAGGAAGAAACGTGGTAAAATCTCTATGGTACTATTCACTAAAAGAATGTAAAATAGTCAAGTGGGGAGACACTACTTTGGTTGTCAATATTTTTATTTTTATGAGTTATACATCTTAAGTGAAATTTGTAAAAACAGAGATCAGAAAGCTTTGGTAAAGTACAACCAAAGATACTGGGATAGATATATCTACAAGCATCCCAGAAGCCACGTACTTTCTTGTAGTAAGAAGTAAATGCCTTCTCCTTTCTTAGCTTTACCCTAGAAATATTCACCTTTCTTGAAAGGATGTTATGTTAGGGACATATGGCTAAGTACATGATACACTTGTATGGATCTGCAACTGCCTGAAAAAGTTTGTACTTTTAAGTACACCTTTAAGTACTGGGTTTTGAAGTATAGAAAGTAGCATGAGAGTTCAGAGACTGGTGAGTTTGGGGAGGTGATGTATGTAGGTAAAGCACTCTGTGCTAGAGATAGGACTTTAAACAGGCCTCAATGATTGGACAGCAAAGTGGACTTTGAGCCTAAGGGAATGGAGAGGTGAAGAGGGTATCTTGAGTCAAGCCACTGAACTTGGAAAATCTTATTGGGACTGAAAATTGGAAAAGCATAAAGCCCTCACAGGGAGGTTTATAGCTAACACACAAGCACGGTAATATCTTTTGTGTACTCTACAGAACAGTAGACCTGCTATAGAATAGTTTTAGGGTACACACAGCAGCCTGCCCTCACCTCACTTTAGAAGTTGTTAAAAGATATTAGTGTTTCAAGTTATATTTATTGGAGTATTTCTCTAGTAGGAAACCTGTAGCACATTCCTATAATCCCAGAGTTTAGGTAGGATGCTGAGCTGGGATAACAAGTACTGGTACTAAGTTGTCACAAACAAGAAAGTATAGCAGAGAAGTCAGGAGCCCAGTTAAAAGGTGTTGTCAAAGTAACTTAGTCATGAAGTGACAGTGGTTGTGATGATGAAGTAAATGGTTATTATGAAAAATATTACTGATATTAAAGAAATGGCAAGAATTATATCAAAACCTAAGGTGTTCTTTCTGCTTTTGTGTGTCTGCATTGTAATGGGCGCTGAGAAACTGAAGTTGAGGGGACTGCTTTCCCCTGC
Source organism: Tokudaia tokunoshimensis (assembly GCA_036184795.1). Taxonomy (NCBI): domain Eukaryota; kingdom Metazoa; phylum Chordata; class Mammalia; order Rodentia; family Muridae; genus Tokudaia; species Tokudaia tokunoshimensis. The sequence continues at coordinate 133,470,839 of BTHU01000012.1, read as the reverse complement.
CCTCCATGGGCCCCCCTCCACAGTATATGTACTGTGTTGCAGGAGACCTTGTAAGAACTGGGTATTCATACTTAAAATCCTTTCACATTAAAATGTCTTAATAATCAAAGGCATTTGATACTTTAGTTAGCAGAATATTTTCTTATGGTCACTTGCATCTTAGACCAATTAGAATATAATATATTTTTTATTTTTAACAGTTGGATTACAAGTATATATGATTTTATATATACACATATGCATAATTATAATACCATGTAGTACTTGCTTTTAAAAGTAATGAATGAAGGCTCTAGAAACCCATAAGAAAGAAGAATAAGTTCCACTTACATTATTTTGGGTAGGAATGAAGATGGGTACAACTGAAAGATAAGATTTCAGGTCAGGAGGAGGAAGAAAAGCATTTCTAGTTGTACATCCATATGTAGTTTGGATTTCAATTAAGATTGTGTATATGTTCAGGTCAGGAGGAGGAAGAATACCATTTGTAGTTTGTACATCGACATGTAGTTTGGAATTTCAATTAAAATTGTGTGTGTGTGTGTGTGTGTGTGTGTACATGCTCACTTGTGTTGGTTTCAAGACTAGGTCTCACTACGTGTATAACTCTAGAATTTATGTGGATTAATTAGGCTGGTTTGAAATCAGGGATCCTCCTGCCTCTGCCTCTTGAGTTGCTGGCATTAAAAGGCATGTACCAGCACACCTGGCTTCAAGTAGTAACTTTTATGTGTAAAATGTATACATAGATCAAGCAATAATAATACATTTAGAATTATGCATTTCATGTAGGTTGTAGTTCTGTCTTATACATACATACATACATACATGTATGTAATATACCTTCTACCTCCAGTAAGCATTGTTTTTAGTGTCTGTTATCTTGGTTCTGAACACAGGTGGAAACACAGGTGGAGAAGAACCAATTTCTTAGGAGAATGGGGTCCTTAGAACAGAAGGAATGAGAATACATGATCATTATAGAAAGTAGTACTTAATAAAGGGAATACACACACACACACACACACACACACACACACCTGTATGTATGCATACACACATCAATGATTTATCTATTTTGGTAATTTCCAGATGATGGGAGTTTTAGGAGAAATGGAAAACGTTCTGTCCCTCTGAAATTATATAGATTCCTTAATGTAGCCTGTCAAAGAGGTTGAGTGTGGTTTTATAAATACTCGGTCCAGTCACTAAAGCTTTTTGTTTACAGAAGCAGAGCGGCTTATGCACAGGCGAATAGGAGATAGATAGTAATCTGCTGTGGTAAGTGACTGCCTGTACCTGGTGTGGGGCTGGAGCTGTGGCCGCTGTTCAGGTTTGGATAAGGAGATCTACTCCAGGGAATTAAAGAAGAGAAAAGACGGATGATTTAGATGAGTCTAATTCTTAAGTACTAACTGGATTGATCTAGGAGTCTCACATCAAGTGATTTATAAGTCTGATGGGCTTTCCCAGCTATCTTAGTTTGTATGTGAACCATTTGAGATTTAAACAGTTGGCATTCTATAAATAATGACAGTATGTTTGTGATTTTATGTTTACAAAGTTAAGGCATTCTGTATTATTTCTAGAAATTCTCTCATTTGTCTTCATTAGAATGTTACTGTGTGTCTTGATTTTTAACGATAAGGCAGGTACAATGGTTTTAGTAAGCCCTTGGTAAACTTAGTCATTTTGTGTACTCCTCACTAGTAGACTATATCAGTCAGCAGATAGATAACATCAATGCCATGCAGCTTGATTGCAGTTTTCCTTATGAACTCCCTATTATGAATGTCTCTAATGGGGAAGGAAATCTCCGTTTTCTTTCAGGAATAAAAGTATTAAGAGGGTACTCTTTTGCTGGTTTATATTTTGTCTGACATTTACTGCGTGTTTATAGTGCAGCGCCTGACACAATAACTCATTTAATCTTTAGAGCTCTGTGGAAGGTAAATATTGCTTCCATTCCTCCTCTCAGGTATAAAAGCTAAAGTCTAGAGTGGAAAAAGTTGCTCAAGTCCACACAGTAAATGACGGACCCAGAATTTCAGCTCAGTGGCTCTAGAAATCTTTTCTTACCACTGACGGTTTTTCTGTGTTGGCTGTATATTATAGTGTTTGATTCCTGGGGTTATTTGCAGATTTAACTCACTGTCTCTCATATGTTTAAGGACTCATGTTAACCCATTTCACAGGCCTGTAAAGAAGGCAGTGATGGGGCCTTTACTTTCTAGAACTTCCAAGAAAGCAAAGCTGTCAGAGATTAGTCCTCATGGCTGAGACTATATAGAAAGTTAGCAAGCAGAGAAAAGCCCATACAGGACTGGTGCATAAACAAGCTTGTGCCCTGCAGCTAAGCAGCAGCATTTCACATATGCCACTGTAATTGAGATACTGTAATCCATTAGTGAGATATGGATCCCTGAGTCTTTAGCAGAGGATTCCACCACCCACCCACCCCCACCGTGGTCAAGTGCGTATACCAAATAGGAAATTATAATACAAAATACATTTTGTGACTTTGAAGTCTTGTTTTGATCGGAAATTTAAGGCTAGTAAATTGGCTACAATACACTCACATGCATACACAAACTTTGAGGAAATTTTAAGAATCATTCTAAAACTTACAAGAATATAAATGAAATGAGTTTTGTATTTCATTTTCATTAATAGTTACATAACATGCCAAAGAATATGTTTTACATTTCATAACACTCTTTATTAGAATATTAAGTCATGTTTTTAAAAGATGAAAATGTTCATTCTCTGAAGAAAATAACATTTAAAAATGACTTTAAGAAAACCTAGTGATTATAAGAATTATTTGCATAGAATTCATGTTCTTTAGGTAATCCCAAATGTCCTCTTTTGGGAGAGCTCAGTTAACAGGGATGATGTTCTTAACTTCTTACAGTAAACAAAATGTATTTCATGTCTGACACTACATATGAGATTCCATAGCTGGTGCAGGAGAAACTTGTGTACACATCGGGGCTCTATTTTGTTCTCCATAAGCTTTGCGTATCTCACTCTTAGGTTATCTGTAGCAGTTTTTTGTTTGTTTCTGCTTTGCAGCATTGAGCATCAAACCCAAAGCCTCAAACAGTAGACAAGCACTCTACTGCTGACATCTATTCCAGGCCCAGGTTTTGTTGAGTACGTGTGCGTGTGCGTGTGCGTGTGTGTGTGTGTGTGTGTGTGTGTGTGTATGTGTATGTGTGCTGGTAGAGATTGAATTGGGCCTTACCTGGCATATTCTCTGCCACTGAGGTAATAGTACTGAGCACCCAGTGTTTTTAATAGATGAGAAAAACCAAAGCTAAGGAAGTTTAAATAATTTGCTCGTGGTTAAAGAATTAGTGGGTGGAGATATGGGAAAAGAACCAAAAGTCTCTCTGGTTTTAAAACTTTTCATGTTATATTTTAAGAGGTCTTTGAGGCCAGTGGAATTAATAGTTACCATAAAAATTTTAAAAGACTTTTCTCAATCTTGGTTATAAACTACCAGTGAGAACTGATGAATTTACATTTTAAAGAGATTGATACATCTAAGCATGTGTGTGTCTATGTATGTGTGTCTGCATGTGTGGAGAGAGAGTAAATTTAATGTGCATGTTTTGTATATTTCTGGTTTTGTATATATGCCTATCATACATCTATGTATGATATTTTGGCTCAATAAAAACACTGGTGAAAATTTAAGATTAAATTATATGCTTATTTAAAATGTCCTCATCCCAACCTTATTTTATAATTAAAAATATTAACCCAATTTGGGATATTCATTAAAAATAAGCTCAGCAGCTACATGGTAGTTTTACACACCTTTAATCCCAGCACTTGGTAGGCAGAGGCAGGCAGATCTCTGTGAATTTGAAGCCAGTGTGGTCTACAGAGCAAGTTCTAGGACAGCCAAGGCTATATAGAGAAACCCTGTCTCAAAACCAAACCAAACCAAACAAAAAAGTCAGCTCACCACTTTACATTCCCACCCTTACCTTAAAACTACAAAGAAAACTTGATTATTGAAACCCAGCTACTCAGTTTGCTTTCAGTGAAGTTTTTTCTTTGGCAGCTGTCTGCAGTGGTAGTGAGAACTAATTCACAACCTGAAACCACACATTTCATTCATAATCAGTTTGTGATGGGCAGAGGTAGCTGATGTGTCGGAAAGGACTCTGAGCTAAGTAGTAGGTTGTCTCTGCCTTTAAGCAGTTTGTGCCTATGGGAATGGAATCTTGATGCCAGCAGCAGACACTGCCCCTCCTGTTCCTTCTGTTCTTTCAGCTCTTCCTCCCCTCCCCCACCCCCTTTTTAAGTCTGGCCTCAAACTCCTGACCTTCCTCTTTCTACTTCTCAAAGCAGGGCTGGAGGTGCAGGTGTGTGCCACCACCTATGTGGCTGCTTGGTGTGGTTTGGTTTTGGGAGAAGGTTCTTTCATCTAAGTTAATACCGTATGTGATTTGTAAATTTAAATAGTGGTGATATTTCACTTATTGTTAAAATACTGTAATTTAAAGTATAAATGTATACCAGACTGAACTTAATTTTAGAAGGTCAAGAGGAAAATTCAGGGAAATGCGCATTCACTAATACTGCTAATTTTAAAATTGATTTCTTTCTGAATTTAAATTGTGAATGAGGCCTAACAGTATTTCAAGAACTTGCAAGAATTTTTTTTTTTTTCTTTTGGCAAATCTTCCAAGTCTACTGATCTCCTCTAGAGATAGCATATCTAGGCTGAAGTCATTACTGTGGACTTACAGAATGTTTTAGGAAATGATTTCTTTACTAGCAAACGTAAATAGACACATATCCAGCCAAAGGAACAGTGCATGCGAGTGAGGATCCTAAACCTTGGGCACTTAGATTGCCATCTGGCCCTCAACTCACAACCTCCAATGCCTTTGGCATCAGACACATCAAAGATTCCCATTCAGTGACAGTGGATCTTTTAATTTTGATTTCCTTAGTTTTAGATAGGGTCTCATTATGTATCTTTGAACTTGCTATAAGCCCAGGATAGTCTTGAACTTGTAATCTCCTACCTCAGCCTCCGTAGTGCTAACAGGTGCACATGACCTCTCCACAAATACTAGCATTCAAACCAGGGACTGTGCTTGCTTAGATCCGAGCTCTCCAGTTTGTAAGCAGCAAATCCCTCTGACAGTGACTACTGCCACAGTGACCTTGCAGAGAGGTCATTCATCTAGCATGCTTTGTAGCCCTTACAGAAGCCAGTTCTGGGCTTCAAGGGTTTTGAGGTAGTTCTCGCTGCCTGTTTTCAGTAGCTTTCTTGTCCTCTCTCCTTTATTTCCTTAGCTCATGACTAGGTCTACTAAAGAACCTGCCACATGGTTGTTGTAAAATATAGAAATTTAGAAACACAAGTCTTAGGTGGATCTTGGTTCTTATTTTAAAAGGAGAAAGCTTTTTACTTCGTATTCTAGCAGGTGAAGACTGCCGTAGCTGATTTATAGTCAAATGTTCTCATAAGAGCAGGGTGCTGTCTACATTTGCTAGAACTTCATAATTGTTAGAGGTAGGTAAAGCAAGAAGAGTTACGGTGGCATTACAACTGCTCACACGAACAGAGTGAAATATTGGATTCTGGATGGACCTTGGCAATGCATTATATTAAAGTCAATGGGTGCTTGAATAGAATGGCTCCCTGTGAGACTGCTCTTCAAAAATAAAATAGTGGTAAAATACGGAGATTTTAGCTTAAAACTTTTTAATTATGTTTTTTGCTTATTCTTAATTGAAAGATAAAATAGTTTATATTAGCCGTGTACAACATGAAATTTTGAAGTATTTGTATATCGTGGTATGGTTAAATATAGCTAATTTGAAAATACATTATTATGTCAATTATTTTTATGGCAAGGATGCTTAACACCCACTCTGAACAATAGTTTTAAATGTTACATTTGTTTGGATTTAATTTTGTAGATTAATCCAAATTTATAGGAACACATTTTAAAACTGTAATTAACAATGATTACTGAGAAATAAATTTTTATATGATTCAGGTGTTACATGAGGTCTAGCACACTAGCGTTATATAAACTTAAAGGGGAAAATAAACCTCTTAGTATCCCACGCCTAGTAAAGATTTGTGTTTAATGAGTTATTAAGCATCTCGTGTTGTTTCATTAGGTTATTCACACTTGTTGCCATAAGTTCATTGAGTGGTCTTTGGTTCAGGAATGAATAATTTTATTTCTATGTGCTCTCTAGATTAGGTTCAGCTGAAGGGATGTTGTGATGTTAGTGAAATAGCAGTGAACAACACCTCAACTGTCCTGTTTAGCTAGAGACAGACTGATATGTGGAGGTTTCTACTGTGTACCTTGAATCCCCTTATAAACAACTGTAAAATGAAGGTTACGTCTGCATAGCAGACAGTGTTTCTGAGGAGTCAATGAATAGTATATGTGAAAATGTTCTGTAAGTGCCAGAACACTGAATAGATGTCTTGTCACTATGTTTGCCTTTCGTCTTCTGAATTAATGTGTATATATTTAGTATTTTCCCTCTTATTCCTTATTATGTGGCAACTTACATCTATATCTGCAGTGAAAATATATAGTAGCATTAAGAATATATTTTTGTTACTTGCCTTAAATAGTATTTTAAGCATGTCTCTTATGTTTGCTGATGTTTTGCTATCTGAGGTTTTACTGCTTCTATAGTTATCCAGTTTGAAATGATAGTTATCCTGCCAGTGAGATTTCCAGTACAAATAAATCTGGATCTTGATCACTATTTTTTCATTTTTACTTGTGTATAAATACTTGTGTGGGTATATGGAGGCCTGAGCTTCAACCTTAGTTAATTCTCATGAGCCTTCTACCTGTTTAAAGGTTCATTTATCTTTATTTTATATGTATGAATGTTTTGCTTGTGTGCATGTGTATGCACTGTGTGTGTTCCTGCTTCCTGCAGGAACCAAAGAAGGATACTAAGATCCCCTGTGATGAGTTATAGTGATTATAAGCAGCTGTGTGGGTACTGGGAACTGAACCTAGGTCTTCTGCAAGATCACGTGTTCTTAAGGCCAAAATCATCTCTGCAGCCCCACTATATTTGATTTTGTTTCATTTGTGTGTGCATCTGTGCAATGGGTGTCTGCATATGTGCAGGTGTGTGAAGATGTCAGAGGAGGATGGTGGGTGTGCTGCTTGTGTCACTCTGATCATCTGTCTCATTGAGACCGTACTGTTGTGGGTTGCCCTGGTGATGTTTTTATTCTGGTGTTAATTCTGCTTCCTCAAGAGGGGCTGCCATGAGGAGGAGTAGATCACGTACTCAGGTGATTTCATGTGAACTTTCTCCCCATTTTAACTGGTCAAATAAAGACTAGAGCTGGTGATCGGGCAATGGAAGGGAAATGTGGGGTTGGGGGAAGAGTAGGGAAATGGGGGTTGGGGGGAGATGACGGAGAAAGAGGAGGTGGAAAGAAGATGGAATAGAAGCACGTGACCTGGAAAAGCTGAGAGTAACAAGAGATCTCATAGCTGGTGAATAGAATAATGTAGTGGTAAATCTGCCCAATCGAGGTGTGCAGCCTTTAAATATTGTAATTGAGGTATATGTTTTTACATGGACTTTGGGGCTAGAGATTTACCACAACACAGTGCCTCACTAAAGCTGAGCCTATGGTGGTATTGAATAAACCCCAGTGTTCCTACACCCTCCCTACCACATACACACACTGCTAGGGTTACAGATACTCCTGGCTGCACCCTGCTTTTTACATGGGTGCTAGAATCCAAGCTCACATTCTTATACTTACATAGCAAGCATGTTTTCTTCCTAAGGTATCTGCAGCCCCCTTCACCTTATTTATTGAGATAAGTTCTCAAAATGATGCTTTGCTCTCTGAAGCCTTACTGCCCCTTGCAACAACTAGCCAGGCACTTGGGGCTCACTAATTCAGATAGGCTGGCCAGCCAGTGAACTCTAGAATTTCTTTCCTCTGTCTCCCCAGTGCTGGGATTGCAAGCAGATACCACTATGCCTGGCATTTTATGTGCATGGGTGCCAGGGGTGGAACTCAAGTTCTCTGATGCTCTTGTCATCCAGGCCAGTCTCGCTGAAGCAGATGGCTGTGAGCAGCAGCCATGTCCTAGAGCCCTGAGAATTAGTTAAACTAGCCTGCTCTGATCTTGCTTAATCGTGTCCTACATACTCCTTCCTGCAGACACCACACTAACGGCTCTTTCCCTCAGTTCTTTCCCTTCTACTTCCTGATACTCACCCATCGCTTCCCTATGTGCCTCCTCCTAAATCTGTGGCATGATTTGGCTCCTCCGCTTGTAAACTGTAACAAACTCTTTAGTGGATATTTTCTACCAAAACATAATTTTGAATCATTAGAATATTGTTTAAATATATACACATATATATGTATGTATGTATATTTAAAGCTATTCTTAGCCAAAACATTTTATTGCTAAGAAATAGTATTAAGGAGAGTTAAGTGTTTTTTGATTTGGTTTGGTTTTGGTTTTGTCTTTTAAGGCGTTTGAACTGAGTCAGATTGGTGCTGAGGTATGATTATGCATCCATGAGTGTAGTGAATATTGAGGCCAACCAACCACAGACTGAACATCGTGGCTGCAGGAGTGTATGAAGGAGAAGGTCTTTAACTTCATGGCAGGCAAGCACAAAGAATGGTAACTGGTAACCAGTATTACCTCCAATGTGTTCCCACCTCCCAAAAATTTCCAGAACTCAGAGCAGTGCCACCAGCTGGGGAATAAATGTCAGGTAAATAAGCTTGTAGGGGACATTTCAGATTCAAAGTCTAAGGTGTTACCTTGTTTCACCTATTGTTGTTTATTTTAAAAATAATAACAGCAAAAGGTAAAGCCCTTATTGGATGTTTTTTACCCAAATCAACTGACAAAGTCAAGGTAATGCAGCTTTAAGTCCTTCAGGGTTAAAGATACACTAAGGTATTAGAAGCTTTTTGTTAGGGAAAATAAATAATTATAGGCAAGTGTTGCAGGCATTTCTCCTTAAGAAAATAAGGTATTAAAATTCATTATGGCTGTTCCTATGTCTGGGGGTAGTGATTTGGTTGTCAAGGAATTGATCTAATATATAGAATAATTTCTAGAAAAAGCTAAACTTAAATATTAACATGCTTATTTAAATTTTCATATGTTTTATTTAATAGAATAACCCAGTATGTCTCTTAGCTACCTGTAATAGTATCCTTTGTTGTATTTTTTTGTTGTTGTTTATTTTGTTTTCAGGAGTAGATTTGCAAACTTAGAAACTTTTAACAACCATCAGCCAGTGTAAAACTGTGGGGGCCAGCACGAGCATACAACATGGTGTGTTCCTTTCTGCTTTATTGAGGCTCTCTGGTTTTTTGTACTACTGCAGTACATATTCCAGATTAGCCGCCCTGCAATGCAGCTACCAGGAAATTTCTGTTGTTTTCACCTCCTATCTTGCCCTGGAATGTTAGTTTTATTTATGCACACCACCACATCTTGCTATTTACATGGGTTCTGGGGAATGAACTTGGGTCATTGGGCTTGCACACTTTTCCATTTTTACCTGTTGAGCCATTTCCACAGTTCCATTTGCATTTTTTTTTTTTTTTTGGTAAATTAGTGTCAGATAATCACATTATAAACAGAGTTAGATGGAGGAAAAGTTGGTTTGGGAGGTCAGTGAATTATAATGAAAAATTAAGTCTCTTGGGAGATGACTCAGTTGGTAAAGTGCTTATCTGGCAGACATGAGAACTGAGTTCGGATCTCTGTCACCCATGTGACATGATTATTCTTCTGGGCATGGGCATGGTCTTTCTTCTACAAAACCAGGCAGTCTTGCCAGCCAGCAAGCTCCAAGTTCAGAGAGAGAGAGAGAGAGAGAGATCCTGTCTCAATAGTTAAGGTGGAGAGTGGTTGAAAAGACACCTGACATGGACCTTTGTATGTACACACATGCACAACACACTCAGGCATGCACACATGTTTAATACAGACCCCAAAATGATTAGGGAGTAGAGTATACTATATAATTGTTTTGTTTTTCATTGTTTTGGGTTGGGGTACCCAGAATATTAAAAGATAAATGTATGCAAGAATGGTATGAGGCCTTTATGCATTTTATGTTGTTAGATCTTTATGTAAACAGGGATTTGTGGTTGACTTTCTACATTTCAAGGAATAAATGAAGATAATGAGGCCTAAGAAATGGTTTCCATGTAGACACTTAAGATTGCTCATATCCTTGAATAGGTGAAAATTTGTAATTATGTTGAAAGGTAGGATTAGGTTAAACTGATGTGTTCTTCATTTGATGCTTAAATAGGTTTTAACTTAGTGAGAAAGGGCATTAAATCTTTCCCGGTGAAAATTTTGCCTATATCGTATCTTGGCCTGTTCTTCTAGAATTGTATATTGTCTTCTCAGGTACCTGGAATTTCCTTAATGAGAAAAGTGCATTTCTCTCCTTCCTTCCATCCCTCTTTCTCACTCTTTTTCTTCCTTCCTTCCTTTCCTTGAATTAGAGTGGTTTTAACAAAACATTAAGTAAACAATCCAGAAAAATTTGTACATTTAGCATTGGTCTGATGACTTGGGAAATCTATAGCTGAAGCCAGACTGCATTCACCTCATTGATTTTTTTTTCTTTAATTGGATTGGATAAAGTGCTTAGCAAGGTTTTTTTGGTTTTTTGTTTTCATTTGTTGTTGTTTTATCGTTTTAACAGCCTTAAATCATGGAATGATAGTCTGGGTATGTTTGTTTTGTTAGGGGGAAACTCAAGTGTTTTTTTGAATCTCCTACTCCACATGTCTATAATGTGAGAGGCACTCTTACTGAGGCTATAGCTAAAGTGCTTATGTCTTCAGGAAGATCTGAGTGCCACCCCCAGAGCTCATGTTAAAGCCAGAAGTGATGGCATCCAATCATGAACCCAGCATGGGGAGGTAGAGGAGGAGGGGGGTCCCTGGGACTTGAGGCCACCCAGCCTAGCTTTCCTGGTTAGCCCCAGGCATATGAAAGAACTGGACTTCAGAAACAAGGTGGAGGGCTCCTGAAGATCAACACCTGAGGTTGACTTCTGGCCTGCACATGCACACAAATAAACACGCACACAGATACACAACAATAAAAAAATCTTTTATTAATAACGTATATCTGCTTTTATTCTGAATATGGGTTTTGTAACTGCTAATTAAAGTTACATAATTACATTTTTCTTGTGCTTTAATGTTACTGCTTTTTTATACTGAAACAGTATGTATTCACATGGGCTGCCATACAAGAGGGTTTTAAAGTCCTTTATAATTAAAACTATAACAATTTGTATAAAACATCAATCTGGTAATATCCTCTGAAAGAACTTAATGACTTCAGATTTCTGTATCTCTTTTGTTTTAGATATATGTAACATTCAATACAGTGCTGATGAAATAATAAGAAATCTGTATGCATTTAGTATAGAAGTAATCCCCACTCCCTCATTCCTATTCTCCTGGGCTTCCCTCCCTTTCCTCCCCTCTCTTGTTACTTCTTTCATACCATGTGTTGTTGCCCTCTTCTCTCCCTAGTCTCTCCTCCTATTCCACCTCAAGGTCTTCTTTCTAGTTTTCTGGCTTCTCCCCATACTTAATCCCGAGACAGACAGACAGAGACAGAGAGTATATTAATGATCACTTTCCAGTTCCAGTTATTTGCCTATAAATATAATAGTTCATTTATCTTTATGTCTAAATAAAATTCTAATGTGTATATGTACCATATTTTCATTGTTCATTTATTTTTTGATAAAGAGAGCTGCAGTAAGCATGTATCTCTGTAGTATGACATAGAGGGTTCTTTTGGCTATGTACAGAGTAGTAGTGTATCTGAGTTGTGTGGTAAATCTATTTTGGGTTTTTAGAGAAGTCTTCATACTGATTTTTATAAGGATTATAAAATCCAGTCTGCCACTATCCTCACCAGCATGTTTCCACTTGTCTCCTAGAGATAACCATTCAACTGGGTGATATGTGACCTGATAGCAGTTTTAATCTACATTTCTCTTAGCTAAGATTTGTACACTTATAAAAAATATTGCACATTTATACTTCTTTTGAGAACTATGTGGTTCTCTTAAATGAAACTAAATGTGCTTCAAAAGCCATTTTCTGAATTTATAGTACAGGATAAGAAGCATCTCTAATATAAGCTCCAAGGGTTCCAAAATCAGACTTTTTTTTTTTTAACGGTTGTTAGGGATGGCACTAAGGATTGAACTCAAACAAACTTTTTGAGTGTTGACTTAAGTGAGAAATTTCACTTCTGATGTTACAGTGGGTCAATTAGAATGCAAGCAGGCATGTTGGAAATGTACCTTCTTAAGACTGTTTGAGTCTAATACCTGCCCCTCATTAGTATATATGTAAGTATTTCCAGATGAAATAAAAAACACTTCTAGACCTAAGCACTTCTAGTCGCAAGCACTTCAGAAAAGCAATCCTCAATCTGAATTTATTTTGTCTAGAATTAACTGCTTGCCACATCTCTTTCCATTCAGAATCTTCAAAGGTCAGGGTGCCAAACTGTTTCTGGGTCATGACAAGATCATTGTCTGCCTAAGCTATAAAGGCACCCTGAGCTTTTCTTAAGAGGCAATACAGTAGAAAACTAAAATAATCATCTCTCCAGTATGGCTAAAGGGAAAGGAATGTGATTGTAATCTGCCATGGGCTTTTCTACTTTAAATCATGTATTTCTCATCCATTTCATGAGTTCAGGTGAGTGCGTATGTGGGAATGGTCCTGAATTGTCTCCATATTGAGCAATTAGTGAACTGAATCATTGGTTTAAAAAATAGTAATATAGGGACTGTAGAGATGGCTCAGTGGTTAAGAGCACTTACTGAATGCTCTTCCAGAGGACCTTGATTTGATTCCTAGTACCCACATGTTACATGATGGCTTACAACAATTTGTATCTTCAGTTCCACAGGGTTTGAACCCTCTTCTGGCCTCTGCAGGTACTACATGTACCTAGACATAAATGCATATTAAATGTCCAAACAAATAAAATATAAAACTGTAATTTCAGTATCACTGACCCCTGGTTTGGAAGTTTATTGTGATAAAGGAATTTTAAGAAATCGCTTTAGAATTTGAGTTCTTGCAACAATTTTGAAGAGAAATGTAGCTATCCATTGAAAGGATTAAGCTTATAGTTAATTTTACAGTAAAGTTTATTCCTTTCATTGAGTACCTCTTTATATTTAAATTAGTCTGATCCATCAAGTTCACAAATGATTGTTTTGTCCACGTTTATTATGCTAAAGGATGTTTAACATTCATACATTGAACTCATCAGGAAAGTGAATGAAGCCATTTCTTTGCCTGTGTTTTGACCCTTCCAGCATAAGCCAAATGTTGTTTGCAGCCAAGAAAAAAATACTAGGTATCTGATACTTTTTCAAAAATGCTCATACTCTCCCATCCTAATTGGAAGTAAAAGGAGAGTGAGTGGCTACAGTTGAGCTCCATGCAATTAAAAATGGGTCCAGGTTGCATGATGGAAGGTGTTGCATGTTATTTATGGCAAGAATGATCCATCTCTGAGTTTTACACCTGAAAGTAGAAAGCAAGTGTTTTCCTGGTTGTTCAATTTGCTGTTTAGAGATGCGTCTTAAAATAGCCATCACTGTGAGGTTAGACTATGCTCCATGACAGACTAAGTGTTGGACTAGCCTCTCTTGGCCCTAAACTGTGCATCTATTTTAGGAGATGGCCCTAAGAACTGACAGAGCATACTGTACCAGTTCTGTATTTTCAGGGCTGGGAAGATCAGCTATAAACATCTGTGGAGTTAAGACTGTCATGATGTTTTAAGAATTCTTACACTGATATGTATGAGGTGCCTGCTTCCTTTGGTGTGACAGATTTCATTAAAATATTAATGTATATGTTTGGAGAGATATACATAAACAGCCAGAAACCATGTTTTCTCTTGTATTTTGAACATGGAACAACAACAAAATCCCAAGCATTAGTTGATGATTACTGTAATAAAATTGATTGCCTTTGCTCATATTCTCTGTGATTATAGCAGAATACTGTTCTCTTCTTGTTTTACCCCTTTGATGGTCAGTGTTCCTGGTTGCTGTTTCACCTTTTACTGACTCTCAGACACATCTTTTGTTCTCATTAAAAACATAGTTAAGACCTTTAAGTCCTTTTGTTATTATTAAGTTTCTGCTGGATAACCAGTGCTGAACTTAAGACTCTTCTGTATTTGCCTCTTGAGTGCTGGCTTTACAGGCATGTCTATTCTGTCTGGCTAAGTTTAATTCTGAGACAATAAAGGTATAAATTTTTGCCTTCTAGAAATCTTATGTTCTAATATGTAGGAGTAATCTATAATACTAGACACTAAAATGATGAATGATGAGCAGTGGTGATTCTGAATTAAGAGTAGGGTGTAGTCACCCGAGATTTAGGGCAGAAATAAAAATTACATGGAGCTTGAACTGATGTGTAAATTAAGGGAGGCCCAGATGAACATGAATCAACAGGTACAAAGGACAGGAAGCTGAGTATGTATTTTGGTAGAAATGTTAGAAAATGAAGTTGGAAGTGTGGGTAGAAATGTGGATTTAGAATGACAATGTCAGAAGGACAAACAACAAGTCTCGGGAGGGATGTGTAAGTGCGCATCCATTCTGAGAGACAAGAGAAGGTAAATTAATTTAGAAAGTGTTTTTATCATCATGCCCACATGGGAGAAACCAGTGTCTGGACCATATAGTTAGCATACATATCAGTAAAAAGAAATCTAAGCTTGTAACCAATAAAATGTCAAGAGTAATTTGCAAAAGCCCAGACATTTGGGGCTAGCAAGGTAAAGGAAGGCTCTTGTCGCTAAGCCTGACTGAGTTTGATGATGGTAGTATGTGCACACACATCATTACATGTAAACAAAACAAAACCTCAAGAAATGGCATTCAGAATAAAAAAATAGAATGAGCTTGAATTCTGGTCCTCCTAAAGCTATGGAGCAGTACACTATCCCATTGGAATTGCTCAGTTTTCATCGGAGATGGGATGTGAGAAAGGAACTGAATCAACATTCTGGATTTGGAAGTGAGCATTGTAGTGATGGATTGAAATGGTAGTAGAGAAGGTGATGAGGACACAGTTGGAAGTGCTGAAGGATGAGATCTGAGTAAGAGTATTCCATCTCTGAGGATCAGAAGGAGAAACCTGAGCCACAAAAAAAAAGGGGGGGGGGCTTCTCTGGCAAAAGGGAAGGACGATGATACCCACGGCTAAATTAGCCAGTGTTGAGCATTGAGAGGATGCATAGAAGAGTAAGGAGTATCGTTCATTGGGTTTTGTGTACAGATCATGTTTAAGACCTAATGGCTACACTCTTTAGTGTAGTATCTCAAGCTAAATGTGGTTTGTTAAAGTAAAACTTAAAAGAATAACTCATATTGTGGCTGATGCACTACATTTCTAGTGCTAATAGTCAATGTCTTCAGATGTAGCTGTATTGGACAGCAATGGTGCAGTGCGTGTTCATTTATTTTTTTTTTAATTTAATTTAATTTTATTTTTTTAATTTACATTCCAAATCACTTCCCCTTTCCCGTTTCCTCCCTCCCCGAAAGTCCCATAAGCCCCCTTCCCTCCCTCTTTTCTCCGTTCAACCCCCTCTCATTACTCTGTCCTGGCGTTCCCCTACATCCAGTCTTTCCAGGACCAGGGGTCTCTCCTTCCATCTTTTTAGAAATCTATTGATATGCTGATTGTGTCTAGGGTATTCTGAGATTCTGGGTCAATATCCCCTTATCAGTGACTTCATACCATGTGTGATCTTTTGTGATTGGGATACCTCACTAAGGATGATATTTTCAAGTTCTGACCATTTGCCTAGGAATTTCGTGAATTCATTGTTTTTAATTGCAGAGTAGTATTCCATTGTGTAAATATACCACATCTTCTGAATCCATTCCTCCGTTGAGGGACATCTGGGTTCTTTCCAGCTTCTGGCTATTATAAATAAGGCTGCTATGAATATAGTGGAGCATGTGTCCTTATTGCATGCAGGTAAAGTCTCTGGGTATATGCCCAGGAGTGGTATAGCCGGATCCTCCGGAAGTGTCATGCCCAGTTTTCTGAGGAGCCGCCAGACTGCTTTCCAGAGTGGTTGTACCAGCCTGCAGTTCCACCAGCAGTGGAGGAGTGTTCCTCTTTCTCCACATCCTCGCCAACAACTGCTGTCTCCTGTGTTTTTGATCTTAGCCATCCTGACTGGTGTGAGATGGAATCTCAGGGTTGTTTTGATTTGCATTTCCCTAATGACTAAGGATGATGAACATCTCTTTAGGTGCTTCTCAGCCATTAGATATTCTTCAGGTGAGAACTCTTTGTGGAGCTCTGTACCCCATTTTTTAATAGGGTTACTTGCCTCTCTGGAGTTTAACTTCTTGAGTTCTTTGTATATCTTGGATATTAGCCCTCTGTCGGATGTAAGGTTGGTAAAGATCATTTCCCAGTTAGTTGGTTGCCGCTTTGTCTTTTTGACGGTGTCTTTTGCCTTGCAAAAACTTTGTAATTTAATGAGGTCCCATTTGTCTATTCTTGATCTTAGAGTATAAGCTATTGGAGTTCTGTTCAGGAAATTCTCCCCTGTGCCCATATGTTCAAGGTTCTTCCCTAGTTTCCCTTCTATTAGTTTCAGTGTGTCTGGTTTTATGTGGAGATCTTTGATCCACTTAGAATTGAGCTTAGTGCAAGGAGATAAGGATGGGTCAATTTGCATTCTTCTGCATGTTGACCTCCAGCTGAGCCAGCACCATTTGTTGAAAAGGCTATCTTTTTTCCACTGGATGGTTTTAGCTCCTTTGTCAAAGATCAAGTGACCATAGGAGTGTGGATTCATTTCTGGGTCTTCAATTCTGTTCCATTGATCTACATGTCTGTTACTGTACCAATACCATGCAGTTTTTAACACTATTGCTCTGTAGTACAGCTTGAGGTCCGGGATACTGATTCCCCCAGAGGTTCTTTTACTCTTGAGAATAGTTTTAGCTATTCTGGGTTTTCTGTTATTCCAGATGAATTTTTGAATTGCTCTTTCTAACTTTATGAAGAATTGAGATGGGATTTTGATGGGGATTGCATTGAATCTGTGTATTACTTTTGGTAAGATGCTCATTTTTACTATATTAATCCTGCCAATCCATGAGCATGGCAGATTTTTCCATCTTCCGAGGTCTTCTTCAATTTCTTTCTTCAGAGACTTGAAGTTCTTGTCATACAGATTTTTCACTTGTTTGGTTAGCGTCACGCCAAGATACTTAATATGGTTTGTGGCTATCGTAAAGGGTATTATTTCTCTTACTTCTTTCTCAGCCTGCTTATCCTTTGAGTATAGGAAGGCTTCTGACTTGCTTGAGTTGATTTTATATCCGGCCACTTTGCTGAAGTCGTTTATCAGCTGTAGGAGTTCTCTGGTGGAGTTCTTTGGGTCGCTTATGTATACTATCATATCGTCTGCAAATAGTGATAGTTTGACTTCTTCCTTTCCAATTTGTATCCCTTTGACCTCTTTTTCTTGTCTAATTGCTCTAGCTAGAACTTCAAGTACTATATTGAAAAGATATGGAGAGAGAGGGCAGCCTTGTCTAGTCCCTGATTTTAGTGGGATTGCTTCAAGTTTCTCTCCGTTTAGATTGATGCTGGCTACTGGTTTGCTGTAAATTGCTTTTACTATGTTTAGATATGGGCCTTGAATTCCTGATCTTTCCAAGACCTTTAGCATGAAAGGATGCTGAATTTTGTCAAATGCTTTCTCAGCATCTAATGAGATGACCATGTGGTTTTTTTCTTTGAGATTGTTTATGTAGTGGATTACATTGATGGATTTCCTTATATTGAACCATCCCTGCATCCCTGGGATGAAGCCTACTTGATCGTGGTGAATGATCGTTTTGATGTGTTCTTGGATTCGGTTGGCAAGAATTTTATTGAGTATTTTTGCATCGATATTCATAAGAGAGATTGGCCTGAGATTCTCTTTCTTTGTCGGATCTTTGTGTGCTTTTGGTATTAGTGTAATTGTGGCTTCATAGAACGAGTTGGGTAGTGTTCCTTCTGTTTCTATTTTGTGGAACAGTTTGAAGAGTATTGGTGTTAGGTCTTCTTTGAAGGTCTGATAGAATTCTGCACTAAAACCATCTGGACCTGTGCTTTTTTTGGTTGGAAGACTTCCAATGACAACTTCTATTTCTTCAGGGGTTATAGGACGGTTTAGATGGTCTATTTGATCCTGATTTAATTTTGGTACTTGGTATCTGTCAAGGAAACTGTCCATTTCCTCAAGATTTTCTAGTTGTGTTGAATACAGGTTTTTGTAGTAGGATCTGATGATTTTTTGAATTTCCTCAGTTTCTGTTGTTATCTCTCCCTTTTCGTTTCTGATTTTATTAATTTGGATACTATCTCTGTGCCCTCTGGTTAGTCTGGCTAAGGGCTTATCTATCTTGTTGATTTTCTCAAAGAACCAACTCCTCGTTTTGTTGATTCTTTGTATGGTTTTATTTGTTTCTACTTGATTGATTTCAGCCCTGAGTTTGATGATTTCCTGCCTT
This sequence comes from Tokudaia tokunoshimensis, assembly GCA_036184795.1. NCBI lineage: Eukaryota > Metazoa > Chordata > Mammalia > Rodentia > Muridae > Tokudaia > Tokudaia tokunoshimensis. The sequence goes on along the minus strand of BTHU01000012.1, from coordinate 133,452,200 downwards.
CTACTCCTCTTTGGTGTATTTGCTTCTTTTTGTTCCAGGGCTTTCAGGTGTGCCATTAAGCTGTTAGTGTATGCTGTCTCCCGTTTCTTTTTGGCGGCACTCAGGGCTATGAATTTTCCTCTTAGCACTGCTTTCATTGTGTCCCATAAGTTAGGGTATGTTGTGCCTTCATTTTCATTAACTTTCAAAAAGTCTTTGATTTCTTTCTTTATTTCCACCTTGACCAAGTTATCATTGAGTAGAGCATTGTTCAGCCTCCATGTGTACGTGGGTTTTCTTTTGTTTTTGTTGCCATTGAAGACCACCCTTATTCCATAGTGATCTGATAGGAGGCATGGGATTATTTCTATCTTCTTGTATCTGTTGAGGTCTGATTTGTGACCAATTATATGGTCAATTTTGGAGAAGGTACCATGAGGAGCTGAGAAGAAGGTGTATTCTTTAGCTCTAGGATGAAATGTTCTATATATATCAGTTAGTTCCATTTGGTCCAAGGCTTCAATTAGATTCACTGTGTCCCTGTTTAGTTTCTGCTTTCCTGAACGATCCATTTCAGAGAGCGGGGTGTTGAAGTCACCCACTATTATTGTGTGCGGTGCGATGTGTGCTTTGAGTTTTAGTAAAGTTTCTTTTACGAATGAGGGTGCCCTTGCATTTGGAGCATAGATATTCAGGATTGAGAGTTCTTGATGGTGGATTTTTCCCTTGATCAGTATGTAGTGTCCTTCTGTGTCTTTTTTGATGACTTTGGGTTGAAAATCAATTTTATCCGATATTAGGATGGCTACTCCACCTCGTTTCTTGGGGCCATTTGCTTGTAAAATTGTTTTCCAGCCTTTTACTCTGAGGTAGTGTTTGTCTTTGACACTGAGGTGCGTTTCCTGCATGCAGCAAAATGCTGGGTCCTGTTTACGTATCCAGTCTGCTAGTCTATGTCTTTTAATTGGGGAATTGAGACCATTGATATTAAGAGAGATTAAGGCATAGTGATTATTGCCATCTGCCATTCTTGACGCTATCTTTATGTTTGAGTGGTTATCTACTTTTGGGTTTGATTCAAGAAGGTTATTATCTCATTTTTTCCAGGGTGTTGTTTCTCTCCCTGTATTGGAGGTTTCCACCTATTATCCGTTGCAGGGCTGGATTTGTGGAAAGATATTGTGAAAATTTGGTTTTATCATGGAATATCTTGGTCTCTTCATCTATGGTGATTGAGAGTTTTGCTGGGTATAGTAGTCTAGGCTGGCATTTGTGCTGTCTTAGTGTCTGCATGAGATCTGCCCAGGATCTTCTGGCTTTCATAGTCTCTGGTGAGAAGTCTGATGTGATTCGGATAGGTCTTCCTTTGTATGTTACTTGGCCCTTTTCTCTTACTGCATTTAGTATTCTTTCTTTGTTTAGAACATTCGGTGTTTTGATTATTATGTGACGGGAGGTATTTCTGTTCTGGTCCAGTCTGTTTGGAGTTCTGTAGGCTTCTTGTATGTTCATCGGCATCTCTCTCTTTAAGTTAGGGAAGTTTTCCTCCATAATTTTGTTGAAGATGTTTACTGGCCCTTTAAGTTGCAAATCTTCACTCTCATCTATACCTATAATCCTTAGGTTTGGTCTTCTCATTGTGTCCTGGATTTCCTGGATGTTTTGGGTTACGCGTTTTTTGCATTTTGCATTTTCTTTGACTGTTGAGTCGATGCTTTCTATGGAATCTTCAGCACCTGAGATTCTTTCTTCCATCTCTTGTATTCTATTGTTGATGTTTGCATCTATGACTCCTGATTTCTTCCCAAGGTTTTCTATCTCCAAAGTTGTCTCCCTTTGTGATTTCTTAGTTGTTTCTACTTCCTTTTTTAGTTCCTGGATGGATTTGCTGAGATCCTTCACTTGTTTGTTTGTATTTTCCTGTATTTCTTTAAGGTATTTTTGCATTACCTCTTTCAGGATTTCTTCCTGATGACCCACGTTCTCCTGCATTTCTCTGAGCGATTTTTGTGTTTCCTCCTCATGGGATTCCATCTGTTGATCCATCGTCTCCTGCATTTCTTTAAGCAGTTCTCGTGTTTCCTTTGTAAGGGCATCTAACCGTTGATTCATTTCTTTAAGCAATTTTTGTGTTGCCTCCTTATGGGCATCCGTCTGTTGACCCATATTCTTCTGCATTTCTTTATGCAAATTTTGTGATTCCTTTGTGAGTGCATCTACCCGTTGATTCATCTCGTTAAGCGATTTTTGTGTTGTCTCCTTGTGTGCCTCCATCTTTTGATCCATGTTCTCCCGCATTTCTCTAAGCGATTTTTGTGTTTCCTTTGTAAGGGCTTCTAACCGTTGATTCATGGTCTCCTGTAACTCTTTATGAGATTTATTTGTGTCCTTCTTGTGATCCTCTAATAGCATCATGAGAAGTGATTTTAAATCCAGATCTTGTCTTTCGGGTGTGGTGGGGTATCCAGGACTTGCTGCTGTTGGAGAGTTGGGTTCGGATGGTCCCACATTACTTTGATTACTGTTAGTAACATTCCTACGTTTGCCTTTTGCCATCTGGATACCTCTGGTGTTAGTTGGTCCTGCTGCCACTGGCTGTTGGTTGGACCTCCTGTGAGCCTGCAAAGCTATTTCTGCCCCCCCTGGATTACCAGGATTCCCCTGGCACAGATTTCTGGGGCCTGCCTGCTCCTGAGTGACTTTGGAGCCCTAATGTGCTTTGCCCCAAGTGATCTTATATTGGGGAGGCCTTGCACATCTAAAGGCTCAGCCTAGTGGATTCCTGGAGCAGAGGTCGCCAAAGGGAGGCTGGCAGGCTCCTGCCCTGTGCAGGGGTGTGTGATCTCTCCTGGGGGGGGGAGGGGGCGTCCCTCTGCCAGGCAGAAGTCCCACAGCAGATCTGGCGCGCTGGTCACTGCAGATCAGCCCAGCACCTGGGAGCAGGTTACACACAAGCTGCCTGAACCCGAAGCGATATTATGCCTGTCTGTCTCTGAGCCTGGTGGTCCCAACTACCTGGTCACTGGAGCAAAGATGGCGGAGGGCACTCTCCGTGGCGCTGCTCACCCTGTGGTCACGATGGCCCGCCGATCTGGCACCCAGACGACCACAGCGCCAACCCGCCCTCGGGCACAGAAGGAAGCCCCAACAGGCCGTGTCCCAAGTGATGTTATATTGGGGGGAGAGCCTGGGTACCGGTCTCTCCAGCGCAGTCCGCGGGAACAGAGGTCGCGGGAGGGAAGCTGGCAGGCTCCCTCCCTGCGCGGGGTCCCTCCACCAGGCAGAAGGTCCCACCGCGGAACTGGCGCGCTGGTTACTGCAGATCAGCCCAGCACCTGGGAGCAGGTTACACACAAGCTGCCTGAAACCGAAGCGATATTATGCCTGTCTGTCTCTGAGCCTGGCGGTCCCAACTACCTGGTCACTGGAGCAAAGATGGAGGAGGGCAGTCTCCGTGGCGCCGCTCACCCTGTGGTCACGATGGCCCCGCCGATCTGGCACCCAGACGACCACAGCGCCAACCCGCCCTCGGGCACAGACGGAAGCCCCAACAGGCCGTGTCCCAAGTGATGTTATATCGGGGGGGAGAGCCTGGGTACCGGTCTCTCCAGCGCAGTCCGCGGGAACAGAGGTCGCGGAAGGGAAGCTGGCAGGCTCCCTCCCTGCGCGGGGTCCCTCCACCAGGCAGAAGGTCCCCTCATTTATTTTTAAATGTATGCCTGGTCCTTCTTGACTTGGGTCCTGGAAACCTGAGTTAGGGATGACAAGCAAATGAAGAAAGGACAGATACTCAGACACATGTACAGAAAAGCTCTACTTGGGTGGGGTATGTACACTCTGATGAAATGGTGCCTGCTAAGTATGCCCGCAGCCTGGAACCTTGGCATATTTATTAAACACAGCACAGGGGGATGAGTTGGCTAGTCTCAGTAGGAAGTCTCTATAGGCCAGCAGTCTCAGGCTGTAAATATTCTGGATAAAGAAGCTAAGGTTAGTTTTTTTGATAGACTGATCAATCTTCAGTAGCTCATACTTAGACTCCAGAGGAAAGCTTTGCCTTTAGGATTCTGACCCATACGTGAATGACTTCACCAAAGCCAGTGGGTCAGAGTCCTTGGAGTCCTGATGATCATCATGCCATGTCAATAGCAGTACATATTAACTCAGAGAAATATTCATTTCTCTGTTCTTGCCATATGTGCATATGAGATGTATGTGTGTGCTTGTGCACATGTGTGTGTGCAGATACATGTGTGCATATTTGCATAAGCCAGAGGACAACCTCACATGCCCTCTGAGGAAGGATGTTCACCTCTTTTGAGACAGAGTCTCACAGGCCTACAACCCACCCATTAGGCAAGCCAGCGAGATCCTCCTGTCTCCACCTCACTAGTACTGGGACTGTAAGCATGCACTACCATGCCTGAAATCTATACCTGGGTTCTAGAATTGAACCCTAGGGATTGAAACAGTAAGGTCCTCCCTTATTGTTTGTGCCATCCTATGAGCTCTATGGTTCATTTTTACTACCATAGAAACTTGGGCAGGATAGATCTACTCCATAAAGCTTAAGAATGCTAAGCCAAACCTTCAGCTATTGAAATAGGGTGATAGAATACACTTCAGAAAAGTTTCAAAACAGAAAGAAGGTGATGCCTTGGGACTGACGCAAAAAGGCTTTGGAGTGATTGTTTTTATTCATTTAGTAAATAGCTGTTGAGCTTATTAGGTGTCAGGAGCTGTGGCACCTACAGAACCTAATGTGAAAGACCTGTATAGAATACATATGTTCAGTGAGGGACATTGGGGGCTTGAAATCCTAGTTATATATCCTAGCTGTAGTGTGATAATGCATTTAAATATAAGAACCTTCTCCTGTGAGACCTAAGAGTACTCCTATGAGGATGTGTAATCCTTGAAATTTGTGAAGAAGCTTCCCTGGAGGAGGTGATGAAGCATAAATAGCTCAAGATTCATGGCTAGAAACTAGCCAGATTGATAGAGAAAAGACATTCATGGTCAAAGAACTGATATAATAGCATGATGTGAGCAGGGAATTAAAGGTAGCTTTGTCTGACCAGAGTGCTCATTATATAAGCATGGCAGCAAGGACCAGGCCATGAAAGTTCTCACCTTAACAAGACATTGTTAAATATCTATTCTGAAAGTAGCTTTCTGTGCAACTTACATGGAATATTTGTTGCCACATTTACATATTAGCTGGCTCAGTATGGATAGTGGGTGACAGGAGGTTGTACTTGTTTAAAGAGGTTGAAATAAGTAGAAATAATTAGAAGTTAAAAAAAAAGTGTCTTTGTTTTCACTAAGCTGTGTGAGTGTGTGTGTGTGTGTGTGTGTGTGTGTGTGTGTGTGTGTGTGTGTACATATGTGCACATTCATTTGGATGCCAGAGCATTTTTCTTAATTGCTCTTTACCTTATTTTTTGAGACACCGTTTCACTGAACCCAAAGTGACTGGCCAATGAGTACCAGTGGTCTTGCTTCCCCCACCTACTACATAAGTTAGAGGTACAAGCATATGCAGCTGTTGCCATAACTGGCTTTTTACATGGGTGCTTTCCTTCCTAATTTAGGGATATTCCAAGGAGGACTTCTTTAGACACCTGACTTGAAAAACAAGTAATATTTTGCATATAGATCTTTTGTGTCTCCAGACCTGAAATAATATCCCTAATTCCCAAGGAAAGAATGTACTCATCTTAAAAAGAATGCACAGCTCTGGATTCAGGCTACTTTAGGTTTATATCTGTGTTTACTACTCAGGGTAGTAAATTTGAGAAGTCTAGATAGCCACCGTATATTTTAGAAGAGACTATGCAATGGCTAAATGTAAAATAAGTTTCATTCTTCCAATTTAGTCAATTCAGTAAGCATAAGTGAATTATATGGCAGCTTTTCTCTGGATTGGATAAGGGTGACATACCTTAACAATATCTCCCTTCCCTAATCTAGAAAATACGTAGATTAAGACCTTTCCTGTTTATCCTCTAACCCTAAAGGGAATTGTAGTGGTTTGTTGATCTGGAAATGGCTATGTAAGCCAGGAGGCTGACCTTGAATTTATGATCCTCCTGCCTCAGCTTTACCACTGCTGGGATTGCAGGTATGTACCACCATTCTGGGTTCTTGGAGGATCTTTTTTACTATTTAACTCTTTTTAAAACTTTAATCCCTAGCAGCATTCTGCATTTAGCCTTTTAAATATTCTCTTCATTGTTTTGTATTGTAAATCACTTTCTTGTGTCTAGTGTAGGTATATTGTGTACATTGTTTTATTGTACACATTGTGAGGAGTTTGAGTTTATTATCCTTACAGGTAAATGTTTTACATCAGATTCTATTTATTTTTATTTTTCTAGAAGCATTAAACATCAAATAATAAGCAAGTACTCAGGAGATGTTTTTGAATGAATAACTCTTACTTGTATACTGCATTCTTGTGTTCATTAGCTTTCCATTACTATCAAAATGCCTGAAATAATGAAATTACAAACAAAAAACCAACTAAAATAAGTTATAGTTGTGGAAGTTTCACCCCCTTGCCCTTAGGGGTGGAGAGAATACAGCACATCACCACTGAACATATTATGCAAAACCGTTCACCCCAGGGACATAGACAGAAAAGCCAAGATCCATAATCCCTGTCCAGGGACACTGTCCTGCCCCATTAAAAGCTCCAGCCAAGTCCCACTTAAAGTTCCCACCATTTCCCAGCAGCACCAAGCTGGGACCAAGCCCTTAGCTGGGCCTTCAAGGGCCCCATTTTAGATGCAACTACAACTGTTCTCATGCAGAGATGTAGAGATCAGAATGTCTGTTATTAACCTCTGTACTATATGAATTTTACAGCTTCACATTCATTGCAGTTGACATTCCTCAGGAGGTCTTATTGTATTCTAGACAGTATACTATGTATTCTAAATAAATATGCTTTATCTCAGTTGGTTCTTCTTCCCAGATCTCAACAGATACAGGGAATTATAACTCTCAGAGAGGAGTGCTTGCCCTAAAGACTGTTGAGTCTAGAAGTACTGTTACACTGAGATTACTTAGTATCTCATTATTGGTTTTCAAATTGTACATGACCAACAGTTTATAAATAGTCCTGGAAGTTATCTGTTATTCATTCACTTAATACAGAGATAGCTTAGCTATTCCTTAATATTCTCAAGCTGTAGTTTACCTTCAGGGAAACCTTACATAATGCAAGATTGTTTTGTAGTTAAGAAGCATGATATCCAGACCTCCTGTTGGGCTTGGATATGAAATGTTCCCTAAGAGGACTCATGTTTTGAAGGATTGGGTCTCAACTTGGATCATCAAGTCACTAATAACTTATTTTGTGGCATCATCCATTGATGAATTCATACTGAATGAACTGTTAGGGGGTGGGACCTGGCTGGGGAATTAGAATAATAAGGCATGCTTTTGACAGGTAAATCTTTTTGAGTGATTAGTTTAGTGGCACACATGAAGACAAGAAGCCAGTTTGCTGTAGTAAGTTCTCTTCACCGTGAGAGTCTTGGGGATTGAATTCAAGTTGCCAGGCCTGATAGAAAAAAAACCTTCACTCCCTGAGCTATCTCAACAGTCTTTGACAGATCTCTCTTATTCCTGTCCTCTTCCTGTAACTTGATCTCAGTATCTGTCATTAGTGAATGGCTCTCTTCTGCCATGTCTGTTTGTGGTGACATTTGGCATTACTACAGGCCCCAAAACACAAGTGACCATGAACTGAAACTCCAAAACTCTGAGCCAGAGTAAACTGTTCCTCTGAAGTTGTGATCTCAGGGGTTTACCACTGTGACACAAGGGACTCAGGGTTTACCACTGTGACACAAGAGACTGACAAGCCCTAGATGCCATGTTGTTTGCTTTACTCCTCCTGTACCACAGGATTTGTCTAAGTTTTTGAAATGCTTTAATCCAGTCACTTATAACTAACTGATATGGGAATCACATAGTATACCATATTTAACTTCTCAGTTGTTCACTTTAAGCTGTGGTTGATTGTAGTGCTATAATTGAGAACATAAACACTGAAGTTGTGGTAAATAGTGTAAGACTGAGATATTGGGTTAGGAGAATGTGTCAAAGTCTTAAAGCAAAGGAAACGAGAGTCACTAAAGGAAGTAGGATCTCACTAAATGTAGGGATGAGAGCAGAGTGGAAGAGGAACCCAAGAGAAGATGCTATCGGGCAAATGTGTACTGTGGTAAAATGTTGACTCCGTGGTGAACTCCAAGCAGTGCTCAATGACTTCAGGGGTGAGCTAGACATGCAACAGGGTTGTTGCAAGGATCAAAACTGATGAAAGGTGATAGGGCCTGCCTATCCTAATGTCCAAGCAATCGGGTGGAGAATATGAACAAATTGAAGTAGTCTCAAGGGGCCAATGGACCAACATAAGGAATTTTTATGGTAAGATGAAGATGGCCTCTGAAGTTGGCTTTTTTATATCTACTTTGTGAACTTAGATATTTTCCATACCATTTAAAAACTTTAATTTTCAAATCTTAACATTGGAACAGCAATAATAAGTCTAATGGAATGTTTATAAGACATCTGGTAAATTTCTTACCTCATAGTAGGTATTAAATGATAGTTTCTGTTGTAGGGGATGGAAAAGATGAAGGGGAATCAGGAAAGACTTCTAGATTTCTTATTTGGACAGTTAAAAGACCTAGATTAATTTGTCTGGGTTTTAGATGGATTTCCCTTGAGGAATCTATTTGGGAATGCTTCCTGGCATAAGACAGTGACAAAGTGACACTCGTAGTCTGAGTGAATTGGGAAGCACTCGCTTGCACATGACTGTATGAGAGCAGATGGGATCACCCTCACAAGTAGTCAAGTTGAGAAGCCAGCATCCTAGAGAGCAGCATTGTACTGTGGAGGGGAGGAGAAGCAGCCTAGAAAGGACAGTGAGGTGAGGTAGTGAGAATGCGGTGAGATCAGTAAAGCCCAGGAGCACCTGGGAGGAGTGACCAGGGATTAGGGTAAGATCAAGTTGAAGACTATCTTTAGGTTTACTAACAAATGAGTTGTCAGTTACTTCAGTCATGAAATTTAGCAGTGATGGGAGACATACCTAACTCTAATAGTTTAAAAAGCAAATGACTGATGAAGAATAAAGAAAACAGATAAATCTGTAAGAATGTGGGTGTTCATGCTGGCTAAAAATAAGAGAGAAGGGAGACATTTCTGACAGAGTTGGAAGCCCAGAAAGTACAGCATCAGGGGCGGGATGGTGAGTAGCTGCACAGGCAGCAGAGCATCCTTGTAATGTGTTCACTTGGAAGAAGGTCTGCTGACCAGAAATGAAGTTCACGTGGTGCAATACTTCACATGTACATGACTGCAACCAACCATTGACAGTGAGCATGGAAGTTCTGTGTTCAGAATAGCACCCTTTGAACATTTTTGGTTTTATTCTACTACTCCCCCATCCCCCACCACTGACTGCCTCTGGGAAGGACCTGTACAGACTGGCAGACACAAATTACCAAGATCATAATAATGATCCCCATAATAGAAAAGATAAATGCAATGGTTATTATGCAGCAGCACCTTCTCATTTGTAAAGTTTTTATTTTTAATTATCTTGGGGGCCAGGGGTTGCACACCTGAGTGCAGTGCCTTCAGAGGCAAGAACAGAGCATTTGGATCCTATGGAACTGGAGTACTGATATAGGTGCTTAGAACTGAACTCTAGTTACAGAAACAGCACACATTTAATCACTGAGCCATCTCTTTGGCTTACAGTAATACCTTTTAACTCCATGGTTATTGAATGCCGTAGGTTTTGGGGGGAAAGTAGCCTGAGTTGAGCTTGCTGACTTGCATCTTATTCTTAGTACCCAGATTAGAGGTTGAGGCACATGGCTCATGATCTTGTGAGATTAGTTCAAGAAACCAAGAAGGGGGTGCAGCCAAAATGATAAATTGTACTTATAAATGTGAACATAAGGCAGTAGGACTATCATTGACCAAAATGGGGCAGTGGCTAACTCGGTGAACAGTTCTGTGGCATTAACTGTAGTAAGGGGTTTGTAAGTATTAATTAACTTATCCTTATGCCAGATCTCTTAGGTAGAGTGCTCTTATAAGTTGATGTTTTCTTTCCAGCCTATGCACATGATGAATCAGACCTGGAGACAGGTACTTCAGGATCATATATAAAGTCAACTCATATAAATAATTTTGTCACATTCCTTCCTATAGTTTCCCTAGTAATGAACAGAAGCTAAGCTAGTTTATACCCGAGACATAGTCTAAGGACTAAAACAGCAGAAGCATAAGAAAAAATTCTGTTTGCAGTAGTGACTATGTATACATACATACATGTATCATACACATATATACATACATACATCATAGATACATATATACATACATTTTATATATACATACACACACACACACACACACACACACACTCTCTCTCTCTGCTGATTTTGCATTTAAACCTTAGGATGGGAGTGATGTGGGGGTTTCTGCCTGTAACCCATATACTTAAGATGCTGAGGCAGGAGTTTGAGGCAAACTGAGGTATATAGTAAGCTCTAGACCAGCCTTTGCTACATAGTAAGGCCCTGTTTCAAAAATATAAAGTGAGGAAACATTCAATTCTGTTTGCATGCTAAAAAATAAAACAAAATTTGTCATTTTTAAGGACATGTTTGCTTAATTGTTTCTGAGAAATATCTATAATATTTAATCCTTCTGCTAGTAATTTTTTATTCCTATATTTTCTTTGGTTTTGTTTTTTGAGACAGTTTCTCTGTGTAGTCCTGGCTGTCCTGGAACTTGATCTGTAGACTAGGCTGGCCTTGAACTCAGCGATCTGCCTGCCTCTGCTTACTAGCACTGAGATTAAAGATGTGCACCATAACCACCTTTATTCTTATATTTTCTTGCCATATGAACTATGTTGTTGGTTGGAAATTGTAATAAATAGTAATGATGGTTTATGTTTATATGCTTGCATATATATATTCACCCACCCACCCACCCACCCACCCACCCAGGCATCAGTATTTCAGAAATCTCCAAGAGTTCTCACAGGATTTCAGTCAGGTGGTTATGCTTACATAGAATCTCAGCAGCTGGGTAAATATCGTATCATTAAGCCCTTTGCTTTTTGTGTATTATTAAAATAAATAACACTTTAAAGTTTTAAAATGTCCACATGGATTTTTTTCACCATTATTTTAGAAACAGAAAACATTACAATGCTTTTTCTGTCTTTTTTTTTTTAGGTCAGCAGCAAGGACAGGATGGAGTGAAAGTCCAACAAGCTACTATAGCTCCTGTAACGGTGGCAGTTGGAGGGATTGCTAATGCGACAATAGGTGCTGTTAGTCCTGACCAACTCACACAAGTGCATTTGCAGCAAGGCCAGCAGACCTCTGATGCAGAGGTGCAGCCTGGCAAGAGGCTCCGAAGAGTTGCCTGCTCGTGTCCTAACTGTAGGGAAGGAGAAGGAAGGTAACTGCTGTTTTCACCCTGGCTCTCTGGAATTAAAGCAGTCCTGGCCACTTCCTCTAAGCACTGGAGCCTCCCAAGTTTTCTCTCTCAGAAGCTGGAATGCAGTGTTACACAGGAGATTAAGTTGGGCTGTTTGAGACGCAGTCCTCTGCTTGTGTGTTGTGTAATTGTTTAATAAATGAATTTCCCCTTTCATTTACTAGGTAAAAGCTTTGAACACCTCCTGATTTCAGACTGATTCCTATGCCATGCCGTTTACCTGTTTGTCATATATACAGTGCAGTAGTTTGGAATACACTCACAGTACACAGATGTCCACAGTGTGTTTTAAGCTACTTTGTCATCTTCAAAATGGCCTGGCTCCCAAACTCCTCAGCTCTATTGAACTGATGTCTGTATTTATAGGTTTTCCTGTACTGGACATTTCATACAAATGGAATTATACAATATTTGCATTTTTATGATGGCCTCTAATCAATTCTTCATTTCTTCTGTGGACAAATAATATTCCATTATATGGAATATTTAGTGTGTGTGGGGAGAGAGAGAGAAAAAGAAACAGACAGACAGACAGACAGACAGACAGACAGACAGACAGACAGACAGAGTGTACTTGTTTATCCCATCACTGGTTACACAGCTGAACTCTTTCTTTATTGACTATTATGAGTAATGCCACTGTTTGCATGTATATAAGTGTTTATGCAGACCTTTGTGCATGCCTGCAGATACAGAGTTGCAAGGTTGTCTGGTAACTATTTAACCATTTAAGAAACTGCCACACTGTGGTTGCACTATTCTGTGTTCCCATCAGCACTGTTTTAAGAATGTTCCAGTTTCTCCAAAGATTGCTAGTCCATGTCATTACCAGATTGCTTATGTTTTTTAAGTCGGTTAATAATAAGTCTGAAAGTGCTGTCACAGTGTGGTTTTGATTGAAATTTTCTTAGTAATTAGTGATGGTAATCGTATTTTTGTGTGGTTTTGGATGTGTATCTTTGGAGAATTGTATATTTAGATAATTTTTTCCATGTTTAATCGCGTCATTGAATAGTAATTCTTCATATATCGGGGGTATAAGATCTCACCAGTACATGATTTGGAGATACTGTTTCCTAGTGTTTAGGATGGTCATATACTGTCAAGATTGTGATTGTGTCTTTCAAAGCACAAAATCTTTTGAAGTATAATTTTTTGTTTGTTTCTTCTTGGTTGCTTTTGCTTTTGTTGTCATATTGAAGACTCTATCTTCAGTGAATGCCAATCTAATGAATGTTCATAGTTGTTTTGTTTTTGAGTTTTATGGATTTTATTCTGAAATTTAGATAGGATAGTACATGGTTTCTTTTTAAAATGTAGTATGAAGAAAGTGGGGACCCAGCATCATTTACTGAAGTTTCCTTTTTCTGTTGAATGCTTTTGGCTCCCATTTCTCAAAATTGCTTTAAGTGTTTAGCAACACTGGGGATTCTATATAGGTTTTAGCATCAGCTTGTCAGTTTCTACAGAGAAGCAAGATGGTATCCTGATGGGAATTAAGGTGAAACTGAAGGTCAGTTGGGGGATAGTGACAATTTAATAATATTGAGTCTTCAGATCCATACAAAAGTAACATTTTTCTGTTTAGATTTCTGATGTTTTGTTTCATTAGTATTTTGTGTTTTTTTAAAGAGTTTAAGTTTAGTATTTGTTAAATGTATTCCTGTTAAATCTTCTTGATGTTATTATAAATGAAGCCTCTCCTCCCCCAATTTCAAGTGTACAGAATTACATTGGCTTTGGGTATTGATCTTACATTGTAGAATATTGTTGAATTATTCCTTCTTGTGGTTTTCATAATGATTACTTAAGATTTTTACATCTCCTAGGCTGGAGAGATGCCTTGGCAATTATGAGCACCACTGGTTGCCAGAGGGTCCTGGTTCAAGTCCCAGCACCCACATGGTGGTTTACACTTGTCTGTAACACCATTTCCAGTGATCAAATGCCTTCTTATAGCCTCCATAAATACTTGTATGCATGTGGTACACAGACATATATGCAGGCAAAGCACTCACCCATAAAAATAAGATTTCTATAAACCAAAAATATACATTGTGAAAAAAGACTGCATCTTCAACCAATGGTGCTGGTCAAACTGGATGCTGCATGTAAAAGAATGAAAATAGGTCCTTATTCATTGTGATACACAAAATTCAACTCCAAATGGATCAAGAACCTCAACATAAGACCTTATATACTGAATCTGACAGAAGAGAAAGAAGAGAAGAGTCTTTAGCTCAGTGGCACGGAAAAAAACTTTCTGAACAGAACACAGCATAGGCACTAAGATGAGCAATTAATAAGTGGGACCTCTAGGTTGGAGAGATGGTATACTTCCAGAGGACTTAATTCTCAGCACCCACATGGCAGCTTACAACTGTCTGTAATTCTAGTTCCAGGGGATCCAGTACCCTCTTCTGAACTTCACAGGCAGCCATCTTGCAGGAAGTATATAGACAAAACACACAAATAAAATATAATAATTAAAGAAATAAATGGGGCCTCATGAAACTGCAAACCCATGTTGCAAAAGACAACTTACCAACAATTTACCAACTAAACATCCAATAAAGGTTTAATATCTAGAATATATAAAGAAGTAAAAAAAAAACAAACAAACAAAAACTAGACCGTCAAGAAAACAACCCATTTAAGAGGTACAGAACTATACAGAGAATTTTTACAAAGTGAAGCTCAAATGGCTAAGAAGCACTTTTTAAAATGCTTTAGCCATCAAGAAAATTAAAACTACCCTAAGATTTCATCTTATCTTAGTTAGAATGGCCAAGATAAATAAAACAAAAGTCACAGTTCACACTGGATAGGATGCAGGGAAAGCGGAACACTTATTTGTTGCTGGTGGGAGTGAAAATGTACAGCCATTATGGAAAACAATGTGGAGATTCTTCAGGAAGCTGTGAATTGATCCACTTCAAGATCCAGCTGTACCACTTTTGAGCAAGACTCTACACCATACTACAGAGACACTTGATCATCCATGTTTACTACTGCTTGATTTGTAATCACCAGAAGTTGGAAACAGTCTAGATGAATGGGTAGTGAAAACGTGCTACATTTACACAGTGGAATACTATTGAGCTGTTAAAACAAATTTTGTAGGTAAATGGATGGAGGTATTAAAAAAAAAAACAAAGCAAACAACAACAAAACTATGTTGAGTAAGGTGACCCAGATCCCAAAGACAGATATCACATGTTCTTTCCTATATGTGACTGTTAGCTTTGAAGCTTTCAAAATATATGCTACCATCTGAATAATCAGGGAGGCTAAGTACCTAGTAAGGAACTGGGATTGGTGCAGGGAAGATCTTTGAAGGAAGAGGAGATAAAAATAAAGCTATGAGAGTTAAAGGGGCAACTAAAATAGGATTAAATAGGGAAAAGATAGAAGAGAAGAGTAAAGGAGGGAAAATGGAGAGCTAGAACAAATAATAAAGGCCATTTGAAAAAACTCAAGGAAATCTGCTACTGTAGAAGCTTCCTAAATATTTACATGTGTGAAAGGAACTTAAATAGAGTCACTAAATAATAGAGAAGACAGTGCCCCAAGCAGACATCTTATGCCACTAAGTAAGCCTTTGGTTCCAGAATAGGTACATAGCAGCACTCACACTCACATCTTGTTGAATCCCTAACCAATGGGGTCCCATCGAACCTGCCAAAAATTACAGACTTGCCAAGGCTCTCCACATCTTAATTCAAAGGTGCTATTTCTGAAGAGAATATGTCATAAAGTACTTAAAAGTCAAACTGGTACCTAATTAAAAGCGTCACTCCTACTAATTAGCATTCATGGTTCTGGAAGATATTCTGCATGATGCAAGAGAAAGTAACCCAGCTACAAACCCTGCAGCCTGCTTGCAAGACATTCTGATACAATAGTGGCACAAATGTTATGGGAACAATTAACCACTTTTAAAATTTGAATTCAAGGCCTTCTTCTTGAGATGAAACCTGTACCTGAAGCTGATAAAGTGGTCAAGAACCTGAGACTAGCTAGGTCTTGGACCTAGAGGAAAACCTGGAATGAAATGACTCCTGATGACATACTGCTGTACCCATAGGCCAGTGCCTCACTCAGTCCGCATCAGAGAAGCGTCTTGCGGTAGATAGGAATGAACACAGATCCATAACTGGACATTGTACAGACTGAGAACACTGTCCTAAATGGAATGTCTTCATCAAACTTCAAGGCTTGCACAGGTTCAAGTTAGATGGGTTCCCAGCACTGAGAAGAGGAAGTGGACATGAGGTCCAGTCCCTAACCAAGAAGCTATTTGCAGTTGATACCCACTAGCAATGAAAAAATCAAGTTGTGTCTAATAACGTGTGTCACTGGGTTTATCAGTCATACTCCAGGGCAGTCTCCGTCCCCAAGAATGGTTGGATAAACAAACAAAACCCTCTGTGTCATGTGGGAGGGGAGCTTTTTATTTCATTTTGCCTTGTTGGACTTTTGCCTGGTTGTTCTGACTTTAGTTTCTGTGGTTTAGTTTTCTTTTGAAAAAGAAACAACATAATGTTGCTTGGTTAGGGAGATGGAGGATTTCTGGGGGGCGTCAGAGGAGTGGAAAGCATGATCAAAATATACTGCATGAAAAAATTGATAAAAGAGATTTCTGTATTATAGTATTCTAATATTATAGAGATACAGTTATAATATCTATTACTATTTTAGAGATACATTTATAGTAGCCAATATTTTGGTTTTACTTCTTATTCTACTCTGGAGAATATCTGGTTTTGTTTTTTTTTTTTTTTTCAGGGTAGGGGAACAGATCATCTAATTTCTCACTGTTTATAACTTCAGCTCTAGAACCCTGGATCAAGTTGAGGAAGCTCCCTTCCATCGTCTCCTTTTTTTTTTCTTATTTTAATCATAAAGGGTTTTATGCCTGACACTTTATTGCATTTATTATAATAATCGTGAGCTTAAAAAAATCTGTATAGTTGTTACAAGTCAAAAAATTTTTGCATATGTATGGTAAAACCCTCCTGATTATGGTGCTTAATTCTCTTTATAGGTGACTGAGATTTTGTCTGCTGCTCCCTTTCTCCCCTCCTTTCCCCTCCCTCTCTCTGCCAGCCTCTTATCTTATATATCTTTGCCTCTGGGGAATGCTGGCATAATAAGTATGTGCCACACACTGCGTAGTTTGCTAATGTTGAAGATTCTTTTCATCTGTGTTCATGAGGTGCTAGTCTCTACTTTTCTTGTATATTGTCCTTAAAGTGATTTGGGAAGTGTTCCCTGCAGTTTTCTTTTTTGAACAAGTCTTTGAAACGCTGGAAAGTTCACACACACTCACACACACACACACACAGAGGGGGGTGGGTTATAATAGTATAAACCTTTATCCCAAACACTCCTTAGCAGAGGCAGTTGGTTCTCTTTTAGGCCAACCTGATCTACTTAGTGAGTTCCAGGACAGTCAGGGTTGTATAGTAAGACCTTGTCCCAAAACAAGCAAAAAATTATATATATGGGAAAGGGATTTCAACAGTAAAGCTATTTGACTCTAAGCTTTGTAATTTTTTCTAATTTTTTTTTTTTGTTACAGATTTACTTTGCCATTTGTCTTTGTTTGTTTTATCAGTTTTTCAAATTTTCTGTTAAAGTGTCTGTCTGAGTGGTTGGTGACACTTAATGCTCCTCTAAGATCCTTTTTATTTTCATGAGATTGATAATGATTTTTATTTGTGAGGGAGGTAATTGAGTCTTTGTGTCTTGGTTAGTTTAGCTGAAGCTTTATCATTTTGTTGACTTCTGGGAGCTTATGTTTTTCTGATCTCAAAGCTCACTCTCCATTTCTACCCTTGTGACTTTCATACCTGTGGTTTTTGCCTTATCTCGAATAACACTGTATCTTTCCCTCAGGTGCCTTTGCAACGGGGTTGTTTCCTTCTAAAAACAAGCCCTGCAGTTAAACTTCAGCTTTCTTGCAGATTGTCAGTTTCTTTGAGATTCGAGTTCATTCTAGCTAGATTTTGGCTTGTAAGTAGGAAGTGGGGTAGAGTGATGCCCTAATGTAACAGCTGAGTTCTTGGAGGCAGGGACAATAGGTTCACATTTTCTTAACCTTGCCTCTTCCAGCTAGGTAGCTCTAATTTATGAACTGTACATGAAGGTCAGGAAACACCTGGGCCATATCATTTTCATTATGTCACAATTACTGCAGAGCTCAATGAGTTGGGCACTGGGTGCCTTTTAGCCACACTCAACTGGAGCTCAGCTTCAGCAACAGGCAGTAGAATGAGAAGCACTGTGCCCTGCCCCTCTCTGGAAGATAGCTAGCTGGGAGGCTGAAGGGGAGGGAGCCCTCCCTGTTCATGGCTGTACTGTTCTGTAACTCTCCTTTGTCATGGAGGTGGAAGTGAAGAAAAGGAGTTAGTTTTAGATCTATAGACTCCATTGTTACATACTTTAGACTTCAGAGTGAATATTAGTTTTTACTGTTAATGGTTTTTAAGACTGAGACCAGAGATTCTTGAATAGTGGATTGGGAGGTAGATTTATAATTTATTAGTTTTGCTGGGAGGGGGTTCATGGAATTCCT
The DNA here is from genome assembly GCA_036184795.1 of Tokudaia tokunoshimensis. Classification (NCBI taxonomy): domain Eukaryota; kingdom Metazoa; phylum Chordata; class Mammalia; order Rodentia; family Muridae; genus Tokudaia; species Tokudaia tokunoshimensis. The sequence continues at coordinate 133,434,091 of BTHU01000012.1, read as the reverse complement.
TGTTACACTGACCTGCTCAAAGTGAATCTTGGTACCCTATATTTTTAACTGAGATAACTATCTTTTTGACATTTAGAGGAGAATTCTCAAGAGGTTTGTTTTCTTTCCTAGGTGTGGGTAGCGTGCCTACGTTTCCAGCAATAGGGGAGCCTGGGGCAGGGAGATTGTGAATTTGAGGATAACCTCAACATTACAGCTGGTTCAGGCAGTCTGAGCTATGTAGTAGACATAAATTCTGAAGCTTACCACATTTTCATATAAGTTTTTATATAGTACATGACCATATTTGATTTTTTTTCCTCAATGAATGAAAAAATTTTTTCATGTGTTCCTTTGTGTTCAGACATACTCAGAAAAGCATTTTCTAATCATGTAGATGGCCTGCCTTTGTTTTTGGCACAGCTAGAAGCTGAGTTTGGGGTATAATGATGTTGGTTTTGTTCTGTTAGGGGCAGCAGTGAACCAGGAAAGAAGAAGCAGCATGTTTGCCACATTGAAGGGTGTGGGAAAGTATATGGCAAGACCTCTCACCTCCGAGCGCACCTTCGATGGCACACTGGAGAAAGGCCTTTCATATGCAACTGGATGTTCTGTGGCAAAAGATTCACAAGGAGCGATGAGCTTCAGAGACACAGAAGGACCCACACAGGTTAGTTGGTTTATCTTGGGGGAGAGAGATACTACTTAGTTTTCGAGTGCTTGGTGAAAGTTGCACTGTTGAAGATCAAAACATCTTGCCTTCTTTCTGACATACATTTATTTTACTTCTTAAATTTTATCACCATATTTATATGATCCAGAATTTTTTCCTTTTGCTTTATAGGATGTTAAATCTATACCATGTTTTTCTAAAGTATATATATATATATATATATTTTCTAAAGTGGATATATTTATTATATATAATATATAAGAAAAGAATTAAATTATGATTGTAAGGGTTTTTCCAGTGCAAGGGCATCTTGGCAGTTGGGAATCAAGGAATACCACAAAGTCATACCACATAACAAATATCACACAAGAGATCTACTGGGAAGAACAGAATGGCAGCTGCCCCTTAGACAGCAGAGGGCTGGGTGAAGGGGAGGGTTTTTTTTATAGGGTTTGGAGCATGTGAAATGAGCTGGTGGAAAAGTACAGCATGGCTGGTTGATTTTTATTAATTTTTTTTTTCTGGCCTATATCACCAAGTCACCAGTAGAGATTTTCAAGCCTCAGGAGCTCTATATCAAGTCAGGGCAGGGAGTATTCCCTTGCCCTGATCCCTACAATGATATTAGTGACTCTGTTTTCCCTTTTCAAACCCAGGAAGAATAATGTAACAAATACCCACTTAACACTCAAATTATATTTTTTGTTAACTTTTAGTAAATCAATTCACTAAGGAAGTCGGTACCAAAGTCATCAGCCACCATCAGTCTATGTTTTGGCTTCTAGGATATTTCTAAACCCGTGTGAATTATCTGTGGATATACATAGGAAGTAGTTTTTGTACAGGCCATAAAATATTGTATGATATCATCTACAATGAAGTTATTTGAAACGTTTTTTTTTAACAGCTTTGAGTTTTTTGTTTTTTGCCTCAAGTTTGGTCCTTTAGATTATGCAAAATCCTTTAGATTATGCAAAAGAGTGATTTTGTTCTTCCTCCTCCTCCTCTTTTTTCTTGTCTCAAATAATGAATTGAGGCTACAGATTGTTTCATATGAAAAGCCAGTTCTTGACTAGTTTATTCTTCTGACTAATTACAGTAACATTTCTCTCAAATTGTCCTCTATAATTGTACCTTAATTTCTGGGTCCTCTGTTAATAAAACTTGGTTCCATTTGACAGTTCATACACCAGTGCCATCCAGTTTTAGTTACTATAAACTATTAAATCTCAGCAACTGGCGAAAGCACAGTGAAGCGCACATCTCCTGCTTAGAGTATGCCTGGTTCTTACTGAGTGAATTTTGAGCTAGTAGTTAACTTGTACAAGCTGTGGCATATGTTGAAGACACAGGAGTCCTAGAACTGGTCTTTCTTAGGAGCTGGCGTTTGTTGAGTGTTTGAATGTGTTCCTTCATTTGGTGCTAAAGCAGCACCATGAGATAGAAAAAAGGTCCATAAGTGCAGATTAGAAAATGGTCTCAGGTGGCAGGGGATGATGGTCAGTGATGGAGACCCTGTGCTTCGTCCCCAGCACCCCAAGTTGTTAAATGAGTTGCAGACACATAATGACCTGCTTTGGCAACCCAAATGGGTATTAGCATGTTACTCTCCAGGAAGTTAGCATTATATAACAGCTATGGGTTATATGAGTTTTGGGTTTTAAGAGTGTTTAAATTTTTTAATTTTCTATGAGAAGATCAAGTATCTGTTCCCTGGATTTGCAGGGGGGAAAGGTTAAAGAAGCCAAGAAAAATTGCCATTTATTTGATTTGAAACTTGGCACTGTGATTGAATTGTTTTGTTTGAAAAAAATGATAGGTTTTAAAGTCTCTAGTTTATACATCCATACTCATACAGATACACAAAATGTATTTATTCAAAGATAAATGTTTCAGAATCAATTCATACTTTATGGCATTTTTTCCTCTCCCACTCCCCTCACATCCTTTTTGACACAAAGTCTTGTGTAGCTCAGGCTGGCATCAAACTCTGTATGTAGCTAGAATGACGTGACCTTCTGGTCCTCCTAATGCACCTGCCTCTACCTTTTGACGGTGTGGATTACAGCCCTGGTTATGCCATGCTTGGTGTGAACCCTGGGGCCTGTGCTCACTGAGCACTCTACTATATGAACTACATCCCTAGCTTCTCTCTTCCTCCTCCTCCTCCTCCTTCTCTTACTCTAGCCTTTTAATATGATCTAAATCATAATCATGTGCTATCTTACTAATTGAGAATCAGATTTACTTTATGCTTATTGATACAAATGTGTTGAATATATATTATCCCACACAAAATTATTTAATTAATACACATTAAAGGGGCTGGGGAGACTGCTCATCATTAAGAGCTTGTGCTACTCTTGCAGAGGACCCTAGTTTGGTTCCCAGCATCAGTACAGGCTGGTTCACATCCATCTTTATCTCCAGCTTCAGGGAATCCAACTTCATCATCTGGCATCCTAAGGTATTGACACTCAGTGCACGTATGCCTTCACAGACACACTTGCAATTACATAATTTTTGAAAAATATTTTTTAAAATGATGGGAAATATTTTTAAAATAAATAAAACATATTAGGGACTGGGTCTGTGGTTTGGTGGTAGAATGCTTGCTTAGCATGCAAGAGGCACTAATCCTAGCACTGCATCGAAACAAGGCAAAACCTGTTTGGCACTAAAAAATACTAAGCTCAGTTTTGGTGTGCTTACAAACTTGGCTTTTAAAGAGTTATAGATAGTCATGCTAGTGCTTGTTAAATTTGTTGAAAACAATACCAAACAAAAATACCTTTTGAAATAAGTATTGATTAAAAAGTTGAACATGTTTCCATTAGAAGCCTTAACCATTCATGGCAAGAATCATTCAGTTAAATATTTTGCCACCACTCTCAATAGAAACACATGGATGGACTGTGAGTATGTAAGTGAGATATTGTTAATCCCTTTCGAAAGTAGTAAGCATCAGTTTGCTTTGCTAAAAAGAAAAATGTAAAGCTTGCAATTGTCAATGCACAGAGTACATAAAACCTAAATATTACACAAGGTTTGTGAAGAAAGATTCTCCCTCACATCCTCCTCTGGTCTCAGGATAAAGACCCTGGGCTATGTTTTACTTTATTTTCCTCTGAAGACTGCCACAGACGCTGTAGGTAACATGTCTTTAGGTATACATCCTGAAATATTTTGCCTGAGAGTATGACAGTCAAGTTAATTTCATGATTAATGCCTGACCTGGTGGCTCACTTCTTTAATATCAGTTTTCATGTGGCAGGGCAAATAGATCTCTGTGAGTTAAACTAGCCTGATTTACTAACGAGTTCCAGACCAACCAGGCATACAGAGTGAGACCCTACATCAAAAGAGAAACAAATAAAAACTTAATTCTGCACAAAATGACTCTCTTTTAGAACACATCCCCTTATTGATAATCTCTATATTCTAGTTTTTAGAGGCAATGCAGTCATTATTTTGTCAGTGATTCTTCTGTTCTTTTTGATGCTATAGGTTTAAGCCCCTTCTCCTTTTCTCCTTCACTATAATCTAGTAGGTGTCTCAGGAGAAGATAGTCAGGTATGATCCTGCTGCCATCTTAAACAATAAGGAATGACATTTACCTTTCCTACTAATTAAAAAATATTGTAGGAATAGAACCAAATGCTTATTGCACCTAATAAGGATATAGATGTACATATATCATACATTCATGTAGTAGTATAGCTTACTTCTATGACTGTTTTACTGTGGACATGTTACTCATTTATAAGAATATTTCATTGACCCGTGGCATCATGCCAAGGAATATTCAAGTCAGGAATGATTGCTGGTAAGTAATGCCACAGGTTTCATCTTCATCTACATCTATTATTTTTTACTAGTTAAGAAAAACCTAGAGATGCTCCTAAAATGTTCTTTACAGTAGACTTAGAGTTTTACAATGTATACAACTTAGTCTTTTATCCTACATACAATTTCATATAAAGCTGTATGCAATTATAAGCTTAAGTGGAAATGAAAGTTGATAATGAAAATGCCAGTAGTTTTCATGTACAAAAGGAAAAATATTAATTGATGAAATAGATAAGATGAGAAACTCTATAGATACATTAAATTTCCCCCCAGAATTATTATACAGCTGCTTCAGTTTGTAAAATGGCCAAAGCTATTTTCTGTTGGTTGACTAGCACCCAACTCTTCAGCCTCTTGGTACTAGGGGTTACATTCAGAGCTGGGTAGTGTGCTTGTTTTCTTATCTAAACAATGAGAAGAACAGTAGCAGACAATTGAAGAGTGAGCCCAAACTTAAGTAAGTATACAATGCAGATAAGTCTCACATTGTTCTCCCTGCTGTGTGTCCCAGGGTTGACCCTGTGTGTACTGCTTAGCAGGTGCAGGCAACAAGCAATAATGGAAACTCCATGTATGTACCAGAGAAGTCAGAAAGGGGCCAGTGGTCTCCCACCGACATGTCATTGCAGTAGTGGCAACATAGACACTAAAAAAGTTTTTATACACTCAGATCTCTAGCTGGTGCTTCCAGAAAATGGGGACCTTGTTTACCATACAATGTGGATGGAATCACCAATATTTTTCTTTCATGTTGTTTCAATTGTGGCCCTAGATAGATATATACTACAAGAGGCCACAGAAACGAGGTTTTCTGGTTGATGAAATCAAAAAGATACACTTGTGGGTTAGAAAACTTGGAGGAAACATTGAAACAAAGATAACTAATTCAATGATCACTAATTCTTTGCATAGCACCAAAGAAATGCTGGCTCATTCCTGAGCTTTGTATGCACAGGATCAACATAGAATGATACAAAACCTTATAAACTATTACCTAATTCCTACATGTGCAGCTAAGAAGCACATATTCTCTCTACCACGTGCACATGCGTATGTGTTTATGTGTTTGTGTGTGTGTGTAGACTTGATGAATGCACATAAGTTATAGTTGTATATATCCATGTAAACAAACACATGCGGTAAACAAAGGAAGGAACCAAACTCTTGAGACAGCCTCTCTTGCTGAACCAGCAGCTCACCGTTTAGGTATTGATTAGGATGGTTAGGGAACAGGTAAGTTCCCAGGATTCACCTGTCTCTACTCAACAAGGTTGGGATTATAGCTTGCACAGTTATAGCCAGTTTTTTGTTTTGTTTTTGTTTTTTAATTCAAACTCAGGTCCTGCTCTTGCTCACTTAGGCATCTTAGTCCTTGAACATTGCCTTTTAAAAGGAATTAATTTTGAAAATTGGGGAGGGGGAAGAATGAGACTTTGAGTCTGAATGGACTTAAATGAAGTAATTATCTACTAACACTAAGAAATTTTCTAGACTTTAAAGGACTCAGAATCTCTGCAGCATAATACCTAAACTGTCCAGAGTACAATAAGATGCTAAGATAACCCAAATTTAAGAATTTCTCAGACTTTAAAGCAGCCATTAAAACCATGATCTATAGACTGACTAGAGCCAAACATAGTTGAGAGGAATAGAAAAGCAGACATTTACAATTAGAGAAAAACTATAAGCTATAACCCAATAGAAAAATACAGCAGCATTCAAAGTTAGAAATGACTAAATATTAATCAGCCAAATAGAGACTATAGTAATTGAAAATAAGCAGTAGAAATTATGAATTCTCAAAGGCATAAGGAAAAGATTGAGACTGCAGAGAGTGAGTTGGAGCTCAGGACTGCATGGGACAGAAATAAAGGACATAAAGGTTGTGTCATTGGAAGGAAGGGAAAAGGTTGATACAGGAAAACACTGAACACAAAATAGCCAAGGTTTCCTATTAGATATTAAGTAGAGATCCAAAATTCAATACATCCTAGATGGGTGTTAAAAGAAAAGCTTGCCCGGACATGTCTCATGATTAGTCTGCTGCAAATCAGAGATGATGAGAATCTTGAAGGACTCTGAACAAAAACGATACATTTATGTGTAGAGGAAATGAAAGCTTGAATGATAGCAGATTTCCCCTAAAAATTATGGGGGGTGAGGAGTGAGGGAAGATGCTTTTGTTATGAAAAGGAAAATAGGGCCATTCAGCCACTCATGGTAGCATATTCCTATGATCTGCACACTCAGGAATCTGAGAAGGAAGAGTCGGAGTAGGAAGGCAGCCTGGGCTACCTCATAAATCTTAGAACAACCTGGGCTACATGTTGAGAACTTTTTTAAAAATGTGCTTTGTGTGGATGGTATATGCACCTATATATGTGCAGATGCACATTCTTGTATATGTATATATAGTCAGAAGAGGACATCAAATATTGCCTTTATCACTCTGTGCCTTATTTCTTTGAGGCAGGATCTCTCCTTGAACCTGTAGCTCATAGGGCTACACTGACTGCCAGCAATCCAAAGTGACCCTTCTGTCTCCAGCTCCCTAAAGTGTTAGAGGTACAGGTGTGTGTAACAACCCTCAACTTGTTACATGGATGTTGGGTCTGAAGATCCAGATTCAGATCCTCATGGCCACACAGCAAGTACTCTTGCCCACTGAGCCATCTCTCCATACAGACTTGTTTTTAGGCGAAATAAAACTAAGAATTTTTACCATCAGATTTGCACCAGAAGAAATACTTTATAGTATTATACTTTAATATCCAAAAGTTACTTCATTCAAAGTAAAACAATAAATATTACTAGAAAAATAGCTTGAAGGAAATGAAGAACAAATAATAACAAAAAATTAAGTTAGGGCCTGATATGGTGGTAAACACTTTTTAGTTCAGCATTAAGGATGCAGATTCAGGCATATTTTCCTTAGTCCAAGACTCATCTAGTGTACATAGTGAGTTTTAGGCCAGCTAGAGCTTTATAGACTCTGTGTGTGTGTGTGGGTGTGTGTGTGTGTGTGTGTGTGTGTGTGGGTGTGTGTGTGGTGTATATATATATAGTATGTGTGTATATGTGTGTGTGTGTGTGTGTGTGTACATGGATATTCTGTATAGAGGAAGGGTGAAAACAAAAGAATGAAAAAATAGGGGCAGAAATTATAGCCCAGACTGGCCTTGAATTCAGTATGTAGCCCATGCTGGCCTTTAGCTTGTATAAAGCTATCAACCCATGTATTTCTGAGTTACCCATGGGCCAAGAGAAGGTCTCAAGGGAAATTAGAAAGTAGCTTTTACTGAATGAAAAGTTTTAATCATGCAGTATATAATAGGCAAATAAAGAGTGAATTTATCTTTTTCAGTCAATAATCTAATATTTTTACCTTAAGAAACGAGAAAATGAAGAGATCCAAAATGAGAAATTAAGAAATAATAAAGAAGGAAAATAAATAGGAAAACAGTTCAGAAAGTCATCCAAACTCGGGCTGTGGGGGTGGGCTTGTTTTTTGTGCTGTCGGGGCTGAACTCAAGGTTGCTCACAGGCTAGGTAAACGCTCTACTCTGAGCTGATAGTACCCAGACCACTCAACACGAAATTGGTTTTGCTGGAAAGGTAAAACTTCTAAATTCCCCAGTCATGCTGACCAAGAAAATATATGCATACCACTAAAGACTGTAGACATTAAATGGATAATATGAATGACGCTACCCTAAATTTGAAAATAACTCTCAAAAAGGCATCAGAACCAATATTTGCTCAAGGAGAGGCAGATAGGACTTGGGATAGAGCCTAGTTAAAGAGCTTTGATATAGTACACTGGAGCCCTGAGTGTAGCTTCTCGGAAATACCACCAAAAATAGATAACATGAAAAGTCCTGTTCATTAAAGAAATTTAATCTTGTTAAAAACTTCTAAGAAAGAACACCATGGGTTGGGATCTAAGAAGTTTATTCTAGGCGAAAGCCTGAACACTTAAAAATAATTTAGGCATGTAATTTATCAAATTAATAATGAAAGAAGAAAATGACAGTAGCTTAAATAATACAGTATTTGGCAAGATTCTCTGTTTTTATAAAAGTTCATAAAACTGAACTGAAAAGAAAACATAAGTTTGGCAGCTTAAAAGAGCACAGTTGTCCTTTAGCTCCTTTAGGTTAGAAGCCCTAGTGCCCTGCACGGGGTCAGGGTCTGCATGGAGCTGCACTCCATAAAGCTCTGGGAAACAACCTACTTCTAAGCCCATTGCAGTCAGCCAGTTTAGCCTTGGTGTTATGTTGGGTCCTTACTTCTTTGGCCAGAGTTTGGTCTTGCAAGGTGTCTGGTTTTTTTGTTTGTTTGTTTTTATTTTTTTGTTTTTCTCACATGTGTTCTAGGACACATCTCAAAACACTGGTTGGTCCCTATCACACTTCTTATCCCTCTAACTCTAGATACAGATAAGTGTCTTTGACAGTTGAGAATAATTTCATCTGTATCAAATTCTATAACCTACTTAGTTACAGCTATGAAACCCTATTACCAACAGACATATGTGTAACTTCCAGGAATTGGAACATGCAATCCTTATAGGGCCATGTTGCCTGTGACAGTAGCCAATATCAACTGATTTGTTAATTAGATTCTTTATTCAGAAAAGGTAATCACTAATTTTGACAGCCCAGGCATTATTGGAATAGTTGAAATAATTTTAACTATAAAATTGCATGATCTGTAGTTAATATAAGCATTCTTTACATCCTTGAAGTAAAGGCCTTGTTGAAGGTAGGAAATAAATTTTACCCAATACTGCAGGAAATACTTTGGTCATTGAGCAAAAAAGACTCATTTTCTTCGTGTAAGTATACTTGAAGTTAATTCAGTAACCAAATGGATGAGTGGACAGGCTGGGGAAGTCCACACTGAACATGTCACCACTGTTTCTTGCTTGCCATTTGTCCCAGAGCAGCTATAGGCTAGAATATCTGGATTACTTACTGGTAATACTGGGGTGATAGATCTGAATGGTGGCCGTTAATTTGAGAGTAGACGTTAAAGTCAGAAATTGTCTTGCTCAGAGAGTCTACAGGAACCTGTTGGAAAGTGAATGAGTTCATGAATATTGCAATTAATAAGTTATTTGCTAGACTGTCACTGTGTAGATTTCTCTCCAGCTATGTATGTATAGAAGGTTCCCATGTCTCAAGCCATCACTCACTGAACTATAAATTAGACATGGTGACTATGAGATAATGGTGGTGTGTGGTGTAACATAAAAAGCCCATACTGTATGTTCTGTGACTTCCAGGCAAACTAATGAGTTCATGAACCTCAGGTTAGTCAATTATAAAATAAGCATATAAAACAAGGTCTTCAGGGTTTCTCTAGCTTAAAGGTTGTACAATGAAAGCTCTTTCTTTCATGGTAAAAAGGTAAATGACTTCAAGACTGTTTCTCAGATGTGTTTAGTTTCCATCCTCACTTAGTATTAGCATTCATAATATTCAGGCTCCTTTATTGCTGCCTGTATTTTTAATGCCTCTCAGAATTATGACCAATGCATTTATTTAGACTTTAAAAGAAAAATTCTGTATTGTAAATGTAGTCAATGTAGAAGGGCAGAATATCTGATGTAGAAAATCTTGAAATTGTAGATTTTCTCTTGGTTAAAAAAAAAAATCTACTGAAAGAATCTGCATACTGAGTTTTGTTATTCCACCAGGAAAACCCCATTTCACTAACATTATAGTTGTAGAAGGAAGGACTAAAGCTAGTAGTGCATTTGTAAACAGGATAGAACAGTCAACGAAGTCTCATGTGTTCTATCCCATTACTCCAAAAGAAAAGATTTTTTCCTTTTTAATTAACATTTAATTTTTATTTCAGTGAGTAGAAGTAGTTTTAACTATAATTGTCTTATATTTTATAGAAAATATTTTTCTACATGTTTAAGGATCAAACTATTATCATTGTGTCTTGGAAACTTAAAGCTGTATTTAATTTGACATATATATTCAGCTCTAAATTCTTACTTATAAAACTTCAGCATGCTACTAAAGTCTTAGGTTAAAATAGTTTCTAAAATATGTCACACCTCTCAAGTTTAAAGGCAAGACTCAGCTACCAACTTTAACTAGAGTACACACAGCCTTGCCCACTGCCTTTGTTAGCTGGTATAGATTGTCAAGAGTTCTTTTGTTAGTAATCTCTATTTTGTGAATGGGGAAACTGAGGCTCAAGGTTGTTATTTGACTTGTTCCTGTCCCCAACTCTTCCCCACTCCCCATCCCACCCTTGTAGTTCAAAGCAAAAAGGTCTTTTTTTCTCAGCTACACGATTTTTCTTCTACATTGTCTGCTTGATAGTTTTTTGTTGTTTATTTTTGTTTTTTTTTTTTTTAAAAACAAAGCTAGAGATAATTAAGTGGTAGAAGGCTTGCCTATCATGAACTGGATTTGCCCCTTACCATCATAGAAATAACAAGGAAAATATTGTTATACCTATTTAAACTAGGGATGTATGTATGTATATATATATATATATACATATATATATCACATCTTATTAATGCAGAATATATTTGGAAGAGAAATTACTAAAAATTAAAGTTTTACTTAATTAAAATGTATATAATTTTATTTACTTCTTATGTCCACAGGTGAAAAGAGATTTGAATGTCCAGAGTGTTCTAAAAGGTTTATGCGAAGTGATCACCTATCCAAGCATGTCAAAACTCACCAGAATAAGAAAGGAGGTGGGACAGCTCTTGCCATTGTCTCCTCCGGAGAACTGGACTCATCCGTTACAGAGGTGCTTGGCTCTCCACGGATTGTCACGGTTGCCGCCATTTCTCAAGATTCGAATCCAGCAACTCCCAATGTTTCAACAAACATGGAAGAATTCTGAAACGTTATTTATAACAAAGACCTCTAGTGCTGCACTTAAGTTTACACACCTTTGAAAATCTGGAAATGGGCTGGTCGAGTGGATTACAGAGTAGGAAATCACGTTTGCATCCCTGGCATCTTTAAGTATTCCAGGGATTTTGGTTCAACACATAAAGTGTTGAATTTTTTAAAAAATAGAAAAAGTAAATCAATATACTGGAAACAGAAAAGTATTTCTTCCATGGTATAAGTTGCTGTAGTTTTTTGGAAATACATGACATAACCTTTAAACAGAATCTTCCCTCCTCTAACATCCTGTGTTGTTGACATGTCTAAAGAGACAGACCACACTAATTTGCAGGCTGGGCCTTAATTGGACTTTCTCTGTTTGGGAGAACTTTGTTAAAATTTTAGTCACTAATAACGTACATACATTTCTTCTACTGTCTAGCACAGAAAACAGATTGTTATCTGACAATAGGGATAATACTGTGTTTCTTTAGCTTGGTTTTTGGAAAAAAATCTATTCAAAATAGTTTTGGCCGTCTTTTCTAAATATCAAAAATTCTTCAAAAGTTGAATTAGGGTATGTTGTTCCAAAATAGTAATCTGAGCCGTGTCTCAGATCTTTATTACACTACATTATAGTAGTGTGTGTGCAGACAATCAGTGAAACCCAATTTTCTCCATTTTGGAGACACACTTAGAGCTAAATCTTAGGTTAAATTTTAGATTGAAACCTTAGGAAAATGCTGGGGGAAAATTTGTTAGAACAGAATTGATGATAGCCTCAGAAAGACAAGATGAAGCAGTTTAACAATATTTTAAAGTTAGGGTTGACTCTGTGCCTAACCCTGTGTTCAATAGCGAAATTTCATCTTAAATGTTCATATTGGAAATAACTTGCATAGATTATAGATCTATGTAATTTCATATTCTGTAAATATGAGTTATGTCGACAATATGCAGGATTCTTTATGCTTTGGTAGCCAAAGAAAGAATTATCATACTTTTCAAGGCCAGCAGAAGATTATTTTTAATTACATTATAATCTTTTTTTTTCCTTTAATAAAAATTGGCAAATCCCATTTTCTTTCTAGCGTTAGGCTAATTAGGAACGTATATCACAGTGATATCTTTATGTTATATCATAACAGAATTTTCCCTAAAGGTCTAGACAGCTTAACAAATGTATAATAGATATGATATTATGAAGCAAAAATTATTTTTGGAAAACCAGAAGACTTTTCAGTCAAATACTGACTGAAAATATATTTCATTGTTTGTGCAAGGGTCTCAGAGAGCTGTGTCTTATTAGGAAAGATGGCCAAACGTTTCATATGGAAAACAATTGGATTATTCTAATAGGTCAAACATTAGTAAGACACTTCATGTTTTTAGAACGTATTTACACAGAATCATAACTATTAAAACAGACCATGTGGAAACTAAAGTTTTTACCTACTTCATTTTTTTACCATCATTGGTTTGAATATAGGTATGTTTTCTTTTGCATTCTTTATTATTTCAGGAAAAGTACTACTCATGAGAATTCTCTTCCCAGATCGTGATATTCCATGTATTTTTGATGAAGGAGAAATACTGTTTACACTATGTACACCTTAGGCCAGCCCTTTGTAGCGTTATATAAAACTGAAGGCCTTTTGTGCTTTCAGTTTGTATAAAAAAGCTTTGAGATTAAAGGAAAAAAAATTTTTACACTGTGGTTATAAATTTCAAGTTTCTTAAAGCTTTTGTAGACTTGTAACAGAGTCTTTAAATTTTAGTTGGATTTTGTAAATTGTTTTGTATATTTTATTTAATGTACTCTTAACAGCTGATGGATCTGGCTTTTAAAACATCAGAATCAGTTTGTTGTTTTTGTCTGGTACAGAGGAGCATTTGGTAATGTTAATTTTAATTTTATTATATAGGAGCTGAAACATCAAATATATTTTATCTATCATGCTACACAATCAGTGCTATCAATTTTTTTTATGCAAAGAGACTTTCTTAACGTTTTAATCATGTTTTCTCCGAGCGATACCTTTTGTTGTTTGCACCAAGTTTGAGAGGCTCTCTGCATCGCTGTTCCACGAGCCAGTTTTATGCAACCCATGTACGCTCATCAGAAGTGCAAGTTGTCCTCCTCAACAGTGAGGTCTGTCTTACATGTATCAGACTGAATCTGGATGACTGTATAGCATATAAAACAACCTGTCAGCAGGCACATTTCACCACGGAAATCAGACCTATTTTGGCAGTCTGTTCTGCATACCATGCTGAGTCCCCCTCCTTTCTGTCTGACAGCAGTCATAGGTTGCACTGTCCTGTGTTTGACTCGGTGGGATGTAACTGTGGTAGGGCACAGATACGCAGTACAGTCTTGTAAAGGGCATTTCACTGCTCCCTCCCCTTGCCACCATTACGAAGCTTTTCTTTGTAAAATTATCAGTGCGAAGCTCTGTATTTACCATGGTAGAACTCCAGTGTTAGAATAGTTTTCTCTTACAGTATACTTTCTTTGGTTAGGTTTGTGTATGTGTTGCTGATTACATTAGAAGTTGATGTTAAAAAGTCATTATTTATCACACTCATGAGAGCAGTAATAAAAGTGTGTAATCTAGGAGAAAAAAGTTAATTTGTCAAACTTAGATAAGCATGATGTTTAGGTCCTATTTTTCAATTTTATAACTTTTATTGCAACAATATTTGTACTTAAGTCTCCATTTTAATGCCTTGTGGTGTTTTTTTATGCATGTCACTAAGTTGTCATCCCACAGAAATTGATGTGCAGCATAGGGTATTAAATCTACATAATGATTTTAAAACAGATATAGTTGATGGTAAAATGTAAATGTTTTGCAAAAATTCCTTATAAAAAGTTTCGTAGTAACATTTCACTTGTAAATTTTTTGTAAAAAAGGAAATGGAAAAAAAAAAGATGAATCCAGAAAAAAAAAAACCCTGTTTTCCCATATTCTAGAATTTAGACAATTATTCTGCCAGCAAAGCCTCTGGGGCTGTAATTGACATTTTTACAGTGCTGATTTGTATTAAATTTGTTTTTTTGTGGATTTGGAAATAAAATCATGTATAAGTTGTTGCCTGCAGTAACAATTGCAAGTAACCTATTAAAGTCCCCTTGGGTTGAACATGCCTCATTTAATTATGTACACTATAGAGCAGCAATAAAGCGTTTAAACTACCAACCTTCTCATCACGGTGAACACTGAAAATTTAAATACCTCTCACTAGAGCATGTATCGGCAACTCTTCTTAATCCCAGTTATAAGATCTGATCAACAAGCCTCTGAAAATACTGCCAAAAAAACACCAGTTTAAGTTGCATGTTAATTTGTGACCATTGCTATAGACATTCGTGGAAATTAAATTTTGATTTAGAGACACTTTATTTAAATAATTTTAATAAATGTTAGGAAATAGATGTTCTAAAAAATGAAAAACAAAATTAAAATAATATTTAAGTTCACAGCAATAATATTTAAGTTCACTTAGAAGCAGTATAGGCCACTTAGTTGTGGAAAAGTCTGTAAGGAAGAACTGTCTTCCTTCTGGGAGAGACTTGCATGTCTCTCAGAAACCTTACTGCTAATGAAAATCCATTACAGTATGACTTGAATGGACATACTTCTAAGTGTGCCAAGACAGCAGAGCTGTAGGGGAGACCTGCAGGATATTAGGCACAGAGGGATGTGAGCTGCCCACAAGCTTTCAACTAGTATTTAAACATGGAGTAGGTAGGGTGGTATACTGTCTGGGTACATAGCTGATATAGCACAGAGTATGGGTATGGCTGCATTACTAATACATACATATACATAGCATAACAGTGATCAAAACAAGAGGCAGTTAAATTTATGCTCCTCTACCAAGTAACAACTTTGTCAAAAGCTTTCATGTCAGAAGTAAAGGTACCCATCATGACCAGGACTGCTTAACTATGCCTGATTCTTATTCCCCTGAGTTCTTTACTTAAGCCCGGAGCTCATGTCGCTACCCCAAAGATAAACTCGGAGTGGGGGTTGGGGGGGGTCCTTGACCTCTATTTATTCCTCTTACCAGTGAGCACCAATTAAATTTCTAATTTTCAATCCTTCCCAAAACACATAATGTGTTTCAATTTCCTGAAAGATTAGCATATGTACTTATTAGGATGACACTGCATAAACAGATAGTGAAATTTAAAACCTGAAACTTTCACTTTAAGCCCAGTCATGGTCTGGTTTCTAAGCTAGGGATTCAACCACATGAACAAGACTGAAATGTAAAGTAGGATCAGTCACAATCAGGCTGCTGACATGAAACTGTTTAGTGTGGCGCTAAAGCAGTGGTTAGAGCCACTATTGTAATAGCTGTGGTTGACAGTGTCTTGTTAAAGATGACCTTGGAGTCAGAAAACTCACATTTGACACAGCTTTTCTCTATTTAAAATTTAGGTGTAAGTTATAAGGGTACTGAGACTTCAGATGCCAGTAAGAAATGTGGAATTCTTTGATTCCTCCGTGATTGTTGTCTGTGCTGTGATGTGCATCATATGTAATTGTGTGGCAGGATTTTAAAGGCATTTTTCTAAGATTTGCTGATTGGCATAGCCTTCAGTTCTGCTTCTTAGTTGCCAGTTGCAATGAAATTGTTTATTTTCAGATACCTGAGCAAGATCTCAGGTGGAAGGAAGCAAGGAAAGAAGGGGGAAAGGAAAGAGCACAAAGGGCTGTTGGTGATGCAGAGTTATCTCTCCATGGTGATAGCACTTGGAAAAAAGGAGCCGGTGTTCAGGCTGTCTCCTGATGTAGTTGTTGCTGAACTATTTAGTCTTACTGCGGTGTGTCCTTATTTGCACAATTATGATTGACACTGTAGTAAGTACACCCAGCACCTGGTAAGCAGTAGCATTTACAGTAGCTAACCCAGAAGGGGTTACTTTATTCATGATACTGTGCCATAACAGTATAAGTTGGATGGCTTATAGACAATAGGAACATGCCCAAAGTCACAGTTCAGTGTCCCTTGGCAACACATGTTCCCTTCACATAGTAGAAGGATGAGGTGGCTTTCTGAGAGCTTTTTTTTTCTTGGAGCACTAATACCATTTCAGGAGGATGCCATTTTTATGATCTTACCACTTCTTAGAGGCCCCACCTCTGCTATGTTGGTAACTGGATTTCAACATGGGGATCTGGAGAGACAAACCATCACACCCAGCAGGAGGCATTGAAGAGTTCCCAACAAGATTAATGGAAGTGCATGGAAAAGGAGCATCACATCGCAAAGCTGGCTCTCTAAATTACTTCAAAGGAACTTCAGTGAGAATTTCCCATTTCAAGCATGTTTTTTGTCAAGCTGAGCTAGTTTGAGGTATAGTGCCTCAGAATTACACAATAGTACCTTCTCCCTCTGGAGTGGCATGACTCACTGGGAACAAGACTGAAGATACTGGAGCACATCAAGATTGTGCCTCCTGGGAAGAGCCAAAGCAGGGAAAGTAAGGATGCCCAGGTTTCAAGACAGCTGAGAAAGCTCATCCGGTTGCCGTGATCAGACACCAGCAAGGGATGGGAGACAGAAAGAGACAACCCTGCACAGGTGCCTCAAGCAACAGTTCATCTTTGCATCCTACCTTTCTAGGTAGCTGGCTTGATTTGAAGTGTGTTATTTATTATCCTGCTATGAAATGCAGTCTAATAAATATTTTATTTATAGTATTTTTGTGATGTGGAAGCTATAATAAAGTTATATTTTCTGCTGATAAAATTGTTTCTAGCTTGTATAATTTTATGCCGGAATTAAACGTATGAGTAATTCGTGGTGCTATGTAAATGGCATCATGATTTCTAATTATTTGATCGCCTAACAAGTTCGAAAACCACTACTGAGGAAAATACCATAAAAGTAAACAAGCTAACAAAAAAAAATACCAATTCAATAACTGGGTTACACCTTTAGAGTAACCATATTATATCTTTACAGTAGCCTTTGCTTTGTGTATGTGTTTGGTGGGGTGTTATATCTCTAATGATGCTTTGTAAGAATGAAGTTTATGAGTTACTGTATTCCTTTCTAATTTCATGGACAGAAAAATATTGTTGAAAAATCAAACCGATTTTGATGGTCATATATTAATTTATCTGAAGAACCTGAGGTAGTGGTGGTGTTCGTTGTTCATATTGTTTATTTGACTTTGTTTGTCATAATGTAGATGGCATTTTGTATTAAAAGTCTATGTAAATTGGTCCACAACTTCTGTAAGTAACTGGAAGTACTTTCCTTTTACATCCCATTTGTGAACAAAGCGTATTTAAGAAAAAGTGAAAAAATAAGCAAACCTAGCAGATTTCTTGGAGTTAATCATTTTGCAGACTTGGGCATTTTTCTGTATTTTTAGGAAAAAATTATCTTGCTGATAAAAGTGAATTTTAAATATTAATTTAATTAAACTTATTTGAATCTATGATCTTGGCAGTTCTTGAAAGCATTAACATTATGAGGTAAAAATCCCCTCCCCCTGAAAATAAATACAAATAAATACTTCTGCTTATATACTTTATTCTAATGGAATTTTGATTAGATTTGTTAATTAAATGTTTGTGTCTTTCAGAAAAATAGAAAATGCCTTTATTCCAGCATTCAGAATTAATCCCAAAGTATGATTTTCAGGAAACTCCAAACAGCTCTACTTTGGTAATTTTTCTCTTTCAAGCTGGAGAGTTGTCACAGGCTGAAATCCATGTTTCAGAGATCTGTGCTGTGCCTTTTATCTTGTCCAGTAGGTGATGATTGCTTCTGCCTTAAGAGACAGCGACAATTCAGCCTCTACATAACTAGATTTAAAAAAAACAAAAGCTCAGTCTATTTCCCTTCAAAGATTATATTTTTAAAAAAGTTCAGTTTCCATATCTATGTTTTGAATATTTGGGGTACTTCTGGATTAATTTTAGAACTTAATCTTCAAGGAGATTGTATCAAGAGTGGAAATTTTAGAAGTGACTGTTCTAGGGACACCCTTGTGAAAGGCTCCAGAGATCTAAATTGACCTTTTTTTTTTGCCATGTAAACGTACACAGAGATGATGCCATCTGTGAACCAGAGTGTGAGTCATCACCCGACATAATCTAAGAGTCTACCTTAGGCCTCCCAGCCCCAAGAACTGAGAGAGATCCATGTTGTTGATAAGCTGCTTAATTTGTGGAATTTTTATTATGGCAACTTCAACAAAGACCAGGGTGACAAGATACTTAATGAGGCCCAAAGCACAACGTCCAGTTAGCAAAGGAGATGTACACTGTGACAGAGGAAAGTTCCCAGAGCAACAGCTCTTCCTCTGCCTCACCTCCTTGCTGGATCCCAGGTTGAAGGAGGAGTTGGGACTAGAAGTGTCTATCACCTGCTGGCCTGTGGAACGTTCTCAATATTTTAAAAACCAGGATGGTCCCAAATGGCATTAAGTTCTGCCTATTTTGCTTGCTTTCGATATCTGAATGGAAAAACCCAGTTCACTAAACATCCATTTAATTGCTAAAAGAATTTATGATAAAGCGCTTACTTTTAGGTACTATTTTGCTTAAACATGAAAATACAGGTGGAAGTTCATTTCACTTCAAAATCATTAGGGTTGACTAAAGACTTCTCGTAAAACTCGTATAGGATACAAATTGACTTGATCATCATAACTTGAACAATTTAAAAAGGTAAATCAGAACTGGCTAATGAATGCAACATTAACAGATTAACAAGATCGATTTCTTCTGAAAGTTTTCTTTGCTATTTCCGAATATAGCATATGATCAATTATCTTATACACAGCTGAGAGCCTCATCATTTATCCTGCAACTTGGTGTTCTGTTGCCTAAAAGTTTTCATTTATACTTATGCAAGAGCTCTGCTCCACATTTCATTATTTCTTGCTCTCATACACTGAAGAACAAATAAAAGTGCCCTTCATACCAGGGATGGAATTTCCATTCATGGTTTTGTCTGGGTGTTAGATTCCTATCGTTTTCTTTGTCTTGTTTTTGAGGTAGGGTCTCCTGTAGTGTAGCCTAGTCTCGAACTTGATATATAGCCAAGGAAGATCTTGAATGCCTGAGCCATTTGCCTCTACCTACCTCCCAAATGCTGGGGCTACAGACATGCATAACCACACCAGGTTTGAATGTCAGTTTACTTTTCCCTACTCTACCTCCACTCCCTCTCACCCCACTTTTTGAAATTTTTGTGTAACCTAGACTGACCTCGAACTTGATAAAACCTTGAACTCCTGATCAATCTGCCTATCTTTTCAAGTGTTGGGATTACAGGTGTGTGCCCCCATGCCTATTCTTGAGAGGTAGTTTTTAAGTTGCTATATTTAGTTCATATCCCAATTTTTTGGTAGATGAAGATTAATCACCCTCTCATAAGTGTAGACTGCACTTAATGACTTACTTCTAATACATGGAAGAAAGTGTACAGACCAGACACTTGGAGACTCAATCATACAAAATCACTTGCCTCTCTCTCAGCTATTTGATAGGATTTGTACTTCCAGGGAGGCCTGATGCTATCACATAGCATCAGAGGTCCTGGTGATGAGGAAGGAGCACCTCTGTATAGCAGCCTCCCAAGTGAGCCCAGGGAGGATTGGCCACCCCAGTCCACTGTTAGGATGACTGTCACCTCAGAGACCCTGGCCAGGGATATCAGACATAGGTGCTTTGACCAATATCCAAGTGCTGATGGATATTGTTCAAAGCTCTGTGTTTGGGGAGGGGAGTAATCTGTTCTACCACAATAGATAACTAATATGCCACAATTGCTCAATTACCTGTCAGTGCCATCTGAGCCATTGAGAACATCAATACTTAGCATATTTGTTCACAGGATTCTTCACCTGGATCTACACGATTTCGTCTCACTAGCCATATCCAAGCAAGCTCTACTGCAGATGTATAGATGGAAGATAAGAATGACAACAGACTTGCCTCCTGGAAGACCACAGATGTAAGATAACAATTTGAGAGGTACTAAAATATGGGGGTGGGGAGGGCGGGGATGGTATATGTACTGCAGGACCCATGAAGTATATTAAATTCTGTTCATTTCCTTTCTACACCCATCAACCTCATTTCTTCTGTTAAGACTGCCATCTTGTCCATCTCAGGACATGCCTAATGTTTACAGAGGTGACTGTTGATATTCACTGTGTTCCATCGCAAAACGGTGCCTTAACTTTGACATTCCCCGTCCATAGCGATTCTGAGTAGGCATCAAGCAGGGTGTGGGAGCATTGCTCTTTGTATGGACAAGAAATTGCTTCTGGTGGTTGCTGAGGGAATCTATGCTGGTGGAATTTGGAACATTAATAAGGATATATTTGTCCTTGGAAAGTTGGAAATATTCCAGTGCCATATAATATTCTGTATCCTGTATTTATCATCAGAATATTAGAAATATCCATACTTAAGAAGAAAAGCAAACAGTGCTTACTGGCTCATGAAGAAAGCTTCCTATGTACATAACCAGAGTGAATTTTAAAAAAAGGGGGTGGGGGGACACAGCCAAAGGAAATAAAAGAAGGAAGGTTTGCCAGACAAAACTACATAGGTGTTCTTCAATCCTGCTTCCCTCAACAACAAACCATGTAGGATAGAATTTTGTAAACTGTTCTGCTCTAGCAAACGTAAAGATAAATGTTATCTATCTACTGCCTCCATACCTTCACCCTGGCAAATCCTTCCTTACCCCTCACCCTTCCCGTAACTGACTTGCAGTCCTTTTTCTTAATCTGGCCTCCACTCGAGGTGAAACTGACAGAAATAGAAAGTTCATGTTTAATACCACCACGAAGAGAACTGAAGAATAATTAAACCAACATTCCTTGTAATTTTGCTCCTCGACATTATTCGAATGATTTATTCTCATTCCTTCCCTGGAGTTAGGTCTCCTGAAGAAAAGCTGCTTTTCTGCTCTGGCCTCTGACATTTTGTTATCTATTTTTATACATTACTTTTGTCCCTTCCCATTCAGAGGCTCTGAGTCCCAACAGAACTTCACTGATCTCACAAATCCTTTCCTTCTGAGTGTCTCTGAGTTTTCCCTTCCAGTTTAGCAGATACTTGTTTGTTAAGGCAGGGTCTCACTGTGCAACTCTAGATTGCTAGAACTCACTATATAGACCAGTCTGGCATAAAACTCACTAATATCTGCCTGCCTCTGCCTCCCAAGGCATGTGCTGGGATTAAAGGCATGTGACAGGTCCATCCAATTTAGCAAATATTTGAACAGTAATGTTGCTAGAGGATCCATGCTAGATGCTGAAGGTTATGAGAAAATAAACAAAGACATGGTCATGGTGTCTATGAGTTAGGAGAGTGGACTGGAAGTGAGGTCAGAAGGCCTGACACAAAGTTTTCAAAACTGGCATATGGGGGGAAACTGGCAGAGGACGGCTGGAAACTTACCCGTGCCCACTGACATTTCACAGTATCTGAAGGTGTCTTATGGTTCATTATCATACTAAAGTGCACACCCGTTTCATTTCAGATGGTAATGAGATACATGACACATGCATAGGCCCCTGATGTCTAAGCTGCTAAACTCTCTCTGCTCCAGCCTTCTTCCTCCTTTGGAAGTGTATTACTTTTCATCTTCTCTTAACTGCTTTATTACTATATATTTTTAATTACCTTAGAAAAGTGCAGCAATCTTTATGGTATGTGGTGATTTGAATATATGGTCTCCAGTTAGTGGAACTGTTTGGGAAGGATTATAAGGTGTGGCCTTGGGGGAGGCATCACTGGAAGCAAGCTTTGAGATTTCTAAATAACTTTTGCCATTTTCAGAGTGTCTGCCCTCTGTTTCTGTGTTGTGGACTGGATGTGAGCTCTCTGTAGTGGTGATGATGGACTCCAGTCCCTCTGGAACTGTGAGCCCCAAATAAACCTTTCCTCCTATAAGCTCCTAGGTCATGGTATTTTGTCACAACAATATAACAGTAACTGATATATGGATTTTCATACACAGTTTTGGGCACTCTCCCCATCATCCCCTGTTCTCTCCCATCTCCCCATTCCTCAGCCCCATTTATGCCTTCTACCTCCAGAAGCCTCCTTTCTACTTTCAAATCCTATGTGTTCTGTTATGTGCTCTACCTCTCTCCCTTAAGGCCTCCCTTTTTGTCTCTTGTGGGTCCCTCTCTAGGTTCCTGTGTCTATACACACTCATGCCCGAATAAGTACAATATATAAAAAATACAAATTAGATTCCTCATAAATGAGAGGAAACACACCGTATTTGTCTTTCTGGCCCTAGCTTATCTGGCTTTATATATTTTCCAAGTCCACCTATTCTCCTGCAGGTTTTATTTGTCTTTACTATCCAACAAAATTCTATTTTATATACTATGTACATATATATTATATACATACACATACACACACATATATGCAACAATTTCCTCCCATCTGAAGACTGTCTCTTAATTGTTTCCTTGCTACGCAAAAGCTTTTAAATTAATGAGGTTGCTTTGTTGGACCTTGTTTTCTGAACATCCTGCCTTCTGTTCAGCAAGCTATCATCTTTAGATTTGTACCCTACTTTTTCATCTAGATACCAGTTTCAGAGACTTGGAACTTACACTGAGGTCCTTGACCAATGTAAAGTTGGTATTTGTGTGGGATAAGAAATAAGGGTCTGGGTTGGAGAAATGGCTCAGTGGTTAAGAGCACTGACTACTCCTCCGAAGGCCCTGAGTTCAAATCCCGGCAACCACATGGTGGCTCACAACCATTCATAATGAGATCTGACGCCCTCTTCTGGTGTGTCTGAAGACAGCTACAGTGTACTTAATATAAGAAATAAGGGTCTATTTTTGTTCATCTTTATATAGACATCCAGCTTCTCTATTATGATTTGTTGAAGATGTTATCTTTTCTGCAGTGAGTATTATTGGCTTAATAAAAATCCAGGTGACTATAGTTATATGGTCTTATGCATGGGTCCTCTGTTCTATTCAATTGATCTATGTATTTTTGTGCCAGTACCATGCTGTTTTGTTACTATGGCTTTGTAACATGACTTGGAATAGGGTTTGGTGATACCTCCTGCCTTGTTTTTACCCTCATTAGGTTTGTTTTGATTATCCAAGGTTTTATGATCTTCTTCCAAATGAGTTCTAAGATTTTTTTTTCTTTTTTACTGTTCTGTGAAAAATGGAGTTGCAATTTTGATGGGGGTATGTGCATTAGTCTATAAAATGTTTCTGTGTCAGAGTCGTTTCCCCATTACTGATTTATTTGATCAGCACCTGGTACCTCCTCCAATTTCTCTATAGAGTGTAGTAAGGTTTTCACTGTAGGGGTGTTTTACTTCCTGGGTTAAGTTTATTCCAAGGGACTTTGGTTTTGTTCTTTTGTTTCTGTGTGATTTGGAATGGCACTGTTTTTCTGATCTCTTCTTTAGCATGCTTTTTATTATTATAGAGGAAGCTACTGGCTTTTGTGTATTCATTTTTATTCTACCACATTTATGTTGACTCTCCAGGGTCCTTCAAACAGGGGGACCTGGACTTCTTTATTATTTGCTTCTTTTATCATATTGCTCTAGCTAAGGCGTCTAGATCTATGTTGAATAAGAATGGAGAAATCAAAGGGAAAGCAGGGGAGAAATAGGAGGCCTATAGTGCGTTGGAAGCAGACCATTCTGCCAAGTCTCCGGACAGTTCCTCAGCCTTGTGTGTAGTCTAGCACCAGTTGCTCTGAGTTTCCCAGGAGTAGTTTATAGAGTCCCAACTCAGGAGTATTCTTCCCAATTTAGTGACCACTCACGCAGCCCAATTTCTGCTGCCCACTTCCTGATTTGCCATCTTGCTCTTAGAACCCCCTTACCACCACATGGTCTGCTTTCCCAGGCCTGTGTAGTACTGCTGGATCTCTGTGCTAGTCAGCCACCACATGCTCCTGGAAGTGTGTCTTCTTTGAATGAACCATCTTTGCTTCTGCTGTAGCAATATCCCAGCTCCATGGACTGTTTGATACACAAGAACCTGAACTTCCTGTGTATGCCCGCCAAACTCTGGTATCTGCTGACATCTCTACCTTCACAGGGCTCAGTTACTAGTAATGGGAGGCAAGTCATAAAAATAAGAGGAAAGGCTGAAAGCATCACTGGTGCTGGAAGACACCATGCCAAGTCCTAGGTGAGTTTCATGTGGCTTCTTCTGGGGCCTGATTGCTCATCTGAGTTCTTTGTAAATGTACCAATATTGATCTCAACCACATACATATCAGATTTCTGTTACTCTTTCCCCTTTAATTATGAAGTTCATGTTTATAGTCTAAAAAGATGTTTGAGCCTTTCTCTTTTTATTATCTTTTAAATTATTCTGCCAAAACTAGCAGTGGGAGAAAAGGGGGACTTCTATGGAAACTTCATTTGGAATTACCTTCCTAGGGAGTTAGCTTTCCTGGCAGGAAACTGCATGTCACCTCACTTGGCCCATAGCCCCTGTCTGGCTCCACCCTCATCCACACCTCTCTACTGACAACCTAAACAGCAGTGCCAAGCTTGTCCGCCTTGATACTTCTAAGCTAAATGTTACATTTCCTCAAGTTCATGTGGATTTCTTGGGTTCACATGGTTTTTGTTGCCTTTCTAAGTCAAAGTCAAGAGTGGCTCTGAAATAAACGTTGTTCAGTGTTAGCCATATATACTCCCCATGATTCATGAAAAGCATCTTAGTGTCAAGTACTATGAGGAACATCTGAGAGGAAAACTTTTCTTGATTGACAACCAATGGAGGCTTTTCCCTCTTCCTCATTGAAAGAGCCAAAAATCTGCTCAGGCACCTTCCAGTGACCACATCCTTAAGAGGAAGCTGGAGATGGATCTTAATTAAACAACCCAGGTGTCTTAGGGTTTTATTGCTGTGAAGAGATCCCATGACCAAGACAACTCTTATAAAGGACAACATTTAATTGGGGATGGCTAATAGTTTCAGAGGTTCAGTCTATTATCATCATGGCAGGAAGCTTGACAATATGCAGGCAGACATGGTGCTGGAGAAAAAGCTAAGAATTTTGCATCTTTATCTGACTACAGCCAGAAGAGATAATCTCTTCTGCACTGGGTGGAGCTTGAGCATTAGGCACCCTCAAAACTTGCCTATACAGTGACACATTTCTTCCAACAAGGCCACACTTAACTAATAGTAGCACTTCCCATGGGCCAAACATATTCAAACCACCGCACAGAGGAAGCTACATTCTTCTGGGGAAATGCAGCATTTGATTTTGGTCACTGAGATGAGACAGGCATATAGTTGGCTGGCACCTCTCCAGGGATTTTGTGTCTGCACCTTGGCTGAGGGTACCAAAACACACCATTGTCCTTTACCTTTTTGCTTAACTCATACCATATTCCAGGAACAGCAAATCTTGTGAACAGGCAAAGTTGCAGAGATCACCAAGTGCACAATTTGTCTGATACCTTGAAAAACTGGAGCAGAGACAATGATGGCTTAATGAAGTACAGCTAGTACCAGCTTAATTGTGCATAATTCTTGCCTTCTATTAAATTTAAACCTAATGACAGTATCTTAAAGATGTAATTGGGAATAACTGGACTCTTTATTTTCCTTTGTTACCCTCTGAAGAAACGCCCTCCCTGTGCTTTTCTTCACAACATGTCTGTGAATTGTCGTATGGAGGTTGTTGTCTGAGCATAGCCTGCGGAGCATCCAGAGCCCAGCTTTGCCTTAAAAGCCATGGGAACAGTGTAAGAATTCATTCTGGTCCCTATGACATAGGAAGAAGCCTTTTGGATGTGATCATGAAGTTTTATCTTTTCTTTTTCACTGCTGAAAATGAAGGTTTTCCTTGCTACTGTTTGAATGTTCTCTTCAAGCAAGTTAAAATTTCTTACTGGCACAGTATTAAGAGATGGATCCCTTGAGAGGTACTCTGGTCACAAGGGTATGACCTCACAAATTTATTCCCTCAAATAAAAAAAGGGGATAGGCTCCTGCTCAGACATATCCATTGCTCTTACGGGCACGCCTGCCCTGCTGACATCACACTCTTGACTTAAATCCCTAGAACCTTGAGTCAAACCAATTTCTATTCTTTACATACTAGCCAGTTTGTAGTGTCCTGTGGTAACTGCACCAAAGGGACTGGAAGGCCTTCCATTTTCTGTCTGGGCATTGTCACCTATGTGAAATGACAAAGGCACAGTTACCACTTAGCAACTGTGACACTGTGACTGCTAAGTCACTGGGGACCACTGAAAATAACACATCCTCATCTTTCAGCCTTCAACTCAGGCTGCCAATAAATCCTGAACATTCAGAGCTCTCGTGGGATATAGACATCTTTACCGGGTGCCACTATCTGTTGGGTTTTCTGTTAGCAGCAGCAGAAAGCAAAGTTTCCTGTCTGACAGGAAGTAGACACAATATTAGATTATTTTCTGCTTCTGCTCTCTTGCCCTTTGCTCTTCTCTGAGCCCTCTGGTCCTCTCCAGAGCTCTATGAAGCTTCTATTCTTTTAAGATACTCTGTCAGCCTTGAAAAGAAGTCAGATCAGTTGCCATCAGAGAACAATTAATGTATTAGATGCCGCAGATGCTGTATTTCATTTACCTCATTTTATTTGAGGCTGAAAATAACAGTGTTCAGGTACTTCCTGAAACAGGAACTAATTTTAGTCCTGAAGGCTTAAATCTGACCTCTTCCTCGGAGTGTTCACCAGCAATTTCACTTTTCTAAAAAGGATATCTTGTAATTACCTTACTTTAGGAAAGTATTTGATTTCTTAAAGTGTCACATGATACAGGAACCATCTTGGAGTCACTGCGAGGATGATGTGAAACTTGTCCTCAAATTCTGTTGCTGGGCCATTCCTTATCAGAGCACTTACTGGTCACTCTCTAAACACTAATTTTGTAAGAATTGCCAGTGCTTTCAATAATATTTCCTTCAAATGCCTTACTTTTGCTAAATTTTCTTTAACACTGATCTTGAAGTCCACTCCATTATTTTTTTATTTGTATTTATTGTAGGGTTTTTTTTGTTGTTGTTTTTGTTTGTTTGTTTGTTTGTTTTTGTTTTTCAAGACAGGGTTTCTCTGTGTAGCACTGGCTGTCCTGGAACTCTGTAGACCAGGCCGGCCTCAAACTCAGAAATCTTCCTGGAACTCTGTAGACCAGGCTAGCCTCAAACTCAGAAATCTGCCTGCCTTTGCCTCCCAAGTGCTGGGATTAAAGGCGTGTGCCACTACTGCCCGGCTTTATTTTAGTTTTTTTTTCATGCAATGTTTTTGATCATTTTCCACTCCTCCATCTCCTTCCAGGTCCTCCCCACCTTTCTACCCACCCAGCTTCATGCACATGCTTGCTGAATGCTCCCCCCAAAAACCCCTGATAATCAAAACAAACAAGCCAATAAGACAAAAATAAAAACAAAAAACAAACAACACACACACACAAATCGGCAAAACAAAATGCAACAAAAATCCCACAGAAAACATGGAGTCAGGCCTGTCCTGGAGTGTGGCTGATATACCCAGTGATACTTCACTGGAGACAACTGATTTTTCCTTTATCCCAGCAAGTATCAGTTGCAAATAGCTTCTTGGTTAGGGGTGAACCCTGTGTTCACTTCCCCTTCTTCTCTCATTGTCTGCACTTGAGCACACTCATCCTATAAGTCTTTGTTTCTGCTGTAGTATCTGTCATGGTACTCCATGCAACATGGCTTCTGACCAAGGGACTCATTTCACAGCCAAAGAATAGGCAATAGACCCATGTCATAGAATTCCCTTACTATGACCCCCACCACCATCCTGAAGCATCTGGCCTGGTAGAATGATAAAATGGCCCTTTAAAGACACATTTACAATGCCAGCTTGGGGCAATGATGTGGAGGGCTGGGGCAGGGTCTCCATAACTGCATATGCTTTGGATTGGCATTCAGTATGTGGCACTTTCTCCCATAGCCAGGACTCATGAGCCCAGGACTTGAGTGAAGATGGGAATGGTCCCTCTCACCATCACTCAGAGTGACCCACTAGCGGAAGTTTTTATTCCCATTCTTGTGACCTTCACTCTGCTGGCCTACAAGTTTTATTTCCAGAAGAAGAAAAGCTTCTTCCAGGAGACACAAGCAGTAGACTGGAAGAGAAGACTTTGCCTTCTGGGGAGCTCCTGATGCCCCAATCAACAGGAATAACATTGTTTGGGAGGTGTTTGGGTTGGTCTGATGCTTCTGTGTATTCAAAAGCTAAATTCTGAACCCCAAGATATGGTTGTCCCCACATGAGTGAATTCTAATGCACAATGGCCTTTTGATGTTATTGGTTAATAAAAGGCTAGAGCCTGTGATTAGGTTTAAGGAGAGAAAGGCAGGAGTTGAGAATCCAAGTGAGGGGTCTCAAGAGAGACCTCAGGGAGAAGGAGACGGAGAGAGGAGGAGGCTGTCACGAGGCCTAATGGATCATGAACATGTGGCCAGGAAGAATGGACCCCAAGGACAGGCTGATGGAACAGAAACAGCCTGCACAAGACTTAAACAGCAAGTAACATGGAGCCTATGGATTGGACTAGTTCAGGACCTGCCTGATCTAAGCTTACAGCATGTCAAACAAAATACCAGATTTTTGTGTCATTTATAAGGGTTGGTTAGAATATATATAATTCTTTTACAGGGAAGGGTCACTGACCCAGACACCAGGAAAAAATTGGACTGCTTTTCACACACAGAGGGAACATAGAATGTGTCTGAAGTGTAGGACATGCAGGATACTTTAAGGCATCTCTTGGTCTTACCATGTCCTATGATTAAGATCAACTGGAAACTACAGTAACTCTCCAGGCAGGATGATAATTTTTTTTTCAAGAATGGACTGTCCATTTCCATCCATTTAGGTAAAGAGCACCTTCTGAGGTGCTTGGTGAGGTTGGAGAAACTATGGAATGAATAGTGAAGAATGTAGTGACAAACAACAGCTAAGACCACCTAACCAGTTGCTGCAAAAATGAGGATTATCTGAGTGCTTGCACTTTGTTTTGTAAAGAATATGTGTGACGTTCCCACTCACCTCACTGCAATCTCTCTCTCTCTCTCTCTCTCTCTCTCTCTCTCTCTCTCTCTCTCTTTCTCTTTCGTGCTCCATTCAAAGCATGAGGAAGGTAAGTGAGTAGGTGTCTATGCAATGCCTTGTACAAAGCTGATCCTGCCAGTAAACCACTGAGAAACAACTTTATACAAACACTACTTCTAAGAGAGCACCCTCTACTGGAGGGGTGGAAAATTGCATGGCAACAGGCCTGGTTCTTTGGCAGTAGGTGATATTAGATGCTGACTAAAGATCATGGAACTTCTGATCAGCAAACTCCCTGTGGTGGTTTGAATAATACTGGACTCCATAGGATTATATATCTAAATGTTTAGTCATCAGGGAGTAGCACAACTTGAAAAGGAATTAGGAGGTGTCCTCCTGTTGGAATAGGAAGTGTATTGAGAGACCCTAAGGGGTTTTCCAAAGTACCATACTCTCCTTACAGCTTGCCCCTCCTGCCTGGAGCCAAGGTTAGGCCAAGTTCCATTCTCCACCCACAGGAACATTCTTGAGTAAAAGAATTTCTCAGAATGTACCAACTAATAGTCACCTGATCCTCTGGAAAGTCCCAGGTAGAGTTCAAATGCATGTCATGCTTGCTAGTCAATAGATTTAAAGGTCAATATGCTTAGCCAATAAGTTAGAACTGTAACCTTGATGATATAACCTGTGCCCCTAAAAAGTATAAAACTGATTGTAATAGCCATTCGGGATCACCTTCTTAGTAACTTACCACGAGGGACTAATTGAAGGTTGACCCTGACTCACCAGAAAATAAACCTCTTGCTTTTGCATCAATCTGCATCTCCGTGTCTCCCTGGGGGATGGGGGGGGGCATCTCGAAGTAAGTACCACTGACCAAGGGTTAGGGTTTTACAGTATCACTGGGAGAGCTCTTTGAGGTTTCAAAAGCCCAAGCCAATCCCAATGTCTCTCTTCCTGATGCCCATGGATCTAAATGTAGAACTCTCAGCTACTTCTCTAGCACCATGTCTGCCTGCATGCCACCATGTTCCCTGGCATGATCATAATGGACTAAACCTCTGAAACTGTAAGCCCCAATTAAATACTTTACATTTATAAGAGTTGCCATGGCCATAGTCTCTTTTTTTTTTTATTTTTTTAATTTACATTCCAAATCACTTCGCCTTTCCTGTTTCCTCCCTCCCCGAAAGTCCCATAAGCCCCCTTCCCTCCCTCTTTTCTCCATTCAACCCCCTCTCATTACTCTGTCCTGGCGTTCCCCTACATCCAGTCTTTCCAGGACCAGGGGTCTCTCCTTCCATCTTTTTAGAAATCTATTGATATGCTGATTGTGTCTAGGGTATTCTGAGATTCTGGGTCAATATCCCCTTATCAGTGACTGCATACCATGTGTGATCTTTTGTGATTGGGTTACCTCACTAAGGATGATATTTTCAAGTTCTGACCATTTGCCTAGGAATTTCGTGAATTCATTGTTTTTAATTGCAGAGTAGTATTCCATTGTGTAAATATACCACATCTTCTGAATCCATTCCTCCATTGAATAGTCTCTTTATAGGAATAAAACACTGAGTAAAACATTCCCCTTCTAGTTACTGCTGTAAGAAGCTACTTAGGACTCCAAAATAGATCTGAGCTTCCAAAGTGTCATTATTTGTGCTTTGTAGAAGACAAGTGAGGCTTTAAGGGAAGGGGGTGCTCAAGGCAGTGTTTCTCTGTGTAGCCCTGGTTGTCCTGGAACTTGCTCTATAGACCAGGTTGGCATGGAAATCACAGAAATATGCCTGTCTCAGCCCCTCAAGCTCTGGGATTAAAGGTGTGTTCCACCACTGTATGGCTTTGGTTGACCTTTTTGAAGACACCAACCTGTATGCTATCCAAACCAAACATGCAATACATATGTCAAAAGATATCCAGTGAGCATGCTGTATACACGGAGAACATATTTTCTTTTTTTTCTAAATTCATTTTTATGTGTATGCATATTTTCTCAGCATGTATGTCTGTATACTACATGTGTGCCTTGTGGTCACAGAGGTCATAAGAGTGTGTTGGATGCCTTGATTCTGGAGTTATGATTGACTGTGAACCCACATGTAGGTGTTGGGAATTTAACCAGGGTCCTCTGCAAGAGTAACAACTGTTCCAAATGACTGAACTATCTCTCCAGATGGAATGGATGACATTCTTAAGAATTCACTATCTGGGAAACATTTTCATTCTCAGAAAAACAAACAAACAAACGAACAAACGCCCCTCTCCTTCATGTCATTGGAACTTCAGAATATTAGATATTTTTTTCTCATAGGGTCAAAAATCTATCTAAGTATAAAATTGTGGGGAAAAAAAGGACAGAAATAAAATATCAGCTGTTTTTTCCCCATTTTCATTTGTCTGTAAATTTTAATTAAATGTGGGCTATAAACCATAAAGCTAGAATGTCTCAGTGAATAAGTTTCAACAATGTAACTTCTTTTTTTTTTTTTTCCTCGAGACAGGGTTTCTCTGTGTAGCCCTGGCTGTCCTGGAACTCACTCTATAGACCAGGCTGGCCTCGAACTCAGAAATCTGCCTGCCTCTGCCTCCCAAGTGCTGGGATTAAAGGCGTGTGCCACCACCGCCTGGCAACAATGTAACTTCATAATGGCTCTAAATACACTTTTATCTAGATATGAATGTATCTAGATAAAAATACATTTGTGCATGTGTATACATAGCTAAACAAATATTTGTGATGTCTTTTTTTCACTTGTCTACCAGGTAATGTAACATTGAGATAATATCAACAGTTCAGTATTTTTAAATCTATTTCATAGTGAGAATTCTGGAATTTTAGTTTCTTTAAAAAGCACAAAAATTCTTTCTATCTTCCACCCTTTCAACCCCCTAACACTAGATAATAGAGAAAAAAGGATAGAGAGGAAAGGAAAGAGATCCCTGAATAAAATCAGGGGTCAGAAAGGGGGGCAACATTGTCATTATAGTACTTCCTGCTGACTGGGGGCTGATTGAATTCTTACAATTTTAAAAATTGTAAGAATATGTTTTTGTTTTAATATGGGGTTGCTTCAGATTGTCCACAGCAGCTGACTAGATTTACCCTATGCTCTAACTAGCAGGGGTGAGATTCTGCCAACTGCAGAAACTTTCTGTGATTGTGTGAAATTTGGAATTTGGGAAATTTTCAGAGGATATGTAAGTGCTAGAGCCCTGAGAGATGTTGGTTTGCTGCTGGTTGTTATTGATGTTGTTGACCACATTTTTTTCTTAAGTAGTCATGTGCAAAGAAGAAAGAAGAGGAAATTTAGATCTACTGAAAGCAAAGATCAAACTTGCCCCAAGGAACTTGACACCCCCAATCAGCGGGAAGGACTATAATGACAATGTCGCCCCCTTTCTGACCCCTGACTTTATTCGGGGATCTCTTTCCTTTCCTCTCTATCCTTTTTTCTCTCCTATCTAGTGTTAGGGGGTTGAAAGGGTGGAAGAAAGAAGATCCCACAAAGTAGCAAAAGACAAGCTACACTATTTTATTACATAAAAGTTATAGGATATTAAAAGGCTAGCTTTTCTGTTCTAATTTGCCTTCTATTGTGATAAACACTGTGGTGAAAAGTAAGCTGAGAAGGAAAGGGTGTACTTCACATTACAGCTTACAGTCAGTCAGAAAGGAAGGTCAGGGAAGGCACTCAAGGCAGGATCTGAAGCAGAGGCCATGGAGGAATTACTGCTTGTTCTCCAGGCTCACATTCAGCTACATCAGTCGTCCCTCCCAGGACCATCCTTGCCCAAGGTGGCATCACCTGGGGTGAATTGCCCCATCCTCCTTCAGTCATTAATCAAGAAAAACCTGTAGGCTAGCCTGGTGGAGTCAATTCTTCAACTTATGCTCGTTCTCCATGCTTGTGTCAATTTCACAAAAAGCTAACCAGCATGGTACTCCCCAGAGTACTTTATCACCAGGAAGAATTGTGCAGTTTGGTTATAGTTATACCAGGTTAAGCAGATGCATGACCTTGAGGTTGTCATTGCTGTCTTCACATGGAATTAAAAATGACATAAAGAGATGTGACTGAGGTCAGGTTGACAGGTATGATTTGTGATGATTAATCATTATTATCAACTGAATTGGAAACTGAGGAGGAGGCTCCCCCAAAGTCTCTTCTAGAGACTCAGATTTAGAGAGGTCTGAGGAAAGAACAGTGCTGTTTGTATGCCTTTGTTTATGGCTAGCATAAGAAACCATCATTGTTCATTTTCAATAGGAGGTGTATTTAGAGCTTCTTAATGAGTCACACGTAAGCAGTGGTACTAGACCTGTCTTCCCTACCTAACAGTTGACACTTGCTTTCCTGGGCACTGTTTAGTTTATTTTAGGCTCCAAAAGGCAGTATCAGGAAAGAGAAGAGGCTCTTGAGCCCCAGGAGGATGGGGGAATTGGAGTGGAGACTATGCTAGATGAGTGGGAAAGATTGCAATTCTCTGAAGTACCAGCCTAAAAGGTAGTGGGGAGAAGGCAAGAACAGACACTGTAAGCACCACCTTATAGAGCCAGCTCAGAACAACAGCCATTCTGCCCTTTCTCCAGACTGATTCTGGGCTTGGAAAGGTTGTAGATGAACTGCTAACTTTCACTGCTCTGAATCTCCAGTCCCCTCTTATGAAGTGAGGATCATTGCTTCTCACACTGGTAGATGTGTCTATCTTATTGCTGCCCCTGTCCTTTGTAGACTCTAGAACCTAGCTTCCTTCCATGGCTTTCCAATGGGGACTGAAGACAAGCACCTCTCCAGGAAGTAGCTACCAGGCTCTCTACCTTTGTAGTGCACAGTCTTTGTTGGATAACCCAGCCTGGCTTGCTTAAGTCAATCTAATAAGTTTCCTTATAAATATATATTCATTCAACTGGTTCTGTTCTTCTAGAGAACCCTAAATGTGACACAAGAAATCTTCCATTATTTATTTGTTCTTAAGCTTTTAACCATGTGCCCTGTTCTTCTCTGACACAGAGATGTCTGTTGTAACTCTTTCCTTTCCATTTTGACATCCCTCCCTGGTGGTTCCCAAGGTGTTCTCTCTGTGTCCATCTTCTCCAGTTTGATGGGATTTTATCACTTTTTCATGATTTGCTTGGTATCCTCAGAGAGTTTTTAATCTGTGCTTTGATGTTGGTTAATTTCAAAAGAATTTCTCAGTGTTATCTTAAAAATATTTCTTCTCATTAGGCCTCTATTCTTTACCCATTTTCCCAATTCTGTCTTAGGGTTTTATGGCTGTGAACAGACACCATGACCAAGACAACTCTTATAAGGACAACATTTAATTGGGGCTGGTTTACAGGTTCAGAGGTCCAGTCCATTATCATTAAGGTGGGAGCATGGCAGCATCCAGGCAGGCAAGGTGCAGGAGGAGCTGAGGGTTCTACATCTTCATCTGAAGGCCACTAGAAGACTAGCTTCCAGGCAGCTAGGAGGAGGGTTTTAAAGCCCACACCCACAGTGATACTCTTCCTCCAACAAGACCACACCTTCTAATAGTGCCACTCCCTGGCCCAAGCACATATAAGCGACCACACAGACTGACATCATTCTGTAGCCCAGGGTCATGAAATCCTTTCTCTTTATCTTTTTTCTCTTTGTGTTTCATTTCCGGGAGTTTCTGTTGAGTTGTTTTCGAGTTCACTAATTCTGCGTTGAATCTCCTGATGATCTTGTCATAAGCACTTTTTATACAGTGTGGGTGATTTGTTTTAGCATTTCCATCAGTTTTTTAAAAATGGTTTTATGGCTTTTTTATTACTTTCTCATCTTTTCTCATCTTTTCATCAGAAACGTTAAACTATTACTCATAATTATTTAAATTTTCCTCTTGAGAATCCTGATTTTTTTTGTCATATTAGAATCTGGTTCAGTTGGTTGTTTTGTTGGCATTTGTCCTTCTGGTCTCTGGCGGTGTTTTTATTTGAATGTCTGTATGGTGTGTGTGTGTGTGTAAGAGAGATCCTTTTACAGCAAATCCCTTACACAGAGACTGTTTAATAATTTTCCACCTGGAAATGGAACACCATTTTTTGGTGTTCTTTCTAAGACTCTGAGGAGAGAGCAGGGTCACTGGGTCAGTCTAGTCAGGATAAGGTCTAGGTTTGGGGACTATTCTTGCTGTGGCTGCCCTCTGAGTCCTTTAAAAACTGTGTTCATGGTGAGGCTGCTTTACCAGAGAGTATTCCAATGCCTGCTTGACTGTTGGCTTTCGGTGTTCTCTTGCTCGGTCCTCAGAGTGTCTTTGCATATTCCTGCCCATCGTTAATCCTGTCACACAAAACTGGTCATGAGACTGAGAGGTCTCACGTCCTAGTTGAACCTCAGATTTCTTTAGGCATAGTACAGTGCTGCTGGGTTTAGGTCAAGGTGGGTGAAAACATTAGAGTATCCTTGGCCCCCACCTCCACTCAGCCTAGGTGCGATCTACTCCTTTTCCCTAGGCACAGAGCCACACCCGTCTCACTCCCTTCCTATATGTGAGAAGAAACCAAGCACCCCTTTCAGTGTTTCCTCTGGAAACACAACACTTACCTGAGTTACCCACTCACTAGCTTTCCGTATCCCTCAGGATGCAGGCGACAGGACTATCAGATAAGCTTACGAGGATCTCCATTCTGAGTTTCGTTATTTTATCTTGTGTGCCAGCATGGACGCAGGCATGTGTGTGCGTGCGTGGGTTCATGCGTGCGTGCGTGGGTGCATGCGTGCGTGGGTGGGCATGTACTTGGCTGTGCGCATGCGTGCGGTTGTGTTTGTGCGTGTACGTGTGTGCGTATGCACGAGCAGCATGAGTATGTAGTATTCACAGGGGCCCAAAGTGAATGTTCCATCCCCTGGACCTAGAGTTACAGATGATAGTAAGCCATCCTGATATAGACACTGGGAACAGAACTGCAGTCCTCTGACAGAGCACCAAGAGCTCTGAACTGCTGCTATCTCTCTAGGTCCGGTCCTGAGACCTTAATAAGATTTTCCTCACTTTCCTGACTTTCTCACCACTGCCTTCTGAAAAGCACCTCAGACCATTTGTATAACAAGTCCTATTAGGGCAGAGACACTTGCTGAAAGTGTTGCAACTTCCTCCCACTCTCGAATTTTAAGTAATTATCATGTCAACACCACACTTGTTTCTAATTTTGAACCCTTTGCAGAAAGCAAAACTAAGCAATAATTTTTAAAAGATAAAATGCAATATGAGTTTATATTGAAACTTTAATTTCAAAACCTTGTATAAAGAGTTTTTTATTTAGCCTCATCTGTCTTATGTCTGATTATATTTCTTTTCTCTGTGTGTATGTGGTATATGTATGTATGCATGTATGAGATATCCACGTGTCTGTCTATATGATTGTGTGTGTGTGTGTGTGTGTGCGCGTGTGTGTATACATGTGTGTAGTAGTGGTATTTGGTTTGCGAGCCAGAGTTTCCTGTAGCCTAAACCAGCCTCAGACTTATTATGTAGATGAGGCTAGACTTGAATTCCTGTCCTCCTATCTCCACCTATTTAGTGCTGAGATCAGAATATTGTACAACCATACCTGACATAGTTTTAGTTTAGATTTTTTGTTTAAACATCCATAGTGGATGTATACGTTCCCACCAACAGTGTATGAGGTCTCCTTCTCCATCCCAGTACCATCCTCGCAAACATTAAAAAAATTGTATTTATGTATGTGTGCCTGCTCATTTGTGTGTATACTATGTGCATGCAGGTGTACACAGAGGCTACAATGGAAGCTAGAGTTTCAGGTAGTTGTGAGCCACTGGATGTGGGTTCTGGGTACCAAACTCAGGTCAATGCAATCTCTCTACCTTTGTCTTCTTGATTCTGGCTATTCTGACTGAGATGAGGTGGAGTCTCAATGCAGTTACAATTTTCAATTCATTTGCTTTTGTGTAGAAGTTGCTCCCCCCATCACCAGGCAATATCAAGGTATCCCCACCAATTAAAAATGTTGCTGGTTTATATGCCACAGATGAAGCCTGCCCTGGGCCATGATACTACCCAAAAGGGGTTCTCTAGGCCAGTATGCATCTTCCTGTGCAGGTGAGCTTACATTACTTGAGGCCATGGACACTGAAGGTATGGTTCCCTGGTCTCTGTTGAAAGAGCTCCTTGTGGACTAGAGTAGGGCTCCTCTTGCAATTGCCTGACTTTCCAACTTCTGCCTCTACCTGGTCCTTAGTCCCTGAAGAACACTTCCTTACAAATGACTGTGAGTGCCAGAGAATCCAGTCTGTGGCGGCTCTGTGTTCAGGACAACAAAGGCAGCCTTCCAACAAGATCAACAACGACACAATGCTGGAAAACCCCTTTAAAATAGTATGTAATTTGTGTTTTGTGCAGCTCTGTTTGCCGTTAGGTTAGATTTACATCAGGGACACACTACCTAATTACTACTTTAAAGTCACCTGAAATCATTCTGATTTCCCACTGACGACACACAGTTAATGCACTGGTTTCATTTACTTTTGATTTTTATAGATTTTGATTCGAGTTTAGAGTTTTGTACACTTATGTGCTTCCAAGTCATGTATAGAAAGCATGTCTTCCTCCTTCCTGTCCCATGTGTAAACACTTTTCTATTCTAGTTTGGAGGTTATTCTATTGCGTTTGTTAAAACAATATATAGGCAAATGCTATATTACAATCTTCTGCTTCCATAGATGGCAGCTGCTATACTCATTTGCCTCTTTCATTTTTTGCTGTCAAAAAGATATCTTAGAAAGCAGTCCAGGAATCAGCACAGTCCTTTTTCCTTCCTACAACTGTATGCTACTCCACTGTTACACAGCTTATCTCACGCTTTATCTAACCCAACCTCCATTGTTGCACATTTGACTACTTAAGTTTTACAGCATGTGATGTAGAGACTGGACATGTGTACAGTTTTCTAGAAGAAAGCTCACTGCATCAAAGTAACACATGGTTAATTTTTCTAGAAATTCCTGAGTGTTTTGGGATTGTATCACCTTGAGTATGCAGTAGTGATGGGTGAAAGTGCCTGTTTTCTCAGCACATGAACAGTTTCCTCCTCCACAGTGAAAGCACGTGCACAGATTGGGTTACACAGGCCATGGAGCTAGGAAGGGGTGGTTCTCTTGCCCTAATGTGAAGAGTAAATTATAAAGCTAAGAGTTTCTCTTGGTCCTTATCTGAGATGCTACTTTCTTTTAGCAAATGATGTTTAACACAGGCACACAGCTGTCCATGGTGTAGAGAACAAAAGACTGCAGAATGCTCAGCCCTAAATGGAACATATGAACTGTACCCTCCCATCCCAAGAGGGAGGGAGGGATCATTCCAGAAGAGGAGGTAAGAAGAATATAAGAGCTGGAGGTGCTGTATGACTAGAGGGAACAGTATCTCCTGGACACAGCAGGGCAGCTGCACATATAAACTCAGAGAGGTTTCAGCAGCATGTTCAAGACTCAAGCAATCCCAAGTCAAACCAAATCCAGCACAAGAGGAGGAGTTGGGGATAAGTGTCACCCTTACCCATGGAACGACTGTCAGTTGTCACTTTTCTGTAGGCGTGCTGCCCTAGTTAAGTCAATCATGTGTAAGAGCAAGACCACATAGCCAAGAATATTTGGTCTGCACAAATGGTCTTGAGAGATTTAAAAGGAAATGGGACACAAAACTGCCCTGTGAGGTAAAGAAAGGGGAAGTAGATATTGGAAGTGTTAGGGGAGGAGATGAATATGAGAAGAACCTATTAGGTGAAACTCAAAGAGCTAATAAGAAATTTAAAAATAAAATAAAACCATAGTATTGTAATATAGTCTGAATTTGTCTTTTTCTTTTGAAAGGAAGCTACAACATCTTTCCATTTGCTTAATGTATCTTGCATGATTGAACATGACTCAGCATTCCATATTTGTATTCTTGCCAACAGATTGGAAAGAGAAGTGGAAAGGGGGGGGGGGCAAAGCTAAGGAGTTGGGCAAAAATGTTGTACATCTCAATGACTTTCACTTCCCATTAGTTCCAAGAGAAACTTGGAAATGAATTGTGCAGTTTGGGTGGCCATGAGTCCCATTAAAACTTGGAGTGGGAATCAAGAAGCAGAGAGTGGGACTCCTGGGTGAGACGGCAGATGACCTGTCAAAGAAAACAGTCAAGATAGTACGCAGTATGTTCATTTCCTTCAAGAGACAAGGTCTGCAGAGGAACTCATTCATCAGGGAGATCTCTGCAGGAGGAGCAGGTGGGAGCACTGAGAATTGGGATCCAGCTGACAGTCATCTTGAATCTGCTCCAAACTGGTTAAATCAAGATGGATGGGTAAGAACAATGTAACCTGGTTGGAGGAATGATGGTCCTTACACATACTGGACCTGAAGGATAAAGAGTCAAGGTGAAGCGTAGGGGTTTAAGTGAACCAGCAGGAAAGGACTTGAAACCACACAAAACATGGAAGCTGTATAGAGCGAGAACTCCTCCTCTCCTCCTCCACCACCCCAGCAGCAGTGAGGTCTGAGAACTTCACCTCTGAACTCAGTGAAGTTCTCCCATTAATTCACTCCATAATCTACTCTCCATTACTCTCTCTCTGACATATATGTACATATGTACCACAGCAATTTGCATTTGTTCCTGCCTTGCTCAGGTAGGTTCTAGGATGGCTGCTTATGCTTTCTAAATGTTCTACTCTCAGGCCTTCTACTGAGAGTATACTGTTCTCGATGTACCTTCTATATATCTTCTACTATGCCATTCACTCACCTCTCATATATTTCCATCTGTTGTTAAGTCTTTCATTCTCTCATTCTTCTCCCTTCTCCTTTTACTTCTTAATCACATCCATCTACAACTTTAACTATTTTAAAATTTGTGGATTCTACCTGCTTCCTGGCTTTCTCTTCCAGGCTAATTTTCCATTTTGATTTTTTTTCAGAGTTGATCTGTGTCTCTCTGCTCCCCCCACCCAACATAATCTTAGGTACTAAAATCCAAGTACACACCACATTGTCCTTTATTGTTTATCTATAGCTGTTATTGAAGTCAAAGGGGCCACTGGTGTTCCTTGGTTAATACAATTACTATGCTTGTTCTTTTAGTTAATATTCCAGTAAGAGAATAATATAGATTCTACAATAGGCATTTTAGATCTTCTGAACTGAGGAGGCAAGAGAACTACACCTTCCTAGCTCTATAGCCTGTGTAATCCAATCTGGCATGTGGATTTCACTGTGGAGGTGGAAATTTACACATCGCTGAGAAAACAGGCACTTTCATCCATCACTACTGTGTATTCAAGATGATACAACCTCAGAGCCCTCAAGAATTTCTAGAAAAATTACCCATGTTATTTAGATGTAGCATTTTATGAACTATGCAACTCAATTCCACCATATTCAACTTGAGTATTGCAACTATTTCAATTAAAAGGATACAGCTGACTGCAGAAAAGACCAAGCAACACCAACAACACCAACACCAACAACAAGCCTAATGAAGAAACATGAAAAGGCAAGGTAATTCCTGCAGAACTTAACTGGTTCTACAGCAATGGCATCCAGTTAGTGTGAGTCAGATGAAAGTCCAGATGGAGAACTCAAAGAAATCAAAGAAGAAAATAAGCTCCTGGTCAGGGACACACAGAGCTGAAAGAAATAATTACAATCTATGAGAGGGAATTCAACAAAGAGAAGAAAATACTGAAGAAAAAAAACAAATTGAAATACTAGAAATAAAAATCACAGTAGATCAAATAAAAAGCATGATGGAAGCTCTAAGCAACACAATGATCAAGGAGAGGACAGAACACCTGAACTTGGCAAGGTGGAGGAGCTGGAACGATCCAGCAAGCATATGGATAAAATAATAAGAGGGTATAAGTAGAAATTCTAAGATATGCATGACACTGAAAATTCCAAGCACAGATAACAGGCATGCAGATGGAAGAGATGCTCACTCTACAGGCATAGAAATCATTTTCTAAAGAATCATAATAGTGTATTTCTTAAGAGTTCATAAAGATGCCAAACCAGATAGAGGAAGCTTTTAGAACACCAAACAGAAAAGATCAGAAAAGAACCTCCTTCAACCAAACCACTAAAACAAAAAACCAAAAACAAAAAACAGAACAAAGATCGTATATTGAAAGTGGCAATGGAAAAAGTCCTAGTCTCATACAAAGGCAGGCACATTAAATTGACCGTAGACTTGCCAACCGAAACTTAAAGCTCAGAAAGACCTTAGAAGGATGTGTTTCATGTTTAGGAAGATAACAATGACCAACCTAGTCTAGGACCCAGACTACTATCCAGCAAACCTACATGTCATACTTGAAGGAGAAACAAAATCTTTCTGTGAAAAAAAATAGGCTAAAGGAATTTACAGCCAGCTCTATGGAAAAATACTTGTACTTGAAGGGATTTTCTGTGTTGATGAGAAAGGCAAGTCCATCCTTAAGTACAGAGATAAAGAATAGACTATGTTAGAATGATAAGTTTAAGCAAGAGAGGAAGAGAGAAGAACTACAAACTCAACAAAATGGCAAGAATCAATTCATACCTTTCAGTAACTGCTCTGAATATCAAGGGTCTTAATTCCTTAAAGCAAAGCACACAGAGTAGTAGGTTGGACGAAACAGCAGGAGCCATTTATTTGCAGCCTCCAAGAAATATACCTTACTACAAAAGACAGGTACTACCTCATGGGGAAAGGACAGAAAAAAGAGTTGTTTTAGCAAATGAACTCAGGAAACAAGCAGTTGTTGCTCTTCTAATTTTTAATGAAACAAACTTCAAACATAATAAGAAAAGATACTCTTCACATTGACTATGGGAACTGTACCCAGAGGACATTACAATTCTAAACATAAAGGCCTGATCACTGGTGCACCCAATATTAAAAAAAAAACAATATTACTAAATGCAAAGTCATGTATTAAACCCAACATAACAGTATCATGTGAATTTAATACACCATTCACCAACTGACAGGACATCCCAACCAAATAAAACATCAACAACAAAATCATCAAAATCATGAAAGAGAGAAATACCTGCATTAAATGACATCATAGACCAAATGAACTTAACAGAGATCTGCAAAACGTCCCATTTAGAAACTACAGAAACATATCCTTCTCCGTGTCACATGGAACTTTCTCTAAAATTAATAATATATTAGGACATTAAGCAAGTCTAAGAAATAGGAAAAATTGAGGTAATTCTTTGTATTCTATCTACTCACAGCATAAGAAGTCTACAAGTCAACAAGAGAAAGCCTAGGTCATGCACACATTCATGGAGATTACTCAACACATATTGACCAATGAGTAGATGCTAACCTTGAAATTTTAGATCTGTATGTTTAATGTGGACTGTCAATAGGGCCAGTGATGGTGGTGAGGAGTGGAGATCAGAAACTTCAAGGGAAGGAGAAAGTAGAACACAGGTGATATAAAAGTAAAGGTGGATAAGATACTGGTGGGTAGACATGGGTTACTCATTGAAACTATTTGACAAGACAACAAATTGAAGAAGACAACAAATACTTTGGTCTCAGGACATAAATAAATCAAGCTGTAATTAGGCCAAACAGTTCCTCCCTGTTTCTGGAAGGCGCTTATGTAGGCCATTGGGGGAGAAAAGTGATTGATGGTCTTATCGATCTATGAACTCTGTGAACTCCATTACTAACCCTCCAGGCTAGATGTGCCCACTGGTACCACAGCAGCACGACTGTTATGAGGATAACCCACTGCTTTCTGATTGACTCCAAGGCCTTTCCCACCAGAGGGATTTCATGCCTAATACTATAAACAAGACATCTATGCCAACTCCCCACGTCCAACCCCAGGCTCAGGAAACACTATAAGATGGAGCTGAAAGAATCTTAAAAGAGATAGGAAGGGAAGCAAAGCTATAAAACACTGTCTTCTGGACATGAAATGGCTGTTGTTTCTACACTTTCACAGCAGTAGTAGTTACTGCACAAGCTTAGGCTCACCAATAGCCATTATTGATAAGGAAGGGACTTACAGAGCTCCATCCCTCGCTGAGGACTGATCAGTAGCTAATAGTTGCTGGAGAGAGCTCGGGGAGTCGTGTTTTTTTAGTGGACTATCTCTGTTAAATTGTCCTTGCTAGATTAAATAGCCTTTCACTCATGCCCAAGCAAACAACCCTAACTAAGGGCAGTAGGACACAGTGTGTGTGTGTGTGGGGCGGGGGGGATAGTGAGGGAACTTATTGGGAACACAAGAGCTTTGATAGGAATGCAAAAGGGAATAAAAGATTGGTTCCCTGTACAAGCAGGCTAGCTGAGAATGTTCTCCTTGTAACAGCATCAGAAGTGCAAGAGACAAGCTTCATCATACAAAGCTGTCTGGAGCCTATGTTACATCTGCTTACATCCAGCTA
This sequence comes from Tokudaia tokunoshimensis, assembly GCA_036184795.1. NCBI lineage: Eukaryota > Metazoa > Chordata > Mammalia > Rodentia > Muridae > Tokudaia > Tokudaia tokunoshimensis. Next base: position 133,390,206 of record BTHU01000012.1, on the reverse strand, counting down.
CTGAAGCAACTCCATGAATATTAAAGTGAACCCTTCTCAAAGGAAGGTCAGTGAGGAAGTGTTTGCTGAAAAGTTGATGATTTTCTATTTCAGGTGAAGAAACTGAGGCACCCAGAGGGGAAATGGCTTGCTCGGATGGATCACACACTTAGCACCTTGTGGGTGACCTTCTGGGCTTCACGGGGGTTTCCCAGGGAAGGCAGCGATGGGAGTGTTGGCGGTTGTGGTGGCAGAACTTGTAATGGCAAGGGCAAAAGTAGCTCACATTTGGTAATATTTATCTTTTTAAAACTCTTTGTTATCTGAAGGTTTCAGGTAATTAACTCCTGCTGTGTAGCATCAGGGGATTAAGTAAATTGTTCCTTTCTCTCTTGCCCTGGAGCCCCTTGTGGCCAGGTGAGAGTCTTGGAGTTTATTAATTCTTTGTGAACCAGAGAAAAGAAAAGGAAAGAAGGGGAAAATTCAAGCACACAGATAGACACTTACACAGACACACATTCTAGATGTAGCAGAAATTGTTATACCTCCTTTCTTTATTGCTATCAGCAATTTTTATAGCTTTTTAGGCAAAAAGTTCTTCTCTATGTAAGAATTGCCTCAGAGATAGAATGTTACACAAAAGGGGAGTTACAGAGAAGCATCCATAACAAGTTCAAAACAGTGTTTCATTCTATAAACTAATAAATTCAAAGTCACAGTTTTTACATGACCTTACCTTATCATAGTATACACCTGTGTTTCATCCTTGGACTTGAATGTTTTTCCTTGAACACAAATTTGTCACAAGCCTATATTTCTTTTTAGTGTAATTATGAAAGCTCATTGTATTGCTTATTTACTATTCTATGAGGAGAGGGTGAATTCTATTCTTTTTTTTTTTCTTTTTGTTTTTCGAGACAGGGTTTCTCTGTGTAGCCCTGGCTGTCCTGGAACTCTGTAGACCAGGCTGGCCTTGAACTCAGAAATCCACCTGCCTCTGCCTCCTGAGTACTGGGATTAAAGGGGTGTGCCCGGCAGAATTCTATTCTTGATTCTAACTTTATGACATCTTTTGGGCAAAACAACTAAAACCATGTAAAAAAAAACTTTCTTCCTAAAATTATTTGAATAAAATCAGGAATTCTATGAAATCATTAATTCATCTAAGCAGCATTAACTCGGGAAAGTTTATCTTTATGCTGATCTGCAGGAAACCTGCTTAATAAGGTAGACTAATGTCCAGAAGTCTTTATACTATGTAATAGTGATAGGGGAAGGCATATCAGCTGCAAGAAACAATCCTGAGGGGAAATTTCTGAAGGCCCAGCTATTCAGAGTTACAGCCATGCAAAAGTGGTGGGCCATTTCTAGAAAAGTCTTTAGCCTATCCTAGATAGCTCTGACAGCTGATAGAAATGGAAGGCAAACCCAGGTGGAATAACCTTAGTCCAGCCAGTGTAGAGCTAGCTTACACAAGTGATGTGAGGATTGAAGCTTAGTGTGCCCTCACACTGCTGTACTCAGTAACCAGGGCAGTGATTCACACTCAGTAGGTGTTTAATAAAGATTTTTGTGAGAAACCAGGTGAACTCAGCATGGTACCTGCTTGGTACTTTTAAATCATACTTGATACAATATTGAGAAAAAGCATGCCTTTCTAAATGATGAATTTATTACTCCGAGATACAAATTTTCTAGGGAAATGCATTTCTTAATATCTACTACAATGAAAGACCCAAACTCTGGGTTTATAGAAGTTATATTTTTTTATTTGTAGATATTTGCTAATTACAGATGTAAATTATTTCTGAAAAAGAAAATATTCTGCTGGAGAAAACCCAATGAAAAGTTGCACTGGCCTTGGTGAATACGTACCTAGCCTGGCAGGCTCCGTCCAGTGCAACTTCACTGTTCTGATGGCTGCTAGTGAGCTACATTCTTTGCTACATAGTCGTTTGCTATTTTGCTACATTTAAGTCTTGAAAAATCTTACTTTAATATTAGTGTTTTCGTTCAAAATGTTCCTTCTCCAAATTGAAAGTAGTTTATTGACTTACAATTTAATTTGTGTTTTTTTTTTGTTTTTTTCTTTTTTAATAAATGTATTAAATAAGCAATCCTGTATATATGATGGGTGTGGCAGGCACCTGTCACAGGTCAGAGGACAACTTTGGGGAGTTGGTCTCATCTTCCATCTTGTCGAGGCAGGCCCTCTCTTGTTTCAGGGGCTGTGTATTCCAGGATAGCTAGTCTGTGAGCTTTCAGGTGATTCTCCTGTCTCAGCCTCTCATCTCATCTTAGAAGTTCTGGGTTACAGGTACACCCCACCAAATTGAGCTTTTATGTGAATTCTAGGAATACTGTTTTGGTAGCCAGGCTTGCAGGGCTAATGATTTGACCCAATAAGCCGTCTCCTCAATTTATTTATTTATAGATGGTCTCTCTGGTACCAGAATCAGGAGTATACAAACCTAGAATATAAGGTCAAGAGAATATAAACTCAGGGTTATTCTCCCACACCTAGCTTCTGGACACTCCCAAGAGACACTGTGGACCACGAGGCGGACTTGGTGATGGCTGTGACATCTTTATGAAAGGCTTTACAGAAACAGTTAAATTCAAGAATCTGATCATATAACCAGAAAAGCTTATACAAGGCTATGAGAGGCAATAGTCCCAAAGGAAAACAGTAAGAATGTTCAAGCCTTACTATAAATGTGGAAGGATTATCAAAGGCAATACTCCTTTGGCAACTCCTGTTGGGAAGGAAAGGGAATGGGTGAAACCTGTTTAGTTCAAAGACCTTCTTCCACTTCAAAATTCTGACTGTTTTAATATGAGGATATCAGTGAATGCTGGATAAAATACTATTTCTGGGCGCAGGGGCTGGAAGTTAGGACCTCGGTCGTCCTCTGCCACCGTTCCACCTCTGAGATACAGTTCTTACCCTCAACGCTAGCATTTGCATTTGGGGTGTTTGGCCTTTTATAAAGAGCTTGTTGCGGTCTCTTTTGGGGTCTAAAGGTAAGAATCAAGATTTGTGATGCCTAGATCTTGGACTTTGACAACTAGGAAAGTTAAATAGAGAGTTTTTGTTTGTTTGTTTGTTTTGCTTTTACTGGGATAATGACCTCAGGGGAATTTAAAGCCGGCAACGAGGTCCCAGCATTTCTTGCTACCTAACTACTTTGGAGAATACTGCATCCACAACTAAACATTGAGCACTTAGCCCCGGCTTTCTAGGGATTAGATGAACTAACCAGGGCAGCAAATTTATCAGGAATATCTGCTCAAGACAATACTGCCGAATCCAGAGATCCAAGATGCCCAGGGGACAAAAGCAGAGAAATCCAGAGGTTCCTCAGCTTGATTTCCCCGCCTCTGCGGGGAAGCTGCAGGGCCGCCCAAGACTCTCGCTCCTCCCTCTCCTCCCTCACTACCAGGCTGGGGCGGGGCGGCCATCTCCCTGGCAACGGGACGCGCTGCAGTCCGGGCCACCTTGGCTCCTTGCTCTGCCCGCAGAGCTGCGAGCGCTGGCTCGGGGATAGCTTCCTTGGAGCACGACTCCAAGAATCCTCGCTAGGTACGAGATGGCAGCACAGGAGGAAGGGACTGTGCTGCGGTTCAGCCCCTCGGAGCATGAGGACGAGGAGGACGAGGAGGCGGCGGCTGCACGCAGAGCGCAGCGCTTTGCCCTAGACCCGCGGGTGCGCTTCTTGGGTGGCCGTCTGCGCCTCGCGCTGGGGTTCCCGGAGGAGACGTGGGGCCAGTATCTGGAAAGCGAGGACCACCGTCAGGCCCTCGGAGACTTTCTGGAGAGCACTGGTCGTGCCAGTCTGGTGTTTAGTGTCGCGGCCGCCGGGCGGCTCTCGGCTTCCCCCGAGGTAAGGCGCGACCTGAGAGGGATGCCCGCTGCCAGACTTATACAGACCTTGAAGTCTGCCTGGACTCAGGAGAAGTCCGGGTCCCCGTGTGCGCCAGCTCTGAAGTTTTCTGCAAGGGATGCCTGCGGAAGGGATGGTTGTATAAAATGATGTAAGAAAACTAGCGCAGCCTGTGATGCCTGGGCTTATTGTGCCAGGAAAGCTTTTTGGGCCAAATTACCTCTGTTTCGGTCCCTGGTGGAACTCCAGAGTCATATCCTTTTAAACAACGATAGCAAAGTGTTTGGCAAAACTCTTATAGCTTGAGTTGTTTCAGTATCTACCAACTACATTTTGTCCAGGAAAAAAAATACTCGAGTTCTAACAAAAAGTGGGGCGGGGACAGGCTGAATTATGGTGGCGCTTACACTTGGGAGGCAGAGGCAGAGGAGGCAGGAGAATCTCTGTGAGTTCCTGGCCAGCCTGGTCTACACAGTGAGTACCAGGACATCCAGGGCTACACCATGAGACCCTGTCAAAACTACAAACAAACAAAAAGCTAAACAAAACCCCACCGATAACAACCATAAGACTGGCTGGTGCCGTTTAAAATACAGAATAAACATATTGTTGCATAAATTAGATTATTAGTAATTTCAAGGAGTATTACCTTAGCAATTAAATTATAAATTCTTTTTAGAAGATATATCCCTTTTTTACGTGTATGTATGTTTGCCCACATGTATGTCCGTGCACCTTGTGGGTACCTGGTGCCCATGAAGGTCAGAAGCGGGATGTTGGGATTCCTGGAGTTACAGATTATTGTGAATTACCATCATGTGGGTGCTGGAAAAGGAACCGTCTATCCCCCAAGTAAATTCCAAGTAAAGTAACCTGAATACTTGTTTGTAGCAGAGGTGTGCTCTGGAAAGTTACATATCAATAGAACTCTGAAAACTTGTGTTCAATTGTCTTATTCTCTGATGTGTTTTTCTTTAAAACTGAGGGTAGTACCGTGGTCTGTCTGTCTCTGTCTCTGTCTCTGTCTCTGTCTCTCTCTCTCTCTCTCTCTCTCTCTCTCTGTATGTGTGTGTGTGTGTGTGTGGTAATTTGCATAGACTTCATGTGTAATAGGAATTGTCTTTTTTTCCTTTGCTTTCTCTTCCTACCTTCCTTTCTGAATTTGGAGCCCTTGCCCAGTGGGTTATCTTTCAGCAGTGTTGGGCTCGGGGTTCATGTTGTAAAATGATAACATCATCCCAGATGTGGTCATTTAGGATAGGTGTGAGGCAAGCCCTCAGAATATTAGCAAGTAACAGGAAGGTTGCATTACAGCTGTGTGAGTTTTGAATATCTTTGTTTTGGTAGTCTCCTAATTATAACTTAAAAACATAAGTTCGTATGTCAGACAAGTCAAGAAACCCTAAGCACTCAGAGCACAGAAGCTAAATAGTGTAGTATTTACCAAACCAAAAAAAACCCTCAACAGTTATAGGAATGTTAAACTATCTTGGCTAAACACTTCTGTTCTTTGCCTTGATAGCAGGAATGAAAATTAACCCCTGGTATGTCAGTTTGGCTTATTTTCAAACAAGAGAAAAATCACCAAAAAGCAGAAAAAGAAAAAAGAAAAAACCTCACCAGGATTGAATTGAAATGTTCTTGGTTTTTTTTTTTTAATGAGATTCTTACAGTATATGCTGTTGAGGTATAATGGACATGTCTTTGAGGGTGATATTGTAAAAAAAGGGAAAAAGAGAATTCTACCTTTTCCAGGACACAGAAGAGCGACAGAGCAACCTTGTTTGTAAACATGGACAAGATGCCAGGGTTTTACTTCTTCTGTTGGCAATCTGTCTGCAAATGGGATACAGCAAATCCTGCTTGTTAACAAAGAGACTCTGTAGCGAACTTGAACTAATTATCTTGCTCTTGTTCCAGATTCCAAGAGATGTGAAACACAAGCTGGTTTATTTTGCCAAGAAGATGACTGGAAACACGGGAGAACGTGATTTCTCCCAAACCGTTTTATTTGGAGAAATATCCAAGTCATTGCTGGCACATATAACTGCATTCCTAGATGAGGTACTGATCTGTCTCTAACATCTGTTTTCTTGACCTCCAAACACCTGGCGTTGGTTGAGCCTGTCTATTTAAATAGAAGCATGAGAAGCCAGTGCTTTCTTTGGCCAGGGGTACAAAGTGATCACGTTCAGCTTGCTTTCTGAACTCACTCACTCACTATTCACTAATACTGACTAGCCTGCTCCCTGTCAGATCATCCCTCCCTTTCTCTCTCCAACTCTTCCCTTACTCCTTTCACAATGCTGGAAGCATTTACCCGCCAACTTAAACTGATGAGGTTCTGTCAGTTAGCTGTAGGTTTTGGTTTTACAGTCAGGGTAGAAACGAGCTTACACTATCATCCATTTTTCAAATTCCTGTTGCAAGGTACTAACTAAATGGAGTTTCTCCTATGTCAGAGAATGGAAGGCAGTAATGAAGTCACTGATTGCTCACAAATTCTCTGTTTCCTGGGCTGAATCTGGTGGGTTTATTAAAGGATTGATCATCAGCATTGGGAGGGGTGGTGTTTTAAGATGTGGGACCTCATAGGCGGAAATTAGGTCACTGGGGGCTGTCACTTGAGGGGTTTAGGTACCATGTTCTCTCTGCTTCGTCATTGCGGTGGGATGAATGTCTGACATTTGCTCTTACTGAGACGTGAGGCCTGAGCCTGGCAGGGCCAATGTCTTATGGACAGAACTTGGAAATGAAAGTCAAAGGAAACCTTTCCTCCTCTATCTTTGGGATTTTGTAACAGTAACAAAAATGAACCAACCCACTCCTTGAAATGGTCAGTGGCATTTTAACATACGTGGGAGCTACCTCCTCAGTGCCTTGTCCATACAGATAGACTCAGTTGGCCTGGGCCTGGGTAAAACCCAAGATGATGGTTTCTCATCTGATGCTGTCTGTTCAGACATTTTAGATGAAAATACCAAAATGACCATAGAACAAAAGTGATAATTTTAAGACTTCACTGGATATTAGACTCACCTGGTTGGGAGCAATGGTGAGCTTTGGAATGAACCAGCCCTGAGGGAGGGTCCTCTTACTGGTTAATTCAGAACTCCTGGGGGTGGGAACAAAGCTAGAGTAGTTCAAGACCCAGGAGTTTCCAGTTTCAGTACTGGGAACTGTGGAGTTAGGTTATTTGTCTACAAGGTCAGTTCTTCGGTCTGATTGTTCAGAGAGACCCTGGTAATCAGTGCGGTCCTGCTGAGACTGTGTTTACGGTTATGTGAAAATGTGTTACTGGATATGTGAGCCACAGCAAACCACTAACACTCTTCTTTGATCTCCTGTGTCTCTTTATTGTCTTCCTGGAAGGATGTCCTTTCTTGCTGTGTTCAGGCTACCCAAATCTCTGCCCCTGGCTCCAATGTTGTACTTAGGTCCCCTGTACCCCACTTCCTTGGTTTTAGCTGGTTGTAGGGAGGGGTTTTCTATGCTTGGTACTTGTGGCAGTTTTTTGGCATGAAACAGGCACTTAAGATATTTTTTACTACACTGAGTCTTCTGTTAGACTCAGCAGAGTTTGAAACAACTTATGATTTGAGTTCCCCTGCCTTTAGGTGGGAGTTGGCAGGTCGTGTAGAACTTGGTGGATTCTTATCCTATGAGCTGTGGTTTGCAAAAGCCAATAGAAAACTTTGAAACTCTTCCAATATTTCTCTGAGTTGGTCCCATACCAGAATTCCCACAACTTTTACCATACGGTTTGAATGAAAATGTGTATATCCAAGAAGGCATAAGTCACCAGAGATTCAAGGTTATTTTTATTAAAATATATTACTTATAGTTAGCTGGGTTATATTGGAGTGTTTCTATAGAGCATAGAATATGCTTGGATCATGCTCACTCTTTGCTAGAAATTGGGGATCACATTGCTAGCAAGTTTGAATTTACCTGTAGGGCTCATTTTTTTTTTCTGGTTCCAGGTGGGTCCATTCTAGCCATGTACCCACACAATGAAAGGGGCAAATGAGCCTTCTTTCAAGCATCACTCCCATTTGCTAAGTGAGCTAGCCATGTGACAATGGCAGTTCCTCCTAACACCATAGATTTAAAGGGTAGGATTCCCACATAGTCCTGGGAGAAGGCATCAATATACAGATCATGGTACCTGTTATACTTTGACCCTTTAAAGACACAAGCCAAGTGACCTTCCTGGCAAGGGTTTTCTAACACCCTATTGCTTTAAATGCAGAAATGTACTCCATGTTTATATTCACCAGAATGGGCTCCTAGTTGTGGCAGTTATTATGCAGAACAGCACAGCTTCTAGGGCTTTTCTCCACCCACCAAGGTCGTTGAGTACAGAGATTGTAAATAAACATACTGAAGCTTGACACCTAGGGGGACCCTGTAGGAAATAATGATAATAATGGCATTTGGAGTGATTCCTGACTCACTTCCCACTTCTCTGCCACATCCACGTGAGTTCGGGGGATTCAAAGTCAGATCTTCATGCTTGCACAGCAAGAGCTTTGTTCCATGGAGCTGTACCACTAGTATGGCAGCAAATAATTGTTTTCACACAGCTGGTTTTGCTGATGTTCCTCATGCTGTGGAAGGTGAGTTCTACAAGGTCCCTGTGGTTGAATCCCTCTCTACTACACCAACTTTGATCCACTGGAAAGCCTCAGAGACAGAGAACACTTGCTCTCTTCTAGCCGCCATGTGATTCAGAAACAATGTTTCTGTCAGTACACCTGCCAACATGCTCAACTTTAATTAGGAAATTTTACTTGGTATAAATCTACTTGTTTCCTGCAGTATTTGGGTTATTGAATAACACTGCAAATTGAAATATAAGGCACATGCTTGGCAAATGGGTAAACAAAAGGGGAAGCAGCAACTCCTTTCTATTTTGCAAAAGCCTATTATTGCTCAGAGACTCAGTGTAAATTGACAGCTGACTCCGTCCACTCCTTGAAGTTCTAGAGTTATCAAGATTATTTCTGAAATGGGGTGGCTTTATGGACAAGAAAATTTTGCATGACAACAAATTTAAAGGTACTTACTGTCTGCTAATTAACTGCCTTCAAAATGTTGCTCTTTGTCTAGATATTAGTCCCAATTCTCTCTAATAAGAACAATCATAAGTCCTGGTCATGCTTTATTTCACAAGATGTGGAACATCACACAGAAGTCATGAAAAATAAGATGCACATTTTTAGGGGCAAAATGTCAAGAAGAACTCATCTGCCAATTCCTACTATTGCAGAAAATATTGACCTGGATCAACATTACTTGGTGACCAGGTAAGCAATGGTGTGCTCTAGATAGTATGATAATGGGTGGCTAACATCCCCACAGAGTATCATGCCTCATGCCTCTCAAGCTATTAGGAAAACAGTTACTTTAAAACATGTCATTTTAAAATGTATTTTATTTCTTTTAAAGTATATATATATATTTTTTTTTTTTTTTTTTTTTGCATCAGGGTTTATGCAGCCAGGGTGGGCCTCAAATTTACTATGTAGCCAAGGATGACTTTTGACTCAGGATTCTTCTGCATCCACATCTACATTGCTAGTAGTTGTGGACCACCACAACTGGGTTTTATGGTGCTGGTTATCAAATCCAGGGCTTTGTGCATTCTGGGACAGCACTCTACCACCTGGGTACATCTTCAGCCTACAAGTATACTTCTTAAAGAAAACTAGTTATCACTATATAATCTCAGCAATATTCCTTTAGGGGAAAAATGGTCTTTTTATGGTAATTCTATGTTAATTTTATTACTAATTATCTATTTTAAATTATGTATATTTGCTTTTATAGTTGTGTTTAGGTATAGTGCCTGAAGTTACACAGGGTTATGAACCATGTTACATGGGTGCTGGGAACCATACTCAGATCTTCTGGAAGAGCAGCAAGCATTCTTAACCACTAAACAATCTCTCTAGATTTCATTTATTAGTTTTCTGTTATAGTAATTTTATTCTATTTTTATTATACCCATTTCTATTTTTCCCACTAACTCTCCTTTCTCTTCCCTGCCCCCTCCCAACTTTGGGTCCTAGATTCTTTCTTTCTAAGTAAGCCACTCAATCCAGTTTATGCTACCAGTATATACGCATGGGTAGGGGGACAGCCACCAGAGCATGGTCAACCTCCCAGGAGCTAAACCCTTAAAAACCTGACTCAGCCTTAAAAGTCGTCTACTGTCAAGAATATCTCAGGGGAAGGGGCTTGTGAGCGCCTCTCTGCTTTATGGTACAGTGCTAGCTGATTTGAAATGTGTGCAGGGCTTGTATGGGCAACCACAGCTGCTGTGTGCTCACACGTGGACTGCCCCTTCCAAGTCCACAAGACACAGTTTTGCTCTGCTCTTCCCTAGCCTCTGGGCACAGTCTTTCTGCCTTCTCTCCTGTAGCTGTTCCTAAACCTTTGGAAAGGGATAATAAAGAAGCCTCCTTGGCCACTGAGCACTCCATTGACAACTGTTCTCTGTACTGTATCATTTTTTTTTTTAACATTAAGAGATGTACTAAACGCAGAATACAGCGATGCCAGACTCAAACCAGGAACATGAGAACAATTGATTTTGAAGGATTCATATTGAGAAAACTAGTTTATAGATGCATAAAAACCTATTAGTAGCCAAATCCTGTCTTTATTTGGATAAAGTCACTGTTGGATGCTTTTATTAATCATATAATATTTATAGGCCACAATCAGATGAGAGGAGAATACTCCATGCCATTGAATCTGTAGTCATTAAATGGTCACATCAGATCCAAGAAATCATAGAAAAAGATTCAGCACAGCCTCTATTGAGTGGTCTCCACCCAACCCCTGAGACAGAGCTAGACTTCTGGACCATGAGGCATGGTAACCTGAAATGCATATACTGTCAAGTAAGTAGAAGGCACTGGGATTGTTTCTAAACCAAATAAGCAGCATTGTTTTGTATGACTAAGGAGTCTGCACTTTTCTAACTCCGAAATGCTGTCTACAGGAAATGCACATTTAAGTTAAGGACTACAGAGACTGATTGCCTTTATAGGATATTTTGGTAGCATCTGAGATCATTAGAAATACCATTTAACAGGAGAAAGGGCGGTTCCGTGTGGGAAGGCTGGAGATGGCAAGATTTAATTACTGCCTCAGTTTGAATTTCTATTGTAATAAAACCATCACCAAAAACAACTTGGGAGGAGAAGGGGGCTTATTTTATCTTAAGAGTTTGTAGTCCATCATCCAGGGATATCATGGCACAGACCTGGAGGCAGGAGCTAAGGCAGAGGTCATGAAGGAGTGCTGCTTACTGGCTTGCTTTCCCATGGCTTGCACAGTCTCCCTTTTCATAGAACCTGGTGCCACCAGCAACACCTATAGTGAGCTAGGCCCTGCACATCAATCACTAATTAAGAAAAGGCATTATAGATTGGCCTATAGGCAAACCTTCTGGAGGAATTTTTCTCCATTGAGAGTCCCCCGTCCTAAGTGACTTTAGATTGTGTCAAATTGATGTATAGCTTGATAGCACAATCCCTATGGTCAGTGTGATTAGGGGAGGAGCAGGATGCTATTTGGCTGCAGAAGTACTAACTTTGGTCTCTTTGTTGGGTGCTTCCTGCCCACTGACTTAGTAATGATATTCTAAAATCTACGGTGCTCATTCATGTGCCTCTTAATTGGAGATTTCCCGAAACAGATCATTATTAATTTATACGTATAATATGCAAACCCATCTTTTGGAAAAACCAAATGCAAAATAAAACACGGACTTTTGAGAACACGAACTTAGACTTATTTTCATCTTGGAACAAAAATGCTAGGGAGTCTCCAACACTGTTCATAGCACCCGTAAGGCAGCTCAGCAGGGAAAGTCACTTGGTGCCCAATCTGACTGATGCCCTGAGTTTAACCCCAGTGCCCACATTGTAAAAGGAGAGCAGTGATTCAGCAAGTTGACCTCTGATGTCCACCTGCCTGCATGTGCATATCCAAAAATAAATAAATAAATAAATAAATAAATAAATAAATAAATAAAGCTGTGTATGTTGTGTGAGTGGAATGCAATATGAATTTTTTCATTAGAGAGTAGACTTATTTAGCAATCTAGCTTGTACGTTTATTAAGGTATTTCTTCCCCCTTTAGCTTCAGGCTCCTATTGTCCTCAAGATGGTTAAGATACTGAGAACTAGACAAAGCAGCTATCTTCCTGCTCTGAAGGGCATCTTCACCACGGTAGAGAATGGTAAGACCCCCCAGACCCACATCCCTGGGCATCAGCGTGGTGTCTGCTCGAGGCTCTCACTCTTACTCCTGCCCTTTTGCTTACTCAGCCTTGTGCTCTGCCTGCCACTCAGGGTGTGCACACGGAGCAAGCGCACTCGGGTCTTCTAAAGGCAGCTTTGTCTCCGTCTCTCTACTTCCGAGTGATCACGATCAGAAACCTCTTCAGTTTACGTGCTGTCTACACAGCCAGTAACCCCAGGGTGAAGTTTAGCTGGAAGGTGTATAAAGGAGGGGAAAGTCTTCCATTCTTAGCTGGGGCCCAGGAGTGCCTTTTGCAGATGTTTCCAGACAGCAGCTGGGCTATGAGTAGTCACGGGATAGATCAGAATCCACCATAGGCTGAATGTCTGATTCCTTGGTTGAAAAGTGTTTATTTACTGTGATGTTTTGGTGGAGATTAGACCTATGCAGCTGTGAGAAGTGTCCAGCTAAAATTCTCTCCTCCTCTTGTCCTTGATGTTTTCTTTAGTCCCTTTGAAAGGTAGCGCACCATGTTTTTGTCTGTGTTTAAGCAAATACTTGCATTTGGTATACATGGTACTGAAGAATACATCTTACAGTTAAAGCTAAGCAAACAACTGTTTTTTTTTTTTTCATTTTGCTTTTTTCCAACAAACAAATAAAGAACACTTTTATTCTCCCATGTGCCATTTAGAAGTAATTAAAATTCACTTTGAAGTGTCTATTTTTACATTTGCCTCCAAGAATTGTATCTGAAGAGATGGGGAGGGGTGGTTAAAAGCGGCTTGTTGTTAGATGTGAATTCCAGTTCTATCTCAGCTTATGAACCATTTGCAAGTTGCTAGGATTCTGCTTTCCCAACAGCCAACTGCCCTCTCCACAATTCCATTGTGGACTTGCTGTGAGAGGTAGGGTAGTGTTTCTTCTCATGACTTAGGTTGTCCAGGTATCAGCCTGTTGGCAGTGCCCTTCGCTGCTGTGCACGGTACCTACCCCAACTGTGATAAACAAAAGTGCCTCTTAGACATCATCAGATGTCTCCTGGAGGCAAACTCTCCTCTCTGAGAGCCCCTGGATGGAGGTTTTGTACACACATGCATGAAGCCTTGAGCACATTACATTTTTGTCTTCAGTAAATAAAAGCAAATGGCATTTTCCTTCTGTTAATGTAAGATAAACACTTCAGGGGAACAGAGCTGTAGGAATGTGTCCTAAGGAGATTCAGAGAAAAACACTTTTCAGTGGCTCAAACCCATGCTCACCTAGAGGTAGAAGACCCATGTCAAAGACATACTTCAGACTGAAATCAGCAGAGAGGCTTAGCACATTGAAGGATGCCAAACTATAGTGCTATTATTTAATTTCTAAATTGACGTCGATAAATATACAGCAATCTCAACACATTTGTACATCTGGAAGAGAAAAACAGCTCAGAACCCTCTTTCTTCCCGAGGCTTTATCACTGGGCGGGAGGCTGAGCTGGTTACTTATCAAATCCAGCAGTGGGTGTGAGGGACAAAGCTCAGTAGGATCTTATTTGTCTTTGACATGAGTCCTTGGGGGATAACATCAAAAAGTAAAGCTTAGCTTTGTTTTCTACCTTTACATACAACCCCCAGCCTGCTTTGTGTTGGAGACAGTTTTAGTATCAAAGTGAGACTCTTTCTTCAACTCTTACCTGCTTAACATGGTTTTTATTCAAATAAAAGTTCCTATGAAATTAGTCTTCATATAGTGTGGGTCTAGCGACATTTAGATTGGCAGTGGCATTGTATTATCATGCATCCTGCCTGCTTCCAAACTGGTTTCATCAGCAAGCCTATTAACTTTAACCAGATCTGAGTGAATAACATAGTAGAAGGTTCCCTGTTTGTCTCACCAGTTACTCATAGGAGCCTGGGATGAGACAATGGGCAGTCTGTAGCCCTCCAGACGGCTCATGCACGTGTAGCTTGTAAGATAAATCACATGGGGGAAAGCATAGCTGTCTCGGACTTGTAAAAAAGACGCTGTGCGACTCTAATGGCTCTTCCCTTTTGCAGCTCTTCTTGAAGCCCAAGATGTGGAACTTCACCTAAGACCTCTGAGGAGGCACATTTATGGTCTCCAGGAGGCGGAATTCCCACAGACCGGAATACTGATTGCCCCATTGCTTCACACCATCTGTCTTATCTGGAGTCATTCCAAGTTTTATAACACCCCCGCTCGGGTTATAGTTTTACTGCAAGAGTTTTGTAACCTCCTCATTGACCAGGTATGAAGCATTGACAATTAAGTATAATAAGAATCATTGACACGAAGTAGTAGGCTTCATTAGCCCAATAATAATGAACAGATCTAACAATGAACAACCTAATAATAGACAAATCAAATGTCATTGAGAACACCATTTTCCTCTCCGCTTTCAGACAGGACTTGTGTGAGCAACAGCCAGGTGACTTTACACTGCATTAGCACTCTGCAGTGCTCAACGAGTCAAAGAACACACTGTTTCTGGGTTTCATTTATTGAAGCAAACAGATTTAAGAGGCAAAGAGGTTAAGCAAATTTAATGTAGCTTCCAGCAACAGGCTTACAGCCGTTCTCTGTATTTCGTAGCTTCCCTCAGTTTCTATAGGAGCATTGGCTGCTGGGAGACCTTTGGAGAGTAAAGTAAGAAAATTATTTAAAATCAATTGTCCTTGAAAAAGCAGTAATGGGATTATATGAAAATAACTCTGATTCACCGTTTTTTAAATTTGCTTATGTTTCTGTACTCCTTGCTTAGCTTGGGAACTGTCTTTTTAAAACATGATTGAAGTACCCTCCTCCCCCTCCCCAACCCTGTACCTCCTCCTTTGTATGTGAACTTTCATCATTGAATGAACAGAGGATATTGTGGCCTGTACCCTGGACAGCTCTCTGCCAGACCCTACCTGCTCTTGGGGGCTGGGGGTGGGTTAGTGCAGAATCAACAGACTCTGGGAGCAGGTGAGAAATGCCACAGCAAAATAATCTGAGCACGGCTGCAAGTTCCTTTAATACCCTCCACCCATGCCCCCATTGGTCCCAAGAAAGCATCTCTTCTAAACAGCAGTTCCTTTTCGCCTGGTATTGTTTGCACTAGCAATCCTAGCTCTCTCAGACAGTCCTCACTTAGGTCCTCCTGCAGGAGATACTTTCACAGCTGCATGGTCTCCAGCATTTACATAGAGGTGGCCTGTCATTCACGCTACAGGATATGATGACAGATCAGGCAACAACAATACCCAAGGAAAGCTGAGAGATGCTTGCACACCAGGTGGTCCAGTGTGGTCTTTCTTAGTTGTCTGGGGATGCCACATCTAAATGACCCAGAGTAACAGATAGCCTAGATGTTACAGTATGTGCTCTGCAGTCAGGGGGAGGCTGGGATCAAGTTCTGGTGAGGAAACTCTTTGTTCTGTAGCCAGCCTGTTTCTCCTCCTCGTAACCCGCAGTCCTGGCATCTAACAAGGCAGAAAAAGCAGAAATAGCACAGGCTGGCCTTGAACTCACTGTGTAGATGAGGATGGTCTTAAACTCCAGAGTCCCCTGCTTCACTCTTCTGAGAGCTGATGTTATACCCAGCTGGGGTCCACTCTTTCAACATCATTTAACCTATGCTAAGAGCCCTAAGTCCATGTAGAAGCTCAGTGAGGTGCCTGACTCTACAGATGTGGGAACGTTAGAGCTTCTAGACCAGCAGTTCTCAACCTTCCTTCATAAGGGTGTAGTTAGCAAACCCTCTGAATTCTAGAAACTTGTGGGCCGTGCAGTGAGTGTGAGCAAGACACTGCCCTGGTCAGTGTTCTCTAGAACATTTCTGCACAGTTTATGGAGAGTAGGAGGAGCATAGTTACATTATTCCTAGCATAATATCCAGGCTCATCCCTAGAGTTACGTGATCGCAGCACTAGGAGGGTATTCAGGATGTGGTGCTGTCCTGGGAGCCAACAGCTCAACCTATGTGAAGACCTTGTAGAGGTATGTGACCCTTTGGAAGAGCAGCCAGCGTTCTTACCTACTGAGACATCTCCACAGCAACTCTTTTCCTTCTTAAAGGTGTGTCTTGATTAGTTTTATCTTCTCAGCATATTGCATATCGTATATTTTTCTCAATCCTTTAGGAGGCTGGAGAGTTGTTCCAACTGGTTAAATCACTGGTTACTCTTCCAGAGAACCCAGGTTTGATTCCCACCACCCACTTAGCAACTCACAGTTCATCTGTAGTTCTAGTTCCAAGGGGTCTGACTCTGTTTTCTGGCCTCCATGGGTACTACATGCATATGGTACACAGACATATGTGCAGGCATGTCTTTTTCATTATATGGTGACTCAGTTTAAATTTCTTTCATGTGTGTATATACTTTAGAATGTGTATACTATAGGAAACTTCTATGGTAATATTTCCATATGGCTTTTCAAAAGGCCTTTAGTGTTGGTCAGTCCTCCTGCATGACTTCCTTTAGCCATGGAGAATATTGCTTACTAACTTGCTCCTCAGGGATTGCTCAGCCTGCTTTCTTCTAGAGCCTAGGACCACCAGCCTAGGTGTGGTCCCACTGCAGTGAGCTGAGCCCTCTGACATCAATCATCAATCAAGAAAAGGCCCCATAGGCTTATCAGTCTGGTGGGGGCATTTTCTCAGTAGAGAATCTCTCTTCCAAAACCATTCTAGCTGTGTCAAGTTGAGATAAAACTTACCAGTACACTAAGTGATTCTGTGTCATTATTACTCTGCCATGCCTTCTAATTTATACAGGTTTTAGCCTGACACATCTGTGTTCATCCTGACACACACCTGTGTTCATCCTGACACACACCTGTGTTCATCCTGACACACACCTGTGTTCATCCTGACACACACCTGTGTTCATCCTGACACACACCTGTGTTCATCCTGACATCCCTGTGTTCATTCAGACACACAACCGTCTTCATCCATTTTTACTGTTTTTGCACAATGAGACTTCAACACACAGCATAACCACCTTGCTCCTAACTGTATTTTGGTACGCTTTGTGTTGTTATAACTATGTTTCTGCTTTTATTTTTTCCCCACCATTGCACCCTATTCAACAAACTGTGGAACTTATCGACTACCTTGTGTTATTATAAACTATTATTTAGAGTAGTAAGTAGAGTTTTTCAACAATTTAGATAGAAATTTCTGCTTGTAGAAAGGTTTGGGTGTGCTTTTTAGTCGTCCTAATGATAAAAACAACTAAGATCTTAGTCATTACATGCATACACACACACACACACACACACAAGAAATCAGACTGGCTAAGAACCTTAGAAGCCAAGAAACAATATGGAAGTAAATCCCTTGAGTTTTCCTATTGTGTAAAATAATTCAGAATTGGAAACAAATATATCAGCAACCCGAAATGCCAGTAGCATGTGCAATTGGACCTCTATAAAAACCTGACTGCATTTTAGCCAAGGAACCAAGAGGGCTCCCCAGCAAGGCAGAAAACTTACAATCGTCTTTATGCTGCCAAAGACCAAAGAAGCAGTTGTGTCACACTATGACAGTGACAGGAAGGCTGAGTAGGAACTTTAAACTTCTCCCCACTTGGAAACCTAGTATTCCATCCATTACCCCTGCTGTGTGGCTAAGAAGGAGTTATGGTCTTCATTCCTGCTATCCTCCTCTCTCTGATGGTGGTGGAGGTCATATGAAAATCTGAATTTTTTTTTTGCCTCATCTGGTAGATCCTCATGTCATGGGGTATTAGAGGAAGCCTTGTTGAGACTGAAGACTTTCACAAAGCCATCAGCATGTGACATCCTCAGGGCCTACACAGGGAGTTGGACCTCATGGTGTGGCTGTGTATTAGAAGAGTACAAGTGGAGAATCCAGACCTATGTCTATTGAACAGAAATGAAGGTCTAGAATCAACAATTGGCAATATCTGATATTGGTTGGTGAGCGCATACTGTACTGTGAGCCGGAAAGGTCTCAACTGAGAGAGTGAACATCACTGAGTTGATGGGGATATTGGAACCATCTGACAATGACTGCTTTATTTTTGAGTCTGAGTTGCTGGGCTCTTCCATCCAACTGCAGTGTGGTGACAAGGTTCTGAACCCTAGTGACTCTCTGATCTCAGGTTCCCAAGTGCTGGGCTTATACAAGTGTATCACTGTTGCCTGTCTTTCAGATTAAATTAAAAAATTAAAAATGAGGAAGAAATGACTTCTTACCTATAGGGAAAATATAACTTGATTGGTAGATTTCTTAACAGAAACCATCAATGGCAGAATTTAATGGACGAAATAGGTTCTGAGAAAACTGTAAATCTAGAATTCTCTACCCTCAGGGACAAAGGTGAGACAGGAGATAATCAGATGCACAAGGACTAAAAGAATATATTTGTAGGCTGATCTTAAGAAAATGATTAAAGAAGAAATTTTGACATAGAAAGGCAGTGGTAAAGGAAGGGACCTTGCACACCGGAGAGGATGTAGTAGACAGGCGTGTGTAGTGTGTATGATAATAGGAATTCCTCCTCCTCAGCCTTCTAAGTTATGTTTGAGAGCAGAATCAAAATGTGATCACTGTTTTGGTTTCCTGTGTGTGCTAGAGATTGAACCAGGGCCTCGTGGATGCTAGGCAATTGTTCTACTGCTGAGCTGTACTGAACCCAACTCTGATTCTAAATGTAGGTACAGAAAATATTTAAGACAGTTGTACTATAAATGGAAGAATTAGTATTAAAAAGCACTGCCAAGTCCAATGTCATGACCATTTTTCCAGTGTATTCTTCTGGAAATTATATGGTTTTCATGGATATGACTAAAGCTTTAATCTACTTCATTTTAAGTGTAGGAAGGGTTCAAGTTGACCCTTTTGCAAATGGTGAATCTTCCTAACATCATTTGTTGAAGAGACTGTTCTTGCCCTGCTAGATGGTTCTGTATCCTTATCAATAGTCACTTGATTGTATGTAGGAGGGTTTATGTCTGGGATTTCGATGCTATTTCCTTGATCTATATGCCAATGCTACACTGTTATTAATATCGCAGACTTGCAAATTTTGTCACTAGAAAGTATGAGCCTACTAACTTTGGAAAGATTTGGTCAGATGTTTAGGATGATGTTTTTAATTAGTGCAAAGGCATCCGTGAGATTTCAACAGGGGTTAGATTGGTCAAGCCGATTGCTTTGGATAGCATTGTCTCTATAATGATATTAAATCTACTGGCTCATGTATATAGGTTAGCTTCCTACCCACCCCTTCTTTAATTGCTTACAGAAACTATTTTATACCTTCTGGTATACAGGTTTTTGACTTTTGAGGTCAGGCTTAATTAATTAATCAATTAACTTACATATTCACTTTACATCTCACTCACTGCCCCCTCCCAGTCATCTCCTCCCACAATCCTTCACCATGACCCCCTCCCCTTCTCTTCTGAGCCAGAGTATCCCTGGGTATACTTCTACTCTGGCATCCAAGTCTCTATAAGGCTAGGCGCTTCCTCTCCCACTGAAGCCAGACAAGGCATCCCAGCTAGAAGAATATATCCCACATACAGGAAACAGCTTTTGGGATAGCCCCTGTTCCAGTTGTTCCAGACCCACAGAAAGACTAAGCTGTATATCTGGTACATATGCGTGGGGATGCATAGGTCCAGCCTGTATGTGTTCTTTGGTTGGTAGTTCAGATTCTGAGAGCCCCAAGGGTCCAGGTTAGTTGGCTCTGTTGGTTTTCCTGTAGAGTTTCTATCCCTGCAGGGGCCACAGTTCTTCCTTTTATTTTTCCATAAGAATCCCCAAGCTCCATCCACTGTTTCGCTGTGTGTGTGTGCATCTGAGTCAGCTGCTGGGTAGAGCCTCTCTGGTGACAGCAATGCTAGACTCCTGTCTGCAAGCATTACAGCAAATCATTAATAGTGTCAGAGACTGGTGCTTGCTCTTCGGATGGGTCTCAAGTTGGGCTGGCTATTGGTTGGCTGTTCCCTCAGTCTTTGCTCAGTCCCAAATCCCTGTACTTCTTATAGACAGGATAGGTTTTGGGTCAAAAGTTTTATGTATGGGTTGGTGTCCCCATCACTCCATTGGGGTTCCTGCCTGGCTACAGGAGGTAGCCTCTTCAGGTTCCATATCTCCAATGCTGTGAGTCACAGATAAGGACACTTCCATTGATTTTTGGGTGCCCCTCTTATCCCACGTCTCTGTCTCTTCCTGAAGTTGCTCTCTCCAGATTTCCATTCATTCTCATGGCCATCTGGCCACCCCTCCTGCCCCTCTTATGACTATTTTATTCCCCTTTCTAAGTGAGATTTAAGCATCCTTGCTTGTGCCTTCCTTCTTGTTTAACTTCTTTTTGTCTGTGGAGTTTAGCATAGGTATCCTATATTTTATGGATAATACCTATTTATAATTGAGTACATACCATGCATGTCCTTTTGGGACTAGATTTTCTCACTTAGGATAATATTCTCAAGATCTGTCCATTTGCCTGCAAAACTCAGGATGTCTTTGTTTTTAATAGCTGGATGGTATTCCATTGTTCAGATGTACCATATTTCCTTTATCCATTCTTTAGTTGAGGGATATCTAGGTTGTTTCCAGTTTCTGGTTATTACAAATAAAGCTGCTATGAACATGTTTGAGCAAGTATTTTTGTGGTATGGTGGAACATCTTTTGGGTACATGCCCAGTAATAATATAGGTCATGAGGTAAAACTATTCCCAGTTTTCTAAGAAACAGCCAAATTGATTTCCAAAGTAGTTGTACAAAAACAGGTTGTCCTACCAACAATGTAAGAGTGTTCTTCTGTTCCACATCCTTGCCAGCATGTGCGGTCCCTTGAGTTTTTGATCTAAGCCATTCTGACTGGTGTAAGATGGAATCTCAGGGTTCTTTTGATTTGCATATCCCAGATGACTAAGGACTTTGAAATTTGTTTAAGTACTTCTCTGCCATTTGAACAACAATTCCTCTGTGTTTCTTTCTTTTGCTCTGTGCCCCATTTTTCAATTGGGTTATTTAGGTTGTTGGTATTTAATTTCTTGAGTTCTTTATAAATTTTGGATATTGGCCCTCTGTCAGATGTTGGGTTAGTGAAGATCCTTTCCCAATCTGAAGGCTGCCTTTTTGTCCTATTGATGGTGTCCTTTGCCTTATAGAAGCCTTGCAGTTTCATAAAGTCCCATTTATCATTTGTTGAGCCATTGGTGCCCTCTTAGGGAAATTGTTTCCTGTACCAATGTGTTCAAGGGTATTTCCTATTTTCTCTTCTATAAGATTTAGTGTATCTGGTTTTATGTTGAGGTCCTTCATCCACTTGGACTAGAGATGTGTGCAGGATGATAAATATGGATCTATTTTTATTCTTCTACATGTAGACATCCAGTTAGACCAGTACCATTTGTTGAAGATGCTTTCTTTTTTTTCCATTGTATAGTTTTGGCTTCTTTTTCAAAAATCAAGTGTTCATAGGTGTGTGGGTTTATTTTTGGGTCTTCTATTTAATACATTAATCAATGTGTCTGTTTCTGTACCAATACCATGTATTTTTTTTTATCACTATTGCATTGAATCTGTAGATTGATTTTGGTAAGATGGTCATTTTCACTGTTTTAATCCTAACTTTCCAAGAGTATGGGAGATCTTTTCATCTTCTGATATCTTCTCCAATTTCTTTCTTCAGGGACTTAATGTTCTTGTCATAAAAACCTTTCGCTTGGTTGGTGTTGCACCAAGATATTTTATATTATTCATGACTTTGTAAAAGTTATTGTTTCCCTAATTTCTGTTTCAGCTAGTCTATCATTTATATAAAGGAGGGCTACTGGTTTCTTTAAATTTATTTTGTATTCAGACACTTAGCTGAAGCTGTTTATGAGCTGTAGTTCTCTGGTAGAATTTTTTTGGGTCGCTTATCATATCATCTACAAATAGCAATATTTTGACTTCTTCCTTTTTGATTCGTATCCCCTTGATCTCCTTTAGTTGTCTTACTGCACTGGTTAGAACTTCAAGTATTATATTGAGTAGATAGGGAGAAAGTGGGAGCCTTGTCTTGTCTCTGATTTTAGTGGAATTGCTTTAACTTTTCATTTAGCTTGATGTTGGCTATTGGCTTGCTGTACATTGCTTTGATTATGTTTAGGTATGAACTTTGTTTCCTGATCTCTCTAGTACTTTTAACATGAAGGTATGTTAGATTTTGTCAAAGGCTTTTTCAGCATCTTAATGAAATGATCATGCAATTTTTTCTTTCAGTTTGTTTATATGGTGGATTACATTGATGGATTTTTGTATATTGAACCATTTCTACATCCCTGGGGATGAAGCCTATTTGATTATGATGGATGATGTTTTTGATGTATTCCTGTATTTAATTTGAGAATATGTTATTGAGTATTTTTTTGCATCAATGTTCATAGGAGAAATTGGTCTGAAGTTCCCTTTCTTTATTGAGTCTTTGGGTGGTTCAAGTAACAAGGTGACTGAGGCCTCATAGAATGAGTTTTTTCCTTTTGTTTCTGTTTCATGGAATAGTTTTAAGAGTATTGGTATTAGCTCTTCTTTGGAAGTCTGGTATTAATCTGCATTAAAACCATCTGGCCCTGGGTTTTTTTTTGGGGGGGGGGATGGGGAGACTTTTAATGACTGCTTCTATTCTTTAGGGGTTTTAAGGCTGTTTAAATAGTTTGCCTGATCTCTATTTAACTTTGCTAAGTGGTATCTGTATGGAAAATCATCCATTTCAGTAAGATTCTAATTTTGTGGAGTACAGGCTTTTGATGTAAGACCTAATGATTCTTTGCATTTCCTCAGTATTTGTTATATCTCTTTTTGTTTCTGATTTTGTTTATTTGGATACCACCTCTCCTTCTTTTAGTTAGCTTGGTTAGTTAGTCTATCTTGTTGATTTTCTCAAAGAATCTTCTCTTGGTTTCATTGATTCTTTGTATTATTTTCTTTCTTTATAACTGACTGATTTCAGCCCTGATTTTGATTATTTCCTTCCTTCTACTCCTCTTTGGTGTGATTGCTTTTTTTTTTCTAGCGCTTTCAGATTTATTTTTACATTGCTGGTATGAGAACTTTCTAATTTCATTATAGAAATTATGTGTTCCATAAATTTGGGTATGTTGTGCCTTCATTGTCATTGAATTCTAGAAAGTCATTTCTTTCTTTCTTCTCTGACACAGTGATCATTGAGTAGAGAGTTGTTCAATTTCCATGAGTGTATAGGCTTAGTGGTGTTTCTGTTGTTGAAGTTCAGCTGTAATCCATTGTGGTCTGAAAAGATACAAGGCATTATTTCAATATTCTGGTATCTGTTGAGGCTTGGTTTGTGACAGTCTATATGGTCAATTTCGGAGAAGGATCCATGAGATGCTGAGAAGAAGGTATATTCTTTTGTGTTTGGGTGAAATATTCCAAAGATGTCTGTTAGGTCCATTTGTTTTATGTTTGTTAGTTTCATTCTATCTTTGTTTAGTTTTTGTCTGGATGACCTGTCAATTGGTAAGAGTGGGGTGTTGAAGTCTCCCACTATAAATGTGTGGGGTTGGATGTGAGATTTAAGCTTTATCACTGTTTGTTTGTTTGTTTTACAAATGTGGGTGCCCTTGTGTTTGGGGCATAGATGTTCAGGATTGAGATATATCATCTTGGTAGATTTTTCCTTTGATGACTATGAAGTGTGCTTCCCTGTCTCTTTTGATTAAGTTTGGTTGAAAGTCTATTTTATTAGATATTAGAATGGCTAATCCAGCTTGTTTCTTGGGTCTATTTACCCAGAAAACTTTTTTTCAGCCCTTTTTTCTGTAGTAATGTCTATCTTTATTGCTGAGATATGTTTCTTACATGCAGCAGAATGATGAATTCTGTTTTCATGACCATTCTGTGAGCCTATGGCTTTTTATTGGGGAATTGAGTCCATTGGTGTTAAGCGATATTAATGACCAGTAATAGTTATTTCCTGTTATTTTGAAGGTAGTAGTGGGGTGTGTGTGTGTGTGTGTGTGTGTGTGTGTGTGTGTGTGTGTGTGTGTCCCCTTGTTTGGCTGGTATGAAATTATTTATATCCTGTGTTTTCTTAGATGTAATTATCTTCCTTGAGTTTGAGTTTTCCTTCTAGTATTTTCTGCAGGGCTGGATTTGTGGATAGATATCGTTTGGATTTTTCTTGAAATATCTTGTTTTCTTCATCAATGCTGATTGAGAGTTTTGCTGGGTCTAGTAGTCTAGATTGGTATCTGTGGTTTTTTTAGAGATAGCAAGATACCTGTCCAGGCACTTCTAGCTTCTCTGTTGAGAAGTCAGATGTAATTCTGATAGGTCTGCCTTTGTATGTTACTGACCTTTTTTCCTTGCTGTTTTTAATACTCTTTTGTTGTTGTTGTTCTGTAGATTTTGTGTTTTAATTATTATGTGGTGGGAGGATTTTCTTTTCTGGTCCAGTTTAATTGGTGTTCTATAAATTTCTTATATGTTTATAGGCATTTCTTTTTTTGGGAAAGTTTTCTTCTATGATTTTGTTGAGAATATTTTCTGGGCTTTGGGTCTCTTCACCATTTTCTATCCCTATTATTCTTAGGCTAGGTCTTTTCAGGAATGGTAGCCCAGATTTCCTCGATGTTTTGTGTCAGGAATTTTTTAGATTTAACATTTTCTTTGATTGATATATCAATTTATTCTATTGTATCTACCACGCCTGAGATTCATTCTTCCATAGCCTATATTCTGTTGGTGTTGCTTGCATCTGTTGTTCCTTTTCTTTTCACAAGGTTTTCCACCTCCAGGATTCCCTCAGCTTGTGTTTTCTTTATTGCTTCTAATTCTATTTTCAGATCTTGCAGTTTTATTTATTTCCATCACCTGTTTAATTGTATTTTCCTATATATCTTTAAGAGATTTATTTGTTTCCTCTTTATAGACTTCTGCCTGTTTGATTGTATTTTCCTGTATTTCTTTAAGGGATTTATTCATTTCCTCCTTAAAGGCCTTTATCTTTATAAGATTGAATTTAAGATCATTTTCTTGTGCTTCTGTTGTGTTTGGATATCCAGGGCTTGCTGTAGTAGGGTAGCTGTGCTATGAATGTGTCATATTGCCCTGGCTTTTGTTAATTGTGTTCTTTTGAGGGCCTTTAGCCATCTGAATGTCTTTCATTCTTGTAGTAGGTATTGGGAGGGGGATTAGCCTGGATAGTCCTGGTGTGGCAGGCCTCTGATGGGTGTCCTTGGGCTGTATGGTTCCAGTTCTGCAGGTCTCTATGGTTCAAGATCCACAGGTCTGTATGGTTCTGGAGCCACAGGTTCAATGAAGGTGGGCAGAGAGGTGGAGGGAGAATGGAGGTCCCCTGGGATAGCAGGCTGCTCAAAGCAGCTTGCCTTGCTCTAGAGCACTCAGCAAGCCAGGAAGATGGGTGGGGGAAGAGAAGCTTTCCTGTATGGTTCAGGTTCCATAGGTCTGCTGAAGGTGGGCAGAGAGGGCAGGGAGAATGGAGGTCCCTCTGGGATAGCAACTCCAGGTCAATCTTTTTTTATTATTATTAGATATATTCTTTATTTACATTTCAAATGATTTCCCCTTTCCTGGTCCCCTCCACCCCCAAAGTCCCATAAGCCATCTCCCTTCCCCTTGTTTCCCAATCAACCCCCTCCTGCTTCCCTGTCCTGGTATTCCCCTACACTGCTGCATAGAGCCTTTCCAGGACCAGGGAGGGGCCTCTCCTCTCTTTGATGTCCAACAAGGCCATCCTCTGCTGCCTATGTATCTGGAGCCATGGGTAACTCCATGTGTACTCTTTGGTTGATGATTTTGTCCCTGGGAGCTCTGGGGGTACTGGGTGGCTCATATTGCTGTTCCTCCTATGGCCCAGCAAACCCCTTCAGCTCCTTGGGTCCTTTTCTCTAGCTCCTCCACTGGGGACCCTGTGCTCAGTTCAATGGCTAGCTGAGAGTGTCCCCCTCTGTATTTGTCATGCACTAGCAGAGCCTCCCAGGTGACAGCTATATCCAGCTCCAGTCAGCAAGTACTTGTGGGCATTGATAATAGTGTCTGGGTTTTGTAACTGAATATGGGATGGATTCCCTAGGTGGGGTAGTCTCTGGATAGTCTTTCCCTCAGTCTCTGCTCCACACTTTGTCTCTGTATCTCCTTCTGTGGGTATTTTGTTCCCCCTTCTAAGGACCAGAGTATCCATACCTTGTTCTTCCTTCTTCTTGGGCATCATTTGATATGTGAATTTTGTCTTGGTTATTTTGAGCTTCTGGACTAATATCCACTTATCAGCGATTGCATACCATGTGTGTTCTTTTGTGATTGGGTTACCTCACTTAGGATGATATTTTCGAGTTCCACCCATTCTTCTTAATAATACTATAGATGGAATTGTTTTCTTTTTAGGGATGTTCATTGCCAGTATACACAAATGCAAATGTTTTTTTTTTCCTCCCTGGGTACATCATTCATGTATGTGTCTTGTCTGTGCAGGAGCACATCCATACTGAGGATGGTCAGGAATCAACCTCCAATGCTGTTCCCCAGGCTCACAAATAGGCTAGGCTTGCTGGTCGGGAGCCCAGGGTTCCTCGTGGATTAAAAGCAAGTGGCAGCACATTGACTCTATTCACTCAGGCTCTAGAGATGGAGCACAGATCCTAGTGCTTCCACCAAGAGCCCTGTTTACCGGCTGCACTCTCATCAGTCCACAACTGACTTCGTGTATTGATTTCTCACCTGCAACCTTGTTGAGTCTGTTTATTAATCTCATTTCTTGGTATGTAATCTTTAGATAAAATCATGTCACCTGTGAATAGACATGATTACTTTGCCATTTGGATGCTTCTTGTTTTACTTGCCTAATTGCCCTGGTGAGAGAGGGAAACACTTACCCTCTTCATTGTTGGAGATGATGCTAACTACTCAATGCCCACAGGGGGTCCTTGACATGCTGGATCTTTAGTCCCCTCCATTCTTAGTTCAGTGAATGTTTTTCCTGTGAAAGAATGTTGAATACTGCTAAGCTCCTTCTGCATCATTTGGGATCATGGGAGATCCACTCTCCACTGACATTCTGTTAATGTGGTATATTGTAGGGATTTTCTTTGTGTGTGTGAAACCACCCTGATATTATGTAATATTTCCCTTGAGTACTGTTTACAATAATTCTAATATACTACTCAATTCTGTTTGCATATTGTCTCACCATTCATAAGGAACATTGGTTTGAAGTTTTCTCTTCTTGAAGTATCTTTAGCTGGCTTTGTTATCAGAGCAATGTTTACCTCATAGAGAAGTTAACAAGTACTTCAGTACTTTAGATAAGTTTGAGAAGGATTGATTTTAATTCTCCTTTAAATACTTATAGAATCACTAGTAAAACTTCCTGGTCCTGAGCTTTTGTATGTTAGGAAGTTGTTGATTACTGATTTAATCTTCTTACTAGTTTTAGCTTTTGAATTGATTTTGTTAGATGCCATATCTCTCAGAATTTGTCCATTTCATCTATTACTCTTCCTTCTCCCACCCTTCATGAAAGTCCTGTCATGTGGATCAGGCTGGTTTGCTCCTCACTGTCCTTCTTCTGCTGCCATTTGCTGGGACCACAGTTATGTACCACCATGTCTAGATCTGTTTTCTAATTTTGTGCATAGTTAGTTGTTCATGGTACTACATTATAATCCTTTTTATTTCTAGAAAAACATAGTAATCTCTCCCCTTTCACTTTCATAGTATTGAGTACTCAGAGAAAACTGACTACAAGAGACTGCCAATCTAGCAAAAAATTGCCAATCTTTTGAATTAGCGTATTTAGATGATTTTTATTTAATGTAACTAAACCACTGTATTTCTAAGAATCAGCATTTCATTTTCTTGATTAATCTCTTGATTTGTTTTCTAGTGTGTGTATGTCTTTGCTTTGATCTTTATTATTCCGAGATGTGGAACTAGAATTACCATTTGATTTATTTTAATATCTTAGATCTGTAGCTTTAAAATTCCATTTTTAGCACATCTATTGCATGTTCTGAGTTAGAGTATATTGAAAGCTTATGTCTTCTTTGCTACTAGTCAGTCTGTGTTCCTCCTTCTCCCTCCTCTCCCTCCCCTCCCCTTCCTCCTCCTCCTCCTCCTCCTCCTCCTCTTCCTCTCCCTCCTTTTTCAAGACAGGGTTACTCTGTGTAGCTCTGGCTGTTCTGGAACTTGCTCTGCAGATTAGGCTGGCCTCAAACTCACAGAGAAATACCTGGCTCTGTCTCCTAAGTGCTGGGATTAAAGGCACATGACACCACCATCCAGTTTGCCTCTAGGCATTCTTAATTTCTCTTGTGAGTCCCCCCCCCAATAGTTTGTTCATGGGAAGTAAACTTTTGTATTTCTCTGGACTTGTGAAATGGTATTATACAGTGAAAAATGCTTTATGTGTATACACCAGGAGAGTGGCACAGCAATATACCTGAAAGTGAAAAAATATATCGGATATAATTTTTAAATGCACAAATAAGTATAAAGAGGCAGGAAAATATAGAGAGCAAACTGGAAAAAAAATACCAGGCCCCAGTATACAAATAATCATATTAGATGCAATTGTTTTAAATATACCAATTCAAAGACAGAGTGACAGGTGAATTAAAACATGTGACATAGTGCATGCTTTTTTATTATCTGAATACAACCATGCAAGCCTATTATAAGTCACTGAGTATATGATGCAAACATTAATCAAAGGAAATTAGTAAGGACTACAACAGTGTCGAGTAAAGTGAACTTCACAGTGAGGAACATTGCTGAAGAGGGATTCCTCAGTGACAAGGAGTCAACCAATAAGATTCTGAGGAGCCTTAATTACCAGGGACCCTCTGAGTGAGCCACATGGAGCCAGGAATCAATGCAAAAGCAAGAGGAGTTTATTGTTCCAGCGCACTGGGGTGGTCCGAGACCTGAAGGAGAGGTAGTGACCTGAGGCAGCCTGTTTGGCCAGCTTTTATACAGTTTTCAGAGGTAGAATAGAGCAACAGTCACTAGGCACAATGTGATTTGCAGAACAGTATGACTTTTAAACTGATTGGCCCTTAGGAAATGAGGTAGCAAGGACTTCTTTCATCTGCAGGTCTGTACCCCTGTGGGCTGAGGAATGTAGCTTCTGGAGGGGAGGGGTGGCCATGTGCTCTATGACCTTTCTCTCCTAAGAGGGGAGGGATCCGGTGGAATTTTCCAAAGTCCCTGAGCTGACCTCTTCAAACCCACTGAGGGAACAGGGATGCTAAATACACAAAGCCGCAGAAAGACAAAACAGTGAAACAAAGTTGCAGGGCTGGAAAGCTTACCCATCCGAGTGCCCCACCCCACCCCGCTCTCTCCATAGCTGAGAAACAGAAAATGAAAGGTGTAAAGGACTAGATCAGCACCAAGCAAGAGCACCTACTGAGCTACAGTGGTAACAGCTGCTCCAGGGCCCATGGAATAGAAATCGTCCAGCTGACCTATAGGAATTAAGATCAGAGAGGCGAATCTTTGACTGTCACTGAGCAACAGGGCTATATGGCCACTCCTCAGAGAAGGATCAGAATGAGAAGGGGTGGTGGTGGGCTCAAGAAAAAGAACCTGTTTGCTTGCTGGTTTGTTTGTTTGCTTGTTTGTTTTTGAGACAGGGGTTTCTGTGTCACTCTGGCAGTCTTGGAACTCATCTGTAGACCAGACTGGACCTGAACTCACAGAGGTCAGCCTGCCTCTGCCTCTTGAGTGTTGAGATTAAAGATGTGGGCCACCACTGCCTGGCTCCTTTATGTATATTTTTCTTATTTTAAGTAGCAAAAATAGAATAGGAACAAAGTAGTCACCAAAGTCCTTGATATGTTTCAATTTGTGTGTGTGTGTGTGTGTGTGTGTGCTATGTATGTATGTATGTGTATGTATGTATGTATGGTATAGTATGAATATGTATGGTTTGGGGAGGTGTAGGGGTGTGGTATGGTATGTACAGTGTATGTGTATGTGTTATGTATGGTATGTATGATGTGGGGAGGTTTGAAGGATGTGGTATGGTATGTAGTATTGTATGTATGGTGTATTTGTGCATATTTGTGTGAGTGGTGTGGTATGTATGGTGTGTGTGTGTGGTATATATGGTATGTGGATAGTTTTGTATAGTGTAAGTATGTGTGTATGTGTATATTTTAGTGCATATGTATGATATGGTATATATGGTGTGTGTATGTGGTATATGCATAGTGTGTATAGTGTTGTATATATGGTATATGTTTATATTTTGTGTGTGTGTGTGTGTCTGTGTGGAATGGTATGTCTGTGTTATATGGTGTCTGTGTGTATTATGTATGGTATGTATTGTTTATGGTGTGTGGGTATGGTGTGTGTGTGGTACTTAATGCTATGTGTGTGTGTGTGTGCATGTGTGTGTGTGTGTGTGTGTGTGTGAGAGAGAGAGAGAGAGAGAGAGAGAGAGAGAGAGAGAGAGAGAGAGAGAGAGGTAGATGTGAAAGATAGGGTCTCTTGTAGATGTATGTGAGTGTTGGGATAACAGCTGTCTGTCACACCACCCAGCTCATCTCAATTTTTGAGTTTCTGAGGTGAAGAAATCTACAGGCATTCAGTAGACACGCCTCACATTTTGAACTTTGGCCTTTTCCCAGACTAGCTGTATGTCCCAGATTTTATTCTCATGCTTCTGAACAGTACATCAGCCATGGTTCCCATCAGCAGCAAGGGCAGTGACCAACACACGGTACACTTGGGGTACATTAAAACAGTTTGACTTCATCTTTTAAATTTATGTCAGTTTTTCAGGGTACAACTTCACTGGAAACCCAAGGAGCAGCTGGAGTAAGAGCACCAAAGCAAGGAGAAGTGGGTGACACCAAAATGTGGTTTATAGAAAAGGCAAAGTTTTCTAAAAGATCTTCAAAGAAATACAAAGGAAAGTTACCGTTAGCAGAAATAAAAAATTGATGGCTACTACAGAGTTGTAGACATCTAAAGATTGTAGAGAATATCCAAGCAAATCCAGGATGGAATCCGTTGAGTCTACCCTGAGCAGAGGAAAGGGAGTGATTTCTCAGGTCCTGAGGGAGATGCTGTGTACTACCCAGTGCCTGAACTCAGTGAATTCACAGAGTATGCTCTTTGTCTCTCATATATATGTGTGTGTGTGTGTGTGTGTGTGTGTGTGTGTGTGTGTGTGTATCACATTTCATCAAAAAAGATTCTGGCAGTGCATAAAAGGAATTATTTTTATGGCTGTAATCTTATTTTCATTTGAAAATATAAAACTATTTGTAGGTACAATTTGCACCCAAGTCTTGAAAGAAACAGATAATGAAAAGCTCATCTAGTAAAATGAATTAGCTTTTCTCTCTTCCTACATAGTTATTCTGAGTGTGACAAGAACAGCTAAGGTCTGGTTTAAAAATCCCAGCTACGATTTTGCTATGTATCTTACAATATGAGACCCCTGGGCTTGTTTACCCTGTATATCTGTGATTTTGTATTCCCTGACCGACCTCTCAAAATTTCCTCCCATCTTTCCACCGTAGTTTCACATTCATGTACAGTACAGAGCAAGACTACACAGTAGTTTTCATTTTGAGTTTGACTGATTTTACTTTCAGAGTGTCCCCCAGGGGTATCTATGTCATGACAAATGACAAATTTTCTTTCTCTGAGCAGAGTTAACCTTCATTTTTGTATAAACACTTTCTCTGTCTCTGTCTCTGTATCTCTGTCTCTGTCTCTGTCTCCCTCCCTCCCCCCTCTCTCTTTCTGTGTGTGTGTGGTGTGTGTGTGTTGTGTGTGTGTGTGTGTGTGTGTGTGAGAGAGAGAGAGAGAGAGAGAGAGAGAGAGAGAGAGAGATTAATTCATTCATGTACTAACCACCACTTATATTGTTGCATATCTAGAGTGTGAGTTACTTGCCCTCAACTCCCTACAGCTATCTCACTGAGGTGATTTCATCTCGGTTGAAGGTGGACTCAGGAGAACACTGGGTTCTATAGTTGTTCTATTATCACATTCAGGAACCTGGCACTTGTTCCCACAACGGCTGTATCAATCTATATTCAAACTACCACACAGACCACACCAAAGGTGTAAAGCAGGCTCAGTATTTGGTGTGAATTTGAAACTGATACTGTAGCTTACAATTTAACCCTCTTAGTCAAAGAATATAAATTAACAGATATGTGGAATAAACAGGCCAAGACCTAACTGTACGACACCTGAGTTATAAGATGTCAGATGTATAGGATTAGGGATTTAAAAATAACTGTGCTAATGATTCTGAAACTCAAAACTGAACAAGTTTAATATCCATTCATGCCTCTCCCCTGTTCAAGCCTCGCTGGAAGGGTAGGGTCAGAGAGGATAAAGAACTCCTTAAAGATCTTAAGCACAGGACACTTCACAGTGAGCAATTTCTTCAAGTCCCAAACATACAGCATATTCAACTGCCTGATCAACATCTCCACTGGGAAGTCAACGGATGGCTTAAAATTAACCTGTTCAGAATTAAGTCTTTACCCATCCCCCATCCCACTCTTGACTGTCTTCAGCTCTTCAAATGTTACAATTGACCTCGTAGGGGAAGTGCTCAGAGTCAACTATAACTTCACTCATTTTCTCACAACGACAGCCCATTCCTCTAGGTTTGTCTGGGAAGTACATCCATGGCTCATTTCTCACCCGCACCACTGTGTTTGCCTCTAAGCTGCTCCCTCCGGCTTGTTTCGACTCCATTAATTTATTCTCTGTGGAGCAGCTTGAGAGTTTCTCACATGCTTAGTCAAATCATGGCTTTTCTCTAATTAAAACCTTTTGATAGCATCTCAGGATGCTAATACAGGCAATTTTGTACTTTCCAGAATATAGAGATGTTTTTATTAATGATTCCTGAGTCATACTAACTCATCATTTATTGTCCAATAAGTACTTACTGAGAAACGGTTATGAGCTGGGAACTGTGAACTATTGAGAGTCACTGGAAAAATAAGTCTGGCCATTAGGTTTCTTGACTCAGAATCCAAAGGAGAATTATACAGAATGTTGAATGTTGGACGATGAAAATAGAGTTCTATTCCAGAGGTAAAAATGCACAGAGATCCATACCATAAACAGAAAGGAAGCAAGAGAGAAGTTGGTAAAGAAGATTAGAGGTCCTGGAAGTTACATCATAGACTGAAAATACCAGAGTCGCCAGGTCCCACCCATGCAGGGCCTTGAGAACCATATTGCTATTACTTTAATAAACAGATTATGAATTGAGATGATAACTTACAGGAGCTTGACTTGGAGTGATGTAGATCATCCAGGCTGTACCTTGGAGGATGTTTAGAGCTGGTACCAGCAGCCTCGGTGTACAGCAATGGAACCTGGGAGGATATGCTGGAAAAGATAGAGACACAGATGGCAGGGGATAGTTATGAGAGAATATGGTTAGCACTTGTCAAAAGAGTCAAAGGACCTTCCCAAGTTTCTCTTAGGGTTTATGAAAAGTGCAACTTGACACTGGGTTCTCTGTAGCAGTGTATATGCAAGTGCACATGTGTGTGTGTGTGTGTGTGTGTATGGATGAGTGACACAGGCTGTAGTTCATCCTTTAGTGGGTTCTGGGAATCAAACTTAGGTCCTTGCTTTCCAAGGCCCTAAGTCAGAATCTGATCCACTTAACTATCTAACCCAGCCCCTCCCTGCCGGTTTCGAAGGGATAGGTCCCTTGGGAACATTTCTAAATTTGGTCTTAGGAATGTAGTGTGGAGGAGAGAAAGAGAGCAAAAGAGCATGTATGTGTGTGTGCATGTGCATGCGTGTGGGGAGCATGTGTGTGCATGTATATGTACATGTGCATGTCTGTAAGGGGCATGTGTGTGCATGTGCTTGTATATGTGGTTTATATTTGTGCATGTGTATATGTGCATGTGTATGCCTGTCCTTGCATGCGTGTGCTCATGTGCATGTTCATGTGTGTGTGTGAGTCTGGGGTAGAAAATCTGTGTCATTCCTTTCTGATATTGCTCATTCTTTCCAAGGGTTAAATAGTTAAGGATTACAGACAGTGTACTCTCAGTTTCTATCCTGAGAAGTGGGATGTGTGAAGCTTGTTAAAACTTGCTGGGAAGTTGTGGGTTTTTTTCTAAGTCAGTGATTCTTGCATGGAAAGGCCGCTTGGCTAGAATTCAGAAGACCTAGCTCCATCCTCTTGATGTGGTTCCTAGTTCCATCCCCTTAAATGTTGTGGTTTGTGACACAGACTTCAGAAGTCTGACCTGAGCTGCAATTCCCACTCCAGGTTAAACTTGTTGCAAGAGACCTGCTCAGCATTTTCAGGCTCTTTTAACAACAGTGTGAGTCGGGTGCTGGGTGAACACAAGGCATTTATTTCTCTCTTGCTAGAGGCTGGGAAGTCCAAAATGAAGGCATCAGATGATTCAGGGTTGAGCAAGGGCTGCTCTCAGCTCTCAGAACCCACGGTGTCTTCCTTCCTGTGTTGGGGTAGATGTGAGTCTCTTTCAGACCTTAAGATGGCACAAGTCTCATTCAATTGGAAGCGCCTGCCCTTTCTTCACTGCCAGAAATCACCATCCCTACCTGGTTGGATTTCATCATGGAATCTGGGGACATAGAAATGCTGAGACTATTGTTGGTGCATTTACTCCCAGAGGATGGAGGATGGGTTCTATGCATAGCTGTATTATGTTATAATATATATTATGTTATATATATATATATATATATATAGAATGATTAGATACAGTCTAAAACCAAAGACAGAAACAAATGATATGAAGTTACAAACTCCTCCCCCCATAACTAATTTTTTTCCTAAATGGGTCAATGTAACAAATATATGTAGTGACTAATCATGCCTACCTAATTTCCTTTTGCATCAATGGTCAATGGCAGTAGGAAGCAAGTTCACAACTACTACCTTAAAGGAATAACATACAGTAAGTTTGTTTAGAATGCCAAAAAAAAAAAATACACTTGCTACCTGGGTCTGTTTTGCCATTTACAAAATGGAAAAGCAATATCAGCTTGTGCCATATGTTGTAAAGATTGAGTTAAGGTAAAGCCCTGAGCCAAACAGATGTGGATGTGGTTACAACGGATCATTATTGCTGATTTTGTTGGTGGACAGGGGAAGGCATTCACTGGGCAAGCCTAGGGAGGGCACTTCAGGCATCCCCATTGTGGAGCATGAGGAAGGCTGTGTGTCCCCGGGGAAAGCTTTTCTGAAGGCAACTGTGGCACTTTGAAGACAGAGCTGTAGTCATCCCCTCCCAGTTTCCTTCCTTCAAATTAGGAGAGTGGGTGGTTATGCATGAGGAGGAAGCTGCCAGCTGCATATTAATGAGAACCTGGAAAAAAAATCTGCGTATTTCCAGTTCCTCTGTCACTCATAAGGCATCTCACAGATGCGCGGATTCAGTTCTTACCCCACGGGACAGCATTTTCACATACAGGTTTTCCATCCTAGAAATAAAATTTTCTGTGGAACTTACCGATGACCTAATTTTCTTTTTATTTTTTATTAGATATTTACTTTACTTACATTTCAAATGTTATCCCCTTTCCTCCTTTCCCCTCTGATAACCCCCTATCTCATCCTCTCTCCCTCTGCTCACCAACACCCCTGTCCCCCCCCCCCCACCTCCACTTTCCTGACCTGGCATTCCCCTACACTGGGACAATTCCCCTTCACAAGACCAGTGGCCTCTCCTCTCATTAATGTCTGCTATATATGTAACTGGAGCTGTGGGTTTCTCCATGTGGGTTTCTCTCCTCCTATGGGACTGCAAACCTCTTCAACTTCTTGGGTCTTTTCTCTAGCTCCTCCATTGGGGACCCTATGCTCAGTTCATTGGTGGCTATGAGCCAGGGGTATTTTGATTTCCCTTCTTAGAAGGACCAAAGTAACCACACTTTGGTCTTCCTTCTTCTTGAGCTTCATGTGGTCTTTGAATTGTATCTTGGGTATTCCATGCTTTTGGGCTAATATCCACTTAACAGAGAGTGCATACCCTGTGTGTTCTTTTGTGATTGGGTTACCTCACTCAGGATACTTTCTAGTTCCATCTATTTGCCTAAGAATTTCATGAATTCATTGTTTTTAATAGCTGAGTAATGCTCCATTGTATAAATATATCACATTTTCTGTATCCATTCCTCTGTTGAGGGACGATGACCTAACTTTCTAACGGGGATGTTTTGAGAAACTGTTCTCTTTATTTATGATCAAGATAGGTGGAGGAAGGCAGGCACACTGATGCAAGTGTGGGAGCCATAGTACTGGGAAAGCTGAGCCTTTTGAAAACAAGGGTATCCTGCTACACAGTGTTCTGTGTAGAAGGGGATCACTTGTGCAATCAGTTGGATATGGCTGTTCCTTGGTCTTTTCTAGAATTCCCTTACTGAAAAATAAACTGAATTCCAGAATGGTTGTACCAGCTTGCAATCCCACCAGCAGTGGAGGAGTGTCCTCTTTCTCTACTTCCTCTCCAACACCTGCTGTCTCCTGAGTTTTTGATCTTAGCTATTCTGACTGGTGTGAGGTGAAATCTCAGGGTTGTTTTGATTTGCATTTCTCTGATAACTAAGGATGTTGAACATTTCTTTAGGTGCTTCTCAGTCATTCAGTATTCCTCAGGTGAAAATTCTTTGTTTAGCTCTGTACCCCATTTTTTAATAGGGTTATTTGGCTCTCTGGAGTCTACCTTCTTGAGTTCTTTGTATATCTTGGATATTAGCTCTCTGTCAGATGTAGGATTGGTAAAGATCTTTTCCCAATTTGTTGGTTGCTGTTTTGTCCTTTTGACAGTGTCCTTTTCCTTACAGAAACTTTGTAGTTTTATGAGGTCCCATTTGTCAATTCTTGATCTTAGAGCATAAGCTATTGGTGTTCTGTTCAGGAAAATTTCCCCTGTGCCCATGTGCTCAAGGCTCTTCCCCAGTTTCTTTTCTATTAGTTTCAGTGTGTCTGGTTTTATGTGGAGGTCCTTGATCCACTTGGACTTGAGCTTATCACAAGGAGATAAGAATGGGCCAATTTGCATTCTTCTGCATGTTGACCTCCAGTTGAACCAGCACCATTTGTTGAAAAGGCTATCTTTTTTCCACTGGATGGTTGTAGCTCCTTTGTCAAAGATTAAGTGACCATAGGTGTGTGTGTTCATTTCTGGGTCTTCAATTCTATTCCATTGAAATCAGTCTGGTGGTTCCTCAGAAAACTCTACCAGAGAACCCTGCTATACCACTCCTGGGCATATACCCAGAGGATTCTCCAGCATGTAATAAGGACTCATACTCCACTATGTTCATAGCAGCCCTATTTATAATAGCCAGAAGCTGGAAAGAACCCAAATGTCCCTCAATGGAGGAATGGATACAGAAAATGTGGTATATTTACACTATGGAATACTACTCAGCTATTAAAATCAATGAATTCATGAAATTCTTAGGCAAGTGGGTGGAACTGAAGAATGTCATCCTGTGTGAGGTGACCCAATCACAGAAGAACACACATGGTATGCACTCACTAATAAGCAGATATTAGCCCAGAAGCTTGGAATAACCAAGAAACAATTCACATATCAAATGATGTCCAAGAAGAAGGAAGGAGAGGCCCTTGGTCCTGGAAAGGCTCAAAGTAACAGTGTATGGGAATACCAGGACAGGGAAGTGGGAAGGGGTAGATTGGGGAACAGGGGGAGGGATGAGGGCTTATGGGACTTTCTGGGAGGGGTGGATCCAAGAAAGGGAAAATCAATTGAAATGTAAATAAAGAATATATCTAACCAAAAAAAAAAAAAAAAAACAAAACTGAATGGCTGGGGAAAAACAAGGTCAAACTTACACGGTTACTGTTTTCATGCTGGAGTCTCCTCTGTAACTAATACTTTACTTTGCATGATACAGGAGTTCGAAAGTGATTATTTCAAATTTAAGTCCAAAACCCTGGATTTTGACCGAAGGCTTGGGACGCTGCTTTGTGAAGGTCTCAGCTGCTGCAGTGGTTTGGAGTCTGCATTTAAGGTTAGTTAAAGGAAGCTCCCAAGAAACTGAATAATTTAGACTGTTAGATGAAAAGGCCAAGCACATTCTTTTCTGATTCAGGTAAAGCATTAACCGGTTGGTCACATTCCCTTTGTCTTCAGCCCACGGAATAATGAGATTTGGATAACATACTAGAGAATAATGGAGTTTATTCTGGGAAGGTCATGTTTAGGACATTTAACTTTTGATCTTCTCTGTCATTCACAATATTTTAGCTCTTATTTCCTGTAAAGCAAATTGAATGTGGCCAATGAAATAGCGACTCAACAGTAAGCCACATTGAAAAGTTATAAAAAAATCCATAATTTCAATAATTCTTTTCTTTATATTGTTTGCCCATGCTGGGATCATCTGCCTACTTTATTACTCTGACTGAAAAAAAAATAACGACTTATTTTCCCTATTTCATTGGGTGTAAGACATCATTGATTGCCAGGTATTATTTAT
The DNA here is from genome assembly GCA_036184795.1 of Tokudaia tokunoshimensis. NCBI lineage: Eukaryota > Metazoa > Chordata > Mammalia > Rodentia > Muridae > Tokudaia > Tokudaia tokunoshimensis. The sequence continues at coordinate 133,351,594 of BTHU01000012.1, read as the reverse complement.
GTGTCAATAAGGAAAAAATGCTGCTAAAGTAATTATAATTTCATTGATTATCTAATGCATTCTGACATCAGAGATATTGAAGCATGAAAGAATGTCTAGTGAATGAACTTTATAATGTAAATGTGTGTTAAGAATCTCATAAAAGGTTGGGGATGAGTGGGATGGATGGGGGTGTAGGTAGAGTGCTGACCAGCTTGTATGGGAGTGGGGGCGGGGAAGAGAAAGGGAATTTTTCTGGGGGGAAAAATGCATTTTGATAGTTCCTGGAGATGGAAAGTTTGTAATATGGAAATAGGAACAACATGTTACAAAAAATGAATTGCAAATCCAGTGTAATTTAATATTAGGTTATATCCCAAAGGGGAGTTGAGCATTTGCCATCCAAGCAAGCACAATTGGGAACCACAGGCATGCTTTGTTGAGAATGACAGCCAAAGTAATGGAGCAGGCCGATTTTCAAGGAAGATACTATGGGATTTTGAGTTTTCAAGCAGGTTGACTAACACGTAAAGCCACTTCATCTGTATTTGCTGAGTGAGCTGAGCCTTGTGATCAGAGGACTGAGGCAGAGAAATGGTGTGGGGGTTCTGTTTGTTTGTTTGATTGTTTTTTAGCAAAACAAAATTTTTCAGATAAAACTGGGATGCCCATTGGAGAAAATATACAGTGTTTCTGTAGTTTCCTGTCCTGGCTACAATTAGTTAATATTTAATATGCTATTTTTTCCCCCTTTGGCTAGATATGGATAAGTGTTCTTCGACAAAATGATGGCATTCTGATCCTCTTTGTGGACTTTCCCATTTGGCAGAGTTAGGGTGTGTCTGCCAGTCTGTCTGTCTGTCTTCCTTCCTTCCTTCCTTCCTTCCTTCCTTCCTTCCTTCCTTTTTTCTTTCTAACAGAATTGGATAGTGGTTTTTTTTTTCCTAATGTCTTTGCAGTGACTTCTCAGGGAATACCAGGACAGAGAAGCGAGAGGGGGTTGAATGGGGAACAGAGGGAGGGAAGAGGGCTTATGGGACTTTTTGGGAGGGATGAAATGGGAAAGGGGAAATGATTTGGAGTGTAAATAAAAAAATATAGAAAATAATAAAATAAAATAAAAAGAAAATGTTCTTTTTTAAGATTTTGTAGGTAACCAGAAGAACAGAATAAGCTCTCAATATAGAGAGATTTGCAATTCCATTTAATTAACAGTCTGATTCAAATCATTCATCTTGCCCACTCACAGCCATTAACGTGGGTTATTTAAGTACACGTTCATTTATTTTTTCTAAGCAGTTTTGTCTTGTTGTCAAGTGGTTTTTTTTTTTTTTTAAAAGGCATTCCGCATATTTGTAGCTTGACGAATAAGATAAAATCCTACCTTAAACCTAGGATGATGGGGCATCATCTTATAGCTTTTGTGAGGGGTAAGTTGCCTTGTAGACAGCAGGTACTTACTGTTGGCCTAAGGGTAATAGGATTAACAGGAATTAGACATGACACATGTTGGGAGGGTAATGGCAGAAGAACAATGTACCAGGTCATATACTCCAGGGAATCATGACTTCAACCATAGGTACAGGTTGATAACTCGTACCATTATTGCTTTAGAAGAAGAATATTTTTGTAGGATGTTCCAAAAGGTGACAGTTTGGTGTCTGTGCCTGGTAAAGGAAGGAAAAATGAACACAGCAGTGATAAGTAGCTCTAAGATTTGTATTAAGTTAAACTGAAATGTATTTGGAAAAAGAGTTCAGAAGAGATTTTAGTTAGCATACAGGTTGAATGTGATTCAGTCAAAAATCTGAAGTCCAAAGCACCCCCAAATCCCAAACACCTTGAGGTGAGCATACTGCCACAGGTAGCACAGTCTACATTGTTAAAGTCTGCTTCATACACCTTATTAAAATATTATAGGAAATTGCCTTGAGTCTAGCTGCAGATGAGATGTATGAATTATTGGTTAGATATGGACTCTAGCCCCAAGATCTCTCATTATGTGTTGTGGGGAGGGTGTAGAGAGTATAAATATTCCCAAATTCCCAAAAGCCTGAATCCTGAACTCCAAGATCCTTCATGCACCAAACACTGCTGATAAGTCACGTTCAACCTATATTAAAATTTTACTGTGATACACACACATGTGCGCGCGCGCACACACACACACACACACACACACACATTTCAGGCAACCACAGGATTAAAGAGTCTTTGAAGAAGGCAGACTCAATAAAAATTAATATTGATACGACTTTGAACAATATAACAGTTATGGAAAGCTGTAACACATTAGGAAACCGAGAGGGAGATGGAGATTAAAGGTTCTGAAACAGAATTTTTAGGGAAAGGAAACGTGAGATTCAGACTTCACCTTGCAGGTCCAGTGTGAAAGGAAGCATCTATCTGTCCTTCCTGTAAGTACCAGGAGCCTGTGTGACTGTAGCTCTCACCCTGGAGGCAAAAGTTATGTATTGGCAGTGAGGAGCTCCTAGGATAGCATCTCTGCCCAATGGGTCAAAAAACACCACTTCAGCTCCAGCCTTCTCCTTGCAATATTTCTGTCTTTCCTTTTGCATACACAGGGCTTAGGTGCCACCAGGCAAGTAAGCAAGATGAGCTGTAACTAGAAAGTAAGCAAGTAAGCAAGTAGCTAGAAGGCTTCTAGAGAATGTACGGCAAATGTGATGAAAGGCGAATGTATTTCCAGTTGACGCTTTGGCTCCCTTTGCTAACCTAGGAGGGTAGTGCTCACTCCTGAATACGCAGGAAGCCCCAACCAACAGAAAGTGGACTGGAAGAGAAAGTTAATAATTAACATTTTGCTAGGTAGCTGACCCACTGGATTTAAAATTATCTCTGAGTTATCTGGAGTTAAAATTATCTCTGTTACCATTGTAACCGTTATCAGAAAAAGTCAGAATGTGTTTGTCTTTGATGACTTGTGAGATAGATGCATTTATATGATAATTTACATATCTTTTGCATTGTGTTATTTTCATTGAGTGAAGTTGATGGGAAGGTTTGCAAAATTTCTATAATGAAACTTTCTTTCAATAAAAGTATTGAGGGACATCCATTATTTCCTAAGGGCGGGAAAAAAGAACAAAATTCTCATCATTTTCATGTTGCTTTACTTGGTTATTATGAGATATCTCTTGTAGAAATTACCAGTATAAAATGCACTATAACAGGCATATTATGAAATCCACATAGGTATAGTCCAAGATCCCCAGTGGTCATCTCAGCCTTGTTTAAAATTGGACTTGTCCATATTTTCTAATACTTATGTGCCCATGATCAATTTAGCTTAGAAAGTAGGCACACTAAGAGACTGATAACATTGATAACGAACAGAATTAATATAGCAATGTAATACAAAATTATAGAGTTGAACAAAACTTAGGAAACTGTTCCCTCTAGAATTTTTTGATACTTTAAGATTGTAGTTGGTCACTAGGAATGTAAATAGTAGAAACAAGACCTTAGATGGGGAGATCAAGAGGGTGCCAGTGAAGAATGAGACCTGTGTTCTAATCTAGCTCTGCCACTGGTCTATGAATTTCGGCAAGTGACTTCCTCCCTGCAATTCAGTTCCTCCCAGGGAAGTATCTGATTGGCTATTTTTAGTATCCGATCACCTGTTTTTAAGGCCTTCAGTTAATCATGCCTGGCACCTAGAGCTGTGTCAACTCTTGTGTAAAAACATTACATTCATATGTGATTTAGCTTACCAAGAAAGCCACGTCATGCTAACACACAAACTAATTCACACCAGACAGTAAACTTAGCACATCATCGCTGACACCTGTGAGGACCTGGGAGTCTTTAGTGAGCAGTAGAGAGTACGGGCCTTCATGAAGCTGGTGCCATTACCAGATTGGTATCTGTAGTCTCTATGTTCCACTCCCTCTCCATGTACTTCCTATGCTTGCTCGTAGTTTCTGCCCACTTACAACTTAAGTTGCATTAATTCAGCCAGCCACATGCTCTTTCTGAGGCACAGACAACCTGATGAGCTGACAGCTTTGGCTTGAGCCAGAATTTTTTGTGTCAAAGGAGGTGCCCACCTGTGGTGTTTTCAGGCCTCACTCATTGCTGCCCCAGATCATTGTTAGGGGTGACTAGAACTCAGAGGTGAACTAAGGGTACAGCAGTCATTTTTATTGGTACATTTGGTATAATTATCAATAAGGAGAATTACATAACACATATAAGTCTTGCTTCTCCTTTTACAAATACTAGCCAGGTTGAAAACATCCCTGATACCAGCAGGAGGTGTTGGTAGCTGTGAACCAGCTGGTAGACATTGGCTCTAGACATTGGTCATTTCTGATTCTCTTGATTTCCATGGTGGCAAATAATCTCATCTAGAATTTGGTTTATTGGTTATATAGACTTTCAGGAGGACCCCAAAATAAACATTTTGTCTTTTGTGACACCACATGTATTTAGAACCTAGACTTTGCCTCTAGTAGTATAAAAAGTTCAACTGGGAAAATTCTTGTACTAAAAGCTCAAAGTTCTTAACCTTCCTTTAACTTTGATTTTTTTTTATATAGCTTTTGACCATATTTGGGAATTTTCTAGAGAAACCAGTTGTCATGGAAATTTTCAGCCCACATTATAGCACACTATTGAACACGTTTAATGCAGAGTTGGATATGTGTAAGCAATTGTATGATGAACACATGAAGCAGGTGAGTGGCGGAAGGATCGAGAAATGTTGCCCTATCATTGTAATGGTGATCAAATAGAACCATTTTCACTGTGGTTAAAGATTAGATTTATTAGATAAATTATACATCAGGATTAGTAATTAGTGTCATTATATATAGGCATTAGGTATTTCTTACTGCTAGGGATTGAACCAGAGACCTTTCCTGCTAGGAAAAAATCTCTATCACTCAGCTACTCTACCAACTGAATGTCTTTATTTAATGGCTTTCTTACAGAGATGGGAAATTTGCTTTGGGACCTTACCACAACATTAGTGAAGTTATTAATCACCATGTTTAATGCCACTATGAAAGTTAAATAAACAGCTGCTTATAGTGTTGGAAGGCACCCTGACTAAGTGTCCCTTTTCTTCCTCTTCATGAAAATGCCAACACGCAGATTGAACACGGGCATGAAATTCTGAACAAGAATATGCCATTCACCTCTGGAAATATTAAGTGGGCCAGAATGCTCCTTGAACGCCTTCAAATGTTCTGGTCAAACTTTACATCTCTCCATTATCTGTGAGTAGTTAGCCTTACTCTGTGGTGAATTGTGCTGGTGTTATAGGTGTTTGTGTATCGAGATGGGATCTCTGCAGCCAAGATGATCCTCAGATGCATTCATTAGGTAGCCAAGGATGATTTCAAAGTCCTGATTCTACTGCCTCCAGCTCTCAGATGCTAGGATCATAGGCAAGTATCACTATGCCTGGGTTAGGGTTGACTTTCACACAGGGAGGTGCCTTGGCTTTCACACAGGAGGTGGCTGTCCATGCTAACACTAGAGGATTCATTGGCCTGCTCTGGTTTGTTTGGGTTCGATCTGGTGAGAAGGCTTTATCATATGACTTTGGAAGATTTTATGGAACTCATAACTTCACATTGTTTATACTATTTTCTGGTCCTTTTGTCTTTTTATGTCTCCTTTTCATTCATTGTCTAGAAAGTTTAATTATTTTATTTCTCTTCATCAAGCTCTCCTACTTTGTCACACAGTCCTCTGTGCTCTTATTTAACTTCCTGCTAGAAACTGGTAACTTGTTGACTTGTACTAAAGTCAAGTCTTTGGGGGTCTTTGGATCCCAGTTATCCTTTTGTAATTACTTTTTGTCTTTTTTTTTCCTTTAACTTATTTATTCACTTTGCATTCTGATACCAGCCCCCATTTTCCCCATGCCCACCTTACACCTCCCTTTCCCAACTCCCCTCCCTTTCACCTCAGAGAAGGGGAGCTCCCCCCCATGGGTACCAACCCACCCTAGCACATCAAATTGCATCAGGACTAAGCACATCCTCTCCCACTGAAGCCAAACAAGGCAGTCTAGCTAGGGGAAAGAGATCCAAAGAGAGGCATTAGAGTCAGAGACAGTCCCCACTCCAGTTGTTAGGAGACCCACATGAAGATCAAGCTACACATCTGCTATATATGTGTAGGGGGCCTAGGTCCAGTCCATACATGTTCTTTGGTTGGGAGTTTAGTCTCTGTGAGCCCCCAAAGGCCCACCTTAGTTGACTCTGTAGGCCTTCTTGTAGTGTCCTTGACCCCTCCAGCTTGCTTACCCTCCTCCCACTCTTTCACAAGACTCCCATGCTTGACCTAATGTTTGGCTATGGGTCTCTAAATCTGTCTGCATCAACTGCCAGTTGAAGCCTTTCAGAAAACAGTTATGCCAGGTTCCCGTCTACAAGCAGTGTCATTAATAGTGTCAGAGGTTGGCTCACTATCATGGGGTAGAACGCAAATTGGGTCAGTTGTGGGTTGGCCATCCCCTCAATCTCTGTTTCATCTTTATCCCTGTGCATCATGTAAGCAGGGAAGATTTTGGGTGGAAGGTTTTACAGGTGGGTTGATGTCCCCCTTCCTCCACTGTAAGTCCCTACAGTGAGGCTACAGGAGGTGGCCACAAATTGCCTTTAAGCAAATACAATTTTAAAGAGCTATATGACTTTCATTGCTTCCCCCTCTGATCTTTATAATGTATAATCCCGTTCTCTATTGTTAAATAAGATGCACTCTCTGACATATGTAGAAAAGTAGTAAAACATTATTGCTGCAGATTTCCAGACAGTCCTGATGAGGCTGCAGTCTGTCAGAAGTATGCTGAAATGACCACTTTGCTGGATCAATTTGAAAGTCACATCTATAGCGAATGGAGAAGAAATGTGGATGAAACCTGTGAATTTAATCTGAATCAGCCCTTGGTTAAATTCAGTCCCATAAACGGCCTTCTTAGTGTCAACTTTGACCCAAAGGTAGGACTTTGCCTTTCTAAGTGCATTAAAGATGTAAATACTCTGTCCCTGAAGCCTCCCCCGATGATGGAGGAATTCACTTCAGTTATTTTGGGAAAATGGCAGCTCTAGGAGCTTAAACATTAATTTAAGCTCAAGAAAGAGTTTCTTACAGAGATTTGTGTGTGTGTGTGTGTGTGTGCATGCATGCATGTATGTTTGGTTGAACTGTGTGTGTGTGTATGTGCACGCGTGCATGCGCACATGTTTGGTTGAACTCAGGACCTCATAGATTCTAAGCAAACACTATACCAGTGAGCTTATTTATTTAAACCTTTTTTGTTTATCACAATGTTCCTTATTGACTTTTTTTTTTTTTGAGACCAAGGCCTTACTGTTGCTCAAGCTAACTTTGAGCTCACCTTGCAGCCCAGGAAAATGTTGATCTAGCAATCCTCTGTCTCTGCCTACTAAGTAGCAGGGATTACAAGCCTGTGTTTCCACTCCAGCCATTTCCTCCATTCCTTATTAATTAATTAACATCTTGTGTTTATTACTTTACCACTCCATACTCACCTGTTGGTGAGCTACTGTGGACGGGGTCTATCCCATCTTTTCTGTGTTCCATGTTGTAAATCCATGTCAGGCAACTGGGAACTTAGTAACCTTAACTCAGCTGACTGGTTCCCATAGAGTCTACTGGATGGCTTCTGGTCTGTCTATTTTAATAACAAATACCAGGTTGTTTTAATTAAACATGAAAGCCACAGATGAAAAGGAGCAAAAGTCTACCGTGGTTTTGGCTGATCATGGTGTTTCTGTTTGCTGTCATTTCTTTCAAACGGAAGATAAGCTTGTAACATGGTGGCTAAGTTGATGGTAGTTAAGCAGTAATTTAAAAGAAAAACAACCCATTGACATAAAAATGTTAATAGTCAAATAACAACAGGAATGAATAGATTGCTTTTATGGAATACCTCTTTTGCTGACCGTGTTGTCATGTAACAAAGGGAGATTTTTTTTTTTAGACATTGTCTCTCGGAGCCAAGATTGGCATTAGATTTGTGATCTTCCTGACTCTACTTCCTTAGTGTTGGGTTCTAGCCATGATCCCACTTACATGGCTGACTATATAAGCAGGAGTGTGTGTGTATGTATATAAAATTTCATATGTGCACAGTTAGTAAATATGTGTATATATGGGTGTGTACACACACTCTTTCACATGCATATACATATATAGAAATTGATTGATTGGTTGATTGATTGACTAATGAATTGACTTTTTTTTTTTTTGACACAGGGTCTCATTATATAGACCAAATTGACCTCAAACTCAAAGAGATTTACCTGTTTTTGCCTTTCAAGTGTTGGTTGAGGTTAGACATTTGAGCAACCATGTTTCTTGTATAACATATATTTTAAACAACCTATCTTGTGGTCTTTTTACTTTATAAATAAGAGGCACAAAATTGTTCATTTCTGTTTATCTACCATGAATTTGCATGGTAGTAAAGGAAAGCTTCTTTGTAAGTTTCTGTGTCAAAAAAAAAAAAAAAGAAGAATTTCAGATAATGAAGAATATTCAGTATTGTAGAGGTGATTGTCCAGAGCCCTTCCCTGGAAATCCCAATGAGTACCTAGGAAGTTGGAAGTTAGCTTACTGAATTATAGGGTCATGCTGAACACCTAACTCCAGTCTATTTTTCTAAAACAAATACAAATACCACCATCACTTTACTTTGCTAATGAAACTTCGGTATGTCAACATAAATATTCTATGCAGAAAGCTTAGTACTGATTTCTGATTTCATAAAACAAGTCTCCCTGCCCTACACCTCCTGGGTGGATTTAGTGGGTGGTGTTTTGGTGACTTAGTCAGCTTTCATAGTTGGGTGGGAGAGATGTCTCTTGGACATATTGTAGGCATTACATGTTTTGAGTTTAATTTTTATTCTGAAAATTGCAATAAATTCAAAATAGATAAATAGTAAGATTTTAATACAAACATGAAAACAAGTATAAAAACAATTGCTTGAAGTGTTTTAGGGATAATTGAGAGTCTTGTGGTTTTAAGTACCAGTAAAGCCTTGTGTTCCCTTCAAGAACAATTGTGAGCGTTTACAGGCATCCGCCATGCACAAAGAACCATTAGAAACATCAAAGAAACATTAGCTCTCATCACATGGAGACTGTGAATTCTGAAATGCTCAAATAACTTTAATTAACCAAAAATGGCATATGCTGTAAATACAACAGAGAGAGAGAGAGAGAGAGAGAGAGAGAAAGAATACATGCATGAAGATATACATTTCTTGGGATGTAACAAAGTGTATGTAGCAAAAGTCTGTTTGCTTCTAACCAGAAACACAGTAACTGCTAGATGACATTTAATTATTTCAAGTCAAAGTCAGCTTAGCATTGAAAGGTCTTCTTGTTTTTGGAGATTTATTTTTATTTATTTGAGGGGGAGGGGAAGAGAGAAAGCAAATACACGGTGCACATGGGGGGGTCAGAGGACAGCTTTGCAGGAGTAGTTTTCCTCCTTGCTTCTGAGATTGCCTCGTTTCTACTGCTGCACCAAGTCCTTGAGCTTCCAGACAGTCCTCCTGTCTCCACACCATGTGACTGTAGGAGTTCTTAAGACGGCATATGTGAGCACATCTGAAGTGGTTTTTTTCTCCCGCCATGGGATCCAGGGACTGTGCTGAGGTCGTCAGGCCTGCATAGAAAATGCGTCTACGCTTCTACTTGCTATCTACTTTGTTGGCCCAGAAATGTATTCTTAAAATATGAAATAACCCTTTCTATTCTTGGAATAGCTCGTGGCAGCGCTGAGAGAAGTCAAATACCTTTTGATGCTGAAGAAGTCTGACATACCAGATTCAGCTTTAGGCATTTTCCAGAAAAGGAACATTATTTTAAAGGTTTGTGGCTTTTGATAGTTGGTATCTTTGAGATAAAAATATTTTGGATTTTATTTCTTGGTTTGGAGACCTGTGGCATTTGATCCTTCTCAGATGGAGGCCTTACCATATCTGGCTCTTTTTGTTTTGTGTCTTCTTGCTTGCTTGGTTTGTCTTGCTCAGTACATTGGGAACCTTGAGCTCCTTGTACAAGGCTACAATAAGCTGAAACAGACCCTTCTGGAAGTGGAATACCCTCTCATTGAGGATGAGCTTGGAACCATTGATGAGCAGCTCAGGGTGGCTGCCACCTGGCTGACATGGCAAGATGACTTCTGGGTCTACATGGAGAAGGTGCAGGTGGCCACTGCTGAGCTGGAGTGCAGAGTGTCACAGACTCAGAGCAACATGCGAACAATCCAGCAAACCATGCAGGCCTGGGCTGAGTGGCCACTGCTGTCCCGGAGGGAGACCAGAAGAGAGGCTGCCTTGACCTTGGATGACAAGGGGGATATGTTTGCTAAAAAATACAAGCTGATCCGAGAAGATGGTTGCAAGATACACAACCTGGTAGAGGTAATGGCTTCCAACATTTCAATGTATAGAGGGTTTTTTATTTGGTAAAGAGCCGCAAATGCTGAACTTAATGTTGTAAATCAAGCCTGAGGGGGTTGATAGATGGTTTGGGTTGAATTTAAGGTGAAAGGATTTGTGTTATTCTCCTATGGTTTGTGTAGCCTCCACTCCTCGTTCCTAAGGGAGAAATGTGACTATGAGGCATAATGACCAAACTGAAAAGATAGAGATGGGATCCTTGTTTGTCCCAGCTGATTCCATTGGTTGCAATTTAATTCTACCATTTGATTGGTTGGTGTCAGCCACCATATTTTTATGATCTCCTAAGGAAAGCAACAGTCATTACTTTGCTCTTAAAAAAATACATTTGGGTTTCTTGGAGCTAGAGAGATGGCTCGGAGGTTAAGAGCACTTTCTGTTCTTGTAGAGGACCTGGATTCCATTCTCAGTTTCACATAACAGCTCATAACAATCTGTAACTTCAGTTACAGGCAACCTAATACATTCTTCTAACCTTTGTGGGCACAAAGCACATGTAATATAAATAATTCTGTGAGTGTGTGTGTGTGTGTGTGTGTGTGTGTGTGTGTGTGTGTGTATGTATGTATGTATTTGGGCCTTTCAAATTACCAACAAGCAGTCTTCTAAGGTAAACAATTGAAGAAACAAAATAAAATAAAACCAAAGGGAGAAGCAAGAATTAAAAGCAAGTAAGTTGAGAGAAGACCCATCAGACACTGTATCATGGAGCTGATGCTCTGGTCAGGGACAAAAGCAAGAGAAAATAAGTAACTATTATGTCAGTTACAACTAAGACAGTCATGTAAAACAGCAGGGATTATGGGCTAGGAACAGAGGCAGGGACAAGAAAGCTAAGCTTTAAGTGGAGACATTAGGAGCCCTCTTCACTAACGGAGAAGTCCTGCAGAAGGCTGAGGGGAATAAGTAACAAAGGAGCCTAAGATCTGAGGTGTAGCAACCTGGCCAACCCAAGGATCACTCACTGTGAAGGTCAGCATCACTGATAAGGAATGTACGTGAGGAACGGTGCTAGGGATAACATTTAGAGTGGACCATGTGCACATATCACAGACTTGGTAGCTATGGCGAAGCTTTGACCTGACGGGAAGACAGCAGTCAGAGACTCTGCTCAAAGCTGCTTCTGTTGAGGGTAAGCTGCAAGAAGGCAGGAAGCAGGAGACAGAGCTAGTCAGAAGCATCATGATCCAGTGAGAAATGGTTTAACCTAGGTCATGGGGGATTGATCAAGAGTGGCATGAAATAAAAGAGGAAACCAAACTCAACAGAAGCAACCGCTCTCCATGGGAGGGGAGGCTGTGCATCATGGAGCATGGGGCTCTGGTGTTTTGTAGAATTTGAATGGGGGCATGCCTATCAGGGAGGGAGTCCACTGAAAAATGTATTGTCCTTAGTTCTGCCCATGCAGTTTTACATAGGAACTGTCTGTGTTGACAAATATCCTTGAGTATGGAGGCCTCCATGTCAAGATTTGCCAGAGATAATTTTACAGTTTAGTAATGATGAAGCTTGGATATATTTTGAAGGAAATGCCAATGAGACATGTTATAGGGAGTGAGAGAAATCAAGGTTTTAAGTCTGAGCAGATTGACAAATGAGGTCTCTGATAAGGGGAGAAGATATTGAAACAGGCTTTGTGGAGGAAGAAACAGGATTTGGACTGGAGAGTGTCAGTCAAAGATGGTTCTCAAAGATTTTGATACAGCATTGGAAGTGTCTTGTGTTTAAGGCACAAGTCCAGGAGACTAACACAGAATAAACAAAAAATATGTATGTATGTATATATGTACACATGTATGTATGTATACACATATAATATATATTCATTGAACAAGAATAAATAGGAATTGATTGTAGATGTGGAAGAGGTCCTTGCAGTACTCCATGAGGTTAGGAAAGGAGGAGGATTCCTTTTGCAAGGAGACAGTGATACTCTGAAAAGAACAGAGTGGGAGGAGCTCACCTTTGTTCCATTCCATACTTAGGACCTAGAAATGAAGGCCAGAGTTGAACACGAACTGGGCAAAGTAGAAACCATTGGTAACCTTGGCAAAGAGGCTTGATAGTGTAAGCCTCGTTGGAAGTAGGTTGGGTAGAGAATGGTAGAAATGGACATCCCCATGCAGATGGTTCTAGAAAGAACCTGCTTTTCCCAAAATGTGTAAAAGCTCATCTCTTCTGCAAATCTCAGCAGTGAAGCAAAGTGATTCTGGTGTGACTGATGTATCTGAGAAGCTCTGTACTGGGGATAGGAGAGGATGGTGATTTCTAGACCTGCACAGCTGCTGGGAGAGGATGGTGATTTCCGGTCCTGCACTGCTGCTGGCTTCCACCAGTATGACCTTAAATATGTTCGGAGCCTTTGTTTTTTCATATCTTCCATAGGAGGCTGAACAAGATGGTCTTTCCGATTTTCCCCTCTTTCTCTTGTATTTATCCTTTTGCCTTCTAGTGACCACAAAAGAAAAGGCTGACTTTCAGGTTCCCAGGATGTGTGCTGCATGCACACAGGTTACAAATGTGGATGTTGCAGATACAGGGCAGGAAACACAACATACCCAAGAGAAGTAGCCCTTACATTCAAGGACAGCAAACCTATAGGATTCCCATTCCCACCTTGGTAATATTCTAATGTCCCAGAATAATGTCCTCAGAAGGACATAAGGAAATCTCTTTATTTACATAAGAGCCCTAGAGAGCAAAATTTGAGACAGAACAAGAACTAGAACCTGGGGCATAATATTTGGGAACTAGTATATTTCTTGCCTGTGTTTGAAGATAGCAATTTTCATGTTGATCTTTCTTATAAAGGATACTTTTTGAACACATGTGGTATGTGAACTTAATGCTATACTATTATAAATTCCTGCAGCAGTATTTGCCTTCTACCCCAAGGTTCTAGAGCTTCAGATTTGAATATTTCAGTGCCATTCACAAAAATGCAATCCTTTCTTCAATGTGGTGAGTTTCCCCTTTACGTTGGTCATCATTAACCCCAACCCTCTAATGCTTTGTTTTTAGGAGAATCGGAAGCTCTTCAGAGCTGATCCTTCCCTGGATTCCTGGAAAATTTATGTGGAATTCATTGATGACATTGTGGTAGAAGGCTTCTTTCAGGCCATCTTGCATGACCTGGACTTCTTCCTGAGGAACACAGAGAAACAGTTAAAACCCGCACCATTTTTTCAAGCACAAATGCTCTTAATGCCCCCAGAGATTGTGTTCAAGCCCCCTTTAGAAAGAGAGGCTGGGGACGGCTTCTACGATTTGGTGGAGGAAATGTTGTGTGGCAGCTTCAGAGTGTCTGCCCAGATGGGGCGTGTGGCGGCACACCTGGACATCGCAGACTACCAGGTAATCTCTCAGGAACCAGTCTGGGATAATGAGGAGTCTCAGAAAGATGCCAGTAAAAGCAACATGTGTCTTTTAAATTTTTTATTTTATTTTTCTTTTGTTGAGTATTCTCCCTTGAAAAATTACCTGGGGTAATGTTATGGTAAGAATTCTTTCATTAAGAACACATTTGGTTTCCTCTCATTTAGAATGATATGGATAACATGTTAGGCCTGGCAGAGGTCCGGCAGGAAATAATGAATAGAGTTGCTGATGTCATCAGCAAAGTCTTGGAGTTCAGAAGTTCTCTGGAGACCTACTCTTACCTCTGGGTGGATGACCGGGTAGAGATTCTAAGGCAGTTCCTCCTGTACGGTCATGCTGTGCCATCTGAGGAAATGGACGTTCCTGCAAGCGAAGACATCCTGCAGCCACCAACACTAGAACAATTCAAAGAACAGGCAAGGCAACACCTTAGAATTTAGTTCTGCTAACTGGCTTTCCGTGCTGTTGCTATATAGCTATTTATTTCCTAATCTTACAGATTGACATTTATGAGGCTTTGTATGTTCAGATGAGCAAGTTCGATGACTTCCGAGTGTTTAACAGTTGGTTCAAGGTAGACATGAGACCTTTCAAGTTGAGCCTGCTCAACGTGATCAAGAAGTGGAGCTGGATGTTTCAAGAGCATCTGCTGAGATTTGTCGTCGACAGGTAGCCTTGACCTCTGTGTTTCAAATGGTACTAGCCCTTAAAAAAGTTGGCTGGTGGGTTGTGAAGATGACTCAGTCAATGGCCTTGTCATGTAAGAGTGAGGATCAGAGTTCAATCTCCTGTACCTACGTAAGCACTGGGTGTGGTGGAATATGCTTTTAATCCCAGAGGTGGGAAGGTGGAGACAGATTCCCTGGGGTTTGCCAGCCAGCCAGCCTAAACCAGCATGCTCCAGGTTCAGTGAGAGACCCTGACTCAAAACAAAAATAAGTTGTGTGGTATCTCAAGAATGACACCTGAAGTTGCCCTCTGCCTATGTATGTATACCCACAGCTGACTGATTTGTAGTTAACAAATTAATTCCAAGAGTATTTGTCTTGCTAACATTAGAGTAGGTTTAGCAAACACTGTTTATACATAATAAAAATAATATTCCATCAAGCCTTGTAATATTCATACATGAGTGAACTTAAAAACCTTTTGTCTGGTGAAAGAAAGCAAATGCAGTAGGTAATAAACAGTATTACTCCATTATATAAAGTATCATTGTAAGTAAACACAGAGACAGAGACTGGTAAGCAGTTGCCAAGGGTGAGAGAATAGGTCTTAGCATGGTGTGGAAGAGGAATGTGGGAAATGACATGTAAGGGATGCTTACATCTGGTCATGGATACTTGCTCGTTCTGTCTTCCTGCTAGAATGAATAGTTCTGCTTTGAAATGTGTGATTAAGACGTTCTCATTAACTTATATCCATACACATGTACATGTTCACTACAGTCTGAGTGAGCTTCAAGGATTCATCAAGCAGACAAATGCAGGACTTCAGAGACAGCTTCATGAGGGCGATCACGATGGCTTAGTTGACATCATGGGTCACCTTCTGGCTATAAGAAGCAGACAGAGAGTTACCGATGAGCTCTTCGAACCTCTGAAAGAAACCATCACACTTCTGGAAAGCTATGGCCAGAAGATGCCTGAGCAAGTCTATGCCCAACTGGAGGTAAGTGCCCGTGAAAAACGCACAGTTGCCAGCCGCCGAGTGACTCCTTCAGCCAGATACTTGACACACACTCTTGTCACAGTATGAACTGTAGACGCAAACAGTGTTTTCATGGTACAGGTAAAATTCCTGAAGCTGAAAAAGATTAATTTTTCCAGGTCGTAGAGGTATATAAAGCCAGCCAACATTCATCTCTGTCCACTGTGGCACCATCATCCCAGTGACTAGGTGGTTGACGACCTCCCAGTGTTACCATCATTTTCTTGTGTGCAGAGCAACCATATCTTTACTCTTCTGTTTCCCCAGTTGTCTGCAATCTGAGAAGCGTTCTAGGCTTGGAAATATGGCGAGGATGTTATGATAAAGAGTAAAAATGTGGAGTCTGGTCTGGATGGGGAAATCTCTGTGTTTTCTGGTCAGATTTCTGGTTCACACTGCATGGACTCTAGAATCATTTGGTTGCTGGTGTGTGCCAGCGTATGAACAAGGTCTGTTTCATTTTAACTGAATTTATGAGCAAAAGACAAACCTTACAGTTGAGCCCCTGCTGCTGTGCATATTGGGGTTCTGTGGATGGTTGAGTGAGGGTAGGCTTACGATGACCTTTGTAAATGTAACCAGTGGGTGCATCAGCCAGAGCTTGCATTGACTTCTGTTCATCTAGTTTAATAGTGGTCAGAGCATATAACTCAAATTCAGATTAGTGTGTACATGTGAGTTTCTATGTGTGCAGAGGCCAAAGGAGGGCATTGAGTGACCTGCTCTTTCCTTCAGTACCCTGAGATCTGGTCTTTCACTAAACCCAGAGCTAGACTGACAGCCAGCAAGCTCCCCTAATCCCACTGTCTCTGCCTCCCATAGCTATGGGCTTACAGTATGCATGTACCACTCAGAGATTTTTAAATGGGTCTTAGAGTATGGACCTGGGTCCTTATGCTTATCCAGCAAGCTCTCACAAGCACTGAGTTATGTCTCCAGCTACAAATTCTGGTTTTCAGTACTGTGAAATACTGTGAAATCGGCTCTCATTTATCTGCCTTGCCAAACCAGGTAATACTTGGAGTCCATTTCCTTTTTATTAAAATATTTCATGTGAGGATTTTTGTTTTAAATTATTGCTTTATTTGTCTGTTTTTTATATTTCCAACTTATTTTTGGTTATTTCTTTCTTATTCAGAAGAACTTGGCAACTAAGCTAAGATGAAAGTAGTATTTTGAATGTACATTTCAGTGGAATTTGGTGCAATACAGTGTGGTATAATCATCACTTCTGCTCAGTGCCACAGTTGTTCTCTTCCTCGAGCCAAGCCCTGTTCTTCAACCCATGACAACCCTTTTTTCTGTGGATTTATTTATTCTAGGTCATACAAGGCATAGCCTGTGGTATTTGACTTCACCTGATGTAATGTTCTTGAAGCCTACTCACTTTGTAACATTATCCATATTTTGTCCCTTTTTCTGGCTAAATGATGTTCCATTGTAAGCCTATACTGCACTGTTTACGTCCCTCTGTTCATGTGTATAAGACTTGCCTCCACCTTAGCTAGTGTGAGTTGTTTTGCTTTGAACATCGATGCATGGATATTTGAATATCTGTTTTTACTTCTGTATGGTGTGTACATAGGAGTGGACTTGCTGGGCCATATGTTAGTTTTATCCATGACTTTTTGAAGAATTGCTAGGTTGGTTTTGACACTGGTGATACACACACACACACACACAGCATAACAGGATAAAATGCAACAATGTATTATTACAAGTGCTCTCTGACAGGAAAGGGCACAGAGACCTACTGTATATGAATCATTCTGTATTATATGAAAGTATTCTTAAGGTGCTAGATTTGGCAAGGTGGCAAACTGAGCAGACAGCTGCAGAACAACATGGAGAAACCAAATAACTACAGTAGCATCTGCTACAAAGATCATTGTATTTACTTGGTTTTTACATTTTTTTCCTCCAATGTATGTCAGAGAATGGTGCATATCTGGAGGTCAGAGGACAACTTTCATGATTTGGTTCTCTACTTCTATCATGTGGGTCCTGGGGATCAAACTCAGTCTTGGTGACACTTTACCCTCTAACCCACCTCACTGCCCCAGTAATTCTTGAAGATGATTTTAGGTGTTCATTGAGTCAGATCTTGGACCTTGCCATGGATCTCACAGAGACGCCAGTTATGACATAATTCATCAATGAGGGAAACTATCCATTTCCTCCAGGATTTATAGTATGAATTTGTGAACATTTGACTCACTCAAGGTTTGATTATATTGAAAGTATTAGACTTTCAGTGTTATAGAAGCAGGCTACTGATAGGCTAATTAGGAGAAAATAAGTTGAGGTTTAACTTTAACTAAATAACTTTGGCAGTTTGGGACCTATCTCTCTCTCTCTCTCTCTCTCTCTCTCTCTCTCTCTCTCTCTCTATCTATCTATCTAATGTGCTTGTGTTCTTAAGAGTTTCAGTGTCATTCCAAGTTCATGGACCTTTACCTCCAGAAAGGTGACCTTTATGTGCTGTAGTCCTCTATGTGCAGTAGTTCTCTATGTGCAGTAGGCCTCTATGTGCGGTAGTCCTCTATGTGCTGTAGGCTTCTACATGCAGTACTCCTCTATTTGTAGGACTCCTTCAGTCTGTTCTCTCCTTGGCATTTCTGTTCTCATTTTAATTCAGTCCTTACTATCCCCCAACCCAGATAACAGTAGATAACTGCTTAGTCTACCTCATCCCTTCTCATACCCTGCCTACAGTCTACTCTGCAGTAACACTGAGGTTCTAATCCCAGGTCTTATTAACCCCATCTCTCCCAGCCCTCATCCACTGTGCCTCACATTCAGTTACCTCCTTCCTGAGTTGGATCCTCTCCATCAGACTTTTGACATTATCTGATCTTTTTGTTTTTAAGAAAATGTATTCACATCAAGTAAAAGGTTGTTTAGAACCTACAAACACATGGCAGTTCTGCCATGTTTAGGGAAGGTAAAGGGCCTGAGCTGTCTCCTATAACCCTCCCTAGCTTCCTGGCTATGGCTTCTGATGGGATCCTGAGTAATACTGAATTTGGGTTGTGTTCTTGTTATTGTTTGAGATATGGCCTCACAGACCCCAGTTGGGCCTCAAACTTGCTATGTTGCTAAGGTTCATCATGAATTTCTTTCATCCCCATTCCTGGCTTCTACCTCCTGAGTCATTGGGATTATAGGCAAGCAACATCATGCTAGGGAAAGAACATAGAACCATGTGATGCAGGATGAGAGGAGGCAAAAGATAAGCAACATGTTTTAGATCCGAAGTCTACTGGTCCCTGAGTTGAAGGGGTTCCTGTCAGGACACTATATAGCTTTATAACTGTGTTGACCTGTGACTGGTTGGTTTGCTGAGGAACATTTGTACAGTATGCCATGTGAAGTAGCCCTGGGCATCCCTTTTTTCGTTTTCTTTTACAGTCTCTATGCTAATTAAAGTCAAAGGATGTGTGTAACCTCTGGAGTAACTTCTCCACACATGTACTGCATGTACTTAGCACAGTGCCTTCCTCATAATCTACAGTTTATCGATTGTTCATCAGAGGGTTTCAAAGTAGTTTGTAGAGCCTTTGAATTTCACAGTTCAGCTCAACGAGTAATATCCACATCACGGTGCGTGGCTTTGTATGGCAAAACAAGTTCAGTGTCCTTGGACACAGGCATGCATGCTTCTCCGTGGCAACTACACATCATGGCTCTTCAAGAAAACCAAAAGGTCCGTTGCTCTTTACCTGTTTTCACTGTAAGCAGGGAAAGCAGAGTGGAGGTGGTACCTCAACTGTTTATGCTGGCTTTGCTGAGCATCAAGTAAGGATTGACCTTCCCTTCCCCTTTGCCTCTTAAATTCCTTCAAAAATTACTCCTTGCCAAACATGGACCAACTTGAATACTAAAACTCACCATCATGAGCCAGTTCATACCCTGTAAGTCTTGACAAGTGGAAGAAATAGAGTCATACTGTAGCTTTTCCCTACCTAGACCAAAGGTTCAAAGCAAGCTCTTTTTGCTAACTTTTAAAAATAAACTTACTAAATTGCTAAAGACACCTGACTTATGTTTTTGTATTTATAAACCAGTAAAGTTATGCCCAGTGCACTTTAACTGTGTATATGCATGCACGTGTGTGTGTGTGTGTGTTGTGTGTATACACTTGTGTATCTGGGTACATATATGCATATCTTTTCACATGCATGTAGAAGTCACATTTTAATGATGCATATTTTTCTTAATCATATTTTTTGAAAGTAGGTCTCTCACTGAACCTAACGTTCATCCATTTGGCTAGTTGGCTAGCAAGTCCCAGGAATTCTCATGTCTTGGTACCCTCCCCTTCTCTCCACCCTCCCCAGGATTACAGGTCTACAGTCACAGCTAGCTGAAAATCAGAACTCAGGAACTTGCCCAGCAAGTACTTTACTGGCTGAGATCCCATCCCCCTCCAACCCCCCCCCCAACTCTTTAATTTTATTCCCATAACAGCAAAGTGATTTGAAAATTAGTCTGTATTTTGAAAATATTTCTGCCAATTCTAACATAAAAGCAACTCTGGTGCCTGAATGGGAGATACCCTGACTCTAACCCCCTTTATAGCTATACCATAATCTTTTTTTTATTTACACAGGTTACTTCTAAAAGATGTCCTGGATCAGATCAAAGAAATAAGAATTGTTTGACCTCATGTGGTTGAGTTGTTTCAGGAACTGAAGTGATGTCCATTGCATCTTTGCATAGGAATTACCTGAAAGATGGGAAAACACCAAGAAGATCGCAGCCATGGTCAGACATGAGGTCTCGCCACTCCAAAATGCAGAGGTCGCTCTTATAAGGAAAAAATGTATTTTGTTTGACGTGAGTTGGTCATTGGGTTTATGTTGGTTTATTTTTAAGGAAAGCTTGACAACGATAATTAAAGTTATCTAATTGGCATTCACTTTTGTGCCTGATCAGGAAAAGCAAGCAGAATTCAGAGAGAGATTCAGAAGCTATGCCCCTCTTGGATATAAGGCAGAGAATCCATATTCAGTGCTTGATAAGGTAAGTCGTTCTCACCTGTATCATGTGCATAACAGTAGCCATATTAGAAAGGGAGTTTTCTTTTTCCTTTGTTAGAATGTTTTAAATTGTGTTTCCTCCGAACACCACCATAATCACATGAGTGAAAATGACACAGAGACAGTGTGAACTCCTACCATATGTCAAGAATGATATTAAGCCAGCCTTGGTGGCACAGGCCTAGAATCCTGGCTGCTTGTGAGACTGAGGCAGGATCACAAAATCCAAGGCTTGCCTAGATACAGAGTGAGTTTAAGGCTGGACTGAGTAATTTGGTTATATCCAATCTCAAAACGAAAAGAGAGGACATGGATATAGATTGGTGTAGAGGGAGCTTACCTAGTTTCTTGGAGAGGCCTTGAGTTCAATTTCTAATAAACATATGAGCAGACAAATGCTTGTGTGCAGATGGACTGTGGTACCACACACACACACACACACACACACACACACACACACACACACACGAGGTAAAGAGGAGATTAAAAAAAGAACCTTTAAAAGCATATTATATTTTAATTACCACTGTAGATCTATGGATAGCTTCAGTTTTTCTCCTTTTTTTTTTAAGATTTATTTATTTATTATATGTAAGTACACTGTAGCTGTCTATAGACACACCAGAAGAGGGCATCAGATCTCATTACAGATGGTTGTGAGCCACCATGTGGTTGCTGGGATTTGAACTCAGGACCTTTGGAAGAGCAGGCAGTGCTCTTAACCACTGAGCCATCTCTCCAGCCCCCAGTTTTTCTCCTTTTAAATAAAGAAAATCAGCATATAATTTTCTGATTTCACTTCATAAATTTTCAGAAATGGGATTACAACTTTAGCTATCTAAATCATTTTAAAGAAATTATCAATTCTAACAATGATGCTGCTTCCAAAGTGATCATTTTCTCCTATGTTTTCTAGTGTAGAGACTGGTGCAGGGCCTTTGAACTCTACTCAGTTAAATGCTCGACCAATGATCTGCTCCACCTCCAGCCACCCACTGAGTGTAGCGGTAATCACAGGAAAGCTCGTAAGCCTGGTGTAAATATTGCTGAGTCATCCAGTGTTTGTTTGTTTTTCATGAGTTACTTTATTATAAGAATTAATTTAAACCCACGTATGATTCATAGGAGAGTTGATTCTTTGTGTTAGAAAATTACTTCAGGATCTTAACCTAGCAGTCCAAATGGTAGAAAAATGACCCCCTGAGGGTGAGAATGTCCCCATCCGGGTGCTGTTATCCTTCTGGGTTCTCCTTTGGGCCCTACCTTTATACTTGGCACAGTATTTCCCCTTGGAATGGTGTCCAAATTGACATAGCGCTTACCCCATTTTCCCAATCTGGCTTTGAATTGAGACTTAATTGCTTTCAACCCTGTTCAGAAAACACTGCTCTGTAGTCTTCTCTTTCATTTGGCTGAAGAACATTAGTTTATATTCCTTGAAAAGGAGTGAGTTAGCATATGTTAATAAAGGATTGTTAAAAGACTATATCTAAACTCCAGGTGGTCTAAACAGATTGTGGGTGGGAAATTTTTTTTTTTACTTGACTCACCAATATGCTGTCTGCAAACATTTATGACAGATATGTATTGAATCTCGCCACTTCCACACATGCTGTTGCAGCTTATAGTTGCATCTTTAAAAGTTAGAGGTGCTCATCCTCTGCCTTCCAGGACATGTAGCAGATACTTCAAACAGGATGGAGTTGTTACCTTTTTCTTGTTATTCTCTGGGTGGGCTTGTTTGGCTTGTAAATCCAGTACTTTGAGAATTAGGTTCAATCAGAGGTATGGGTATTCTTGTTCTGCAGTGACACTGGAAGATATACTCCAGTCGTTTCATCCCACAAGTAGAAGTCACTGACCTTCCAGGAACAAGGCGGGTGATGGACTATGATAGAGTCCTTCATTCCTTCTTCTTCCCTCCCTCCCTCCCTCTCTTTTTTCCTTCCTTTCTTCCTTCCTTCCACTCTTTCTGTGTAGAATTCCATAGTAAATTGCTGAGGTTTGTTCAGAGCTAAAAATGGGATACACATAATAAGGATATTATTCAAGATAAAAGGCTGTTGGCTTTGGAGAATATGCAGACTGTGTAGAGGTCTCTATGTCTAAAAGATATTGGATGTATCCCAGATGTACACTTGTACATTTGGTGCTGTGCTCAGAGTGAGCACAGCAGGATAGAGTATTTGAAAGGAGGTTGAAAGTAGAGGCAGACACCAAAGCTATGCTGCTGTAGGGACTCATGGGCATACTGGCACATACCGGAAGCCTTAAGTTTTGAGATGGATACTTTTGCCACAAGTAGATGCTTATATCAAAACAGATGATCACAGGCTCACTGAGATAGGTCTAAGAAAGTCCAAAATCTACAACCTATATGGGGAGCCTCTGAGATTCCTGTTAACCTTTGCTAAGCCTCAGAGTAAGATGGAGGAAGAGTAAAGGGGTCCTTTGGGAATCTATAATATGAGCCTATTGTCAGAAGCACCAGAGGTTCTCTTTATTCTGCCCAGGGATTAAGGAATTTCCAAGGGCAGAAACAGAAGTGGTCATAAGTAGCTCTTTTTAGAACCCAGTAGAAGATAATTCAAATATCTGGAAAACATGGTCCCAATCTTGATCTAGCGTCCTCATGGGAGCACCAAACAATGCTAGTCAGATACGAGGATACCAGTGAGTAGTAATCAATGCCTAACCATCATATCTGGGAGTCAGCAGGAACCCCAGATGCAGAGTCATGTAAAGACCTTCAAATACTAGAAAAAAAAATGACCACACTGGAAAAGAAATGAGCAGCATTCAGTTTTGAGTCTATCAAAAATGTTCAGTTGGATCTGGAAAAGTACCAGTTACTTAAGGAAATGGAAATTATGGTTGTCTAAGACATACAACTCAGTAGATAGGAGAACGAGCTCGTTACGTTTGGAAAAAAAAAGATCAAGTGCATGTTACATTGGAAGAAATGACTCGGGATACAGAAAATAGATGTAAGGAAATGGGGAATAGAGACAAAATATAGGAGAAGAAATTCTGATGTACCTAACTCCTATGTCCTAGAAAGCAGAATAAACAAAATGATAGATAGATAGATAGATAGATAGATAGATAGATAGATAGATAGATAGATAGATAGATAGATAGATAGATCGAGGCTTCTCAAGAGCATGAATCCATGGCTTCAAGAAGCTGAGTGAATCCCAATCGGGATAAGTGGAAGTCTGTCTAGCTTCATCAAAGTGAACCGCAGAATATCAAAGGTGACCAAATAAAAACAGACAGAATTAGTAGTGTCAAGAAGGCAAGAACATCTCTCAGCAACAACGGAAACCAGAGGCCTCTGGTGACACCTTCCAAATCCCAAGTAGGAATAAAATCCAGGCATGGTGGATTGTGTAACATTGGCATGAACACAGTGCCCAAGAACCTTTGCCTACAGAAAAGGGGACAGCAAAGTGAAATGTCACTTTAGGACAGAGCCACGTGCCAGACCTCGGGAGGAGTGACCAGAGTGACAACTGCACTGCCCATGGTCTGGGAACAAGTACAGAAAGAACAGGAACTTGTGGCCACAGAGTACATTAGCACAGAACTTGAAAGCTTGAGCACAAAATGCATACCTTTTTCATATAGATTTTTTTTTCCAGAAATAAGTCTATATGGTATTTTTCTCACGGTTGTAATAAACTATTTTGGCAGGATTAATTTAAGGAGGGGTTTGTTTTGACTCACAGTCTGATGGTCCATAGTGATGGTCACACTGGCAGGAGTATGAGGTGATGTCTTGGTGCAGCAACCATTGGGACACACAACGGTGTCAATGCTGCTGACCCAGCTCACATTCTCCTTTTCATGCAGCCCATGGAACAGCGCCATCCACATTTAGAGTAGGCCTTTTAACCTCATCCCATCTAGCAACTCAAGCCCAGAGTTTGTCTTCTAATTGATTATGGATCTTATCAGGTTGACAATACATCATGGTGACATAAGTATTAGTCAGCAGGAAGAGAAATAAAAAAAAAGTAATGATTAGAAAAAAAATAAGTAGCTATTTGTGGCTCATTCACATTGCATTAGGTATTGAAGATAACCTAGATATTTAAGTACATGGAAGGATGCACAGGTTAGGTCTTAGTTAGGGTTTTCCTGCTATGAACAGACACCATGACCAAGTCAAGTCTTATAATGACAACATTTAATTGGGGCTGACTTATAGGTTCATAGGTTCAGTCCATTATCATCAAGGTGGGAACATGGCAGCATCTAGCCAGGCAAGGTGCAAGGCTGCTAATGGAAGACCGACTTCCAGGCAGCTAGGATGAGGGTCTTAAGCCCATGCCTACAGTGACACACCTACTCCAACAAGGCCATACCTCCTAATAGTGCCACTCCCTGGGCCAAGCATATACAAACCATCACAGGTCATATGCAAATCTTATATAGGGGACTAAGCTTACTTGGATTTAAGTACTTAAGGCAGGGTCTTGGAATCACCTGTAGATTTGGAGGCACAAATATACCATACAAGTGGCTAATGGCAGTGTTCTGACATTTAAAAATCTCTAAGAGTACGTTAAGGTGGTCTCACCACATGCCAAAAAAAAGTGAATACCTATGTTAAGAAGATGCATATTTTAAAGCATGTCCATGAAAAACACATAAATATCTGCTTGTCAAAAAAGGTTAAAATTGATGGAACATTAAAAGATCCATCTTTGATTTTTTTTTTTATGTTAAAGAGCAAAAGGAAGAAAACTAAAGAAATTTTGTTGTTGGACCTTGGAAGGAGGGCAGAGGAAAATGTGAAACAGAAAGCGAAATTTTGCTTTGCAAAGTTAGCCACTTAGTGTCAAGTTGTAACCTGAGCAGAAGAGGAAAGAGGGGCTGCATATGGGGCGAGCATTGCAGACACAGCAGCAGGAAGGGCAAAGAGACTATGGGTGGCCACACTTCCTTTCAGCGCTCCTGTGTCCCTCAGTCTTCACATCGAGAACACACTGCCCTGTTAATAGAAAGTAAGAGTTTCTCATCATAAAAGGGGAAAACAAACTAGTTTCCACTAGATGCAAAGCATTAGTTTTTCTATGTGACAGGATAGTAGCTGAACCTTGGCAAAGGCGATTATTAGGTGAAATTCCAACACAGGTGTGTGTATGAATGAATTTACTAGGGGTGTTCTTGGGTATGTGCCTCCCCAGTGTGTGCATTCTTGAGTGTGTCCTGTACTATTGATCATTTGCAGAGTCATTTTGAAGTTAGAGAGGTTTCCTTTCTTTCTTTCTTTCTTTCTTTCTTTCTTTCTTTCTTTCTTTCTTTCTTTCTTTCTTCCTTCCTTCCTTCCTTCCTTCCTTCCTTCCTTCCTTCCTTCCTTCCTCCTTCCCAGTGTCCTACTCTGTGGGTCAGGCTGGTTTTGAACTCTCAGTGATCCACCTTCCTCAGCCTCTTGCATGCTGGGATCATAAGCATGATGCACTACTCACAGATAGAGGATTTTTCTTTCTTCTTTTTCTTTTTTCTTTTTCTTTTCTTTCTTTTCTTTCTTTCTTTCTTTCTTTCTTTCTTTCTTTCTTTCTTTCTTTCTTTTCTTTTCTTTTGGTGGTGGTTTTGTTTTTTTTTAAACCAAGAAATCAAAGAGAAGAGGAAGTTGGAATTGGGGGAGGACTTCCATGAGGGAATACTAGGAAGAAAGGAAGGGCTGACATTGGCTTGTAAAGTAAATAAACAAATATATTTTTTAAAAAAGTTAATTCCTGACATGGAATTTCCCTTGTCCTTGAGCAAAGTCTCAGCTGCACAATGAAACTAAGAAGTCAAAAGCCTTCTACCCTACAGTTTACCAATAATTACACGGCAGGGTTTTTAATTTAAATTTTCTTTTGAGACTCACAGTTTGAATATTGCAGTGGCAGAATCAGGGATGCTGGCTTCAGTGTGCAGGTGTGTTTTCTCCTCAGGCAAATCAGGAGCTCAGGGCTCTGGAGGAAGAGATGGGGCAGATGCAAAACTGTGCACGTCTCTTTGAGGTGACTCTTCCCGAGTACAAACAAATGAAACAGTGCCGCCATGAAATCCGCCTGCTCAAAGGGCTCTGGGATGTCATCATTTACGTTAGGGTAAGATGGATTTCTGGGCAGCACGGTCCTCCTTAGTAAGAGTTTTGAGTGAACATACAATGTTATTCGCTCTATTTGGGTTTCATGATGTCTTAAAGTATACACAGATTAGATTTTACTCCAGACCCCTAGCCTCAGAATTAAAGTTCATAGATCTCTGTTAATGAATGGTTCTGCTCAACTGTCAGTTGTTTCTATCTTTATTTAGTTCTGAGTAAAACCCTGTATAATGAGCTGGCTACCTCAGTTCCTTGGCAGTGTTATATAGAATATGAATTTAAAATTAACATATAAATCTGTGTTAGCTGTGGCTGACTGTGTATACAAACTCACACAGACAACCTGTTTGCATTTTCTAGATCTGCATATAAACTGACACGAACTGAAAATATTTAATTTGCTTGTTATTAACACTGAGAAGTTATATATAAAAGGTTTGAAAAAATATACATCCTGCATAAATTCCTTAAGTCAGTTGAAAGCCATGTAGAAATATATTAACAGGATGTGCAATATAAATAAATATATAAAATGTGACCAAAACTGGTTAATGAGATTTTTGTAATAATAAAGACTTTTGGCAGCAGTCTATTTTATATTGCATGTAGAATTTAGAAGCCTATTATTTAGTAATATGCTTATCAATTTATTCAAACTATAATGAAATGATGGTGACTGTGTGGAATTTATTACTGCTACTAGAAATTAATATATCATGGCGTTTTAGCCTTAAACCTGGCAAGTTTTGACAATTCTTTTGTTTTAGTGATGAGGAAGTTTTGACAAGCATAGTTAATATTTTAAAAAAAAATGTCTTTCCACTGGCTGAGAGAGTCCCTGCATGCCACCAGTTTGTACATTTTGCTGTGTAAGCCCATTTTCACCAAACGTTGACACTTTTATCTCCTTGTGCATTTTCAGAGAAGTATTGATAATTGGACTGAAACCCAGTGGAGACAGATTAACGTGGAACAGATGGACTCAGAGCTCAGAAGGTTTGCCAAGGCGAGTTGCATAACTGCCGGGCAGAGCCATTTATCTTTCTCAGTGCTCTCCTTCCGTCTTCCCCAGATTAGTATCGCGTGCATTGGGCTCTATTTCCTTATTTGCTTTAAGCAGAATGAGCCAAGATAGTATTTTTTTCCCACTCTCAGCCAGTTGTGCATCTCCCCAAGCCTGCCCTTCTATGAATGGGTTGATACAGCATATTAGTGCATGCTTTTAAGGGTTAGTAGGTGTATGGGAGACAGCCCTGGCTGCCAACTTGCTATGGCCATCCAGAGGAGAGAGTGAGTCTGTGGGCATCAGGTGTAGGGCTGTGGTTTAGGAGGAGCGGAGCCTCTGTTTCTTTCTTTAGCAATCATGGTGTTTTGTGCCTGAAAAGGCTGGCTTGGCTCTTGGGTTCACATCTGGACTTGCATGGACTATTACGACCCCAGAGGGTTATGCGTATACAGAGCTTTGCTTATGTGAACTTACTGCCTTGACTAGTTTTCATAGCTGCATGTGCCCTGAAGAGAGCAGAAATTCTTAGAGGAGGTCAAAGACCACAACAGCAGAGGGGAGTTAAAAATATCAGGACTTCCTGTCAGGGATGGGCTGGCAGACTCACTAGCATCAGAGGCTCCTGAGCGAAATCTGGGCAATATAAAGAAAGGAAGAAAGAAAGAGGGCAGGGAGGGAAGGGCAGGTGGGCTCTTCGCTTTCTGCTTTGCAACATCCTTGCCCCAGGTTAAGTTCTGTGCTCAGTTTGTTCTCCCTTATTGTCCCAGACTCAAACTCCCTGATCCTGGTGACAATCCTACTTCCACTGCGGACCTTTATTTTTAAAGTGATCAGCGCAATCTTTTACCCAGTTTTATGAGTTTTTATCATTGTTCCTTGGGCCAGGATGAAAGCTGAGTGGAGACTCTACGTAAAACGTCTTTAGGACATACAATAGTTAAGTTCCATGAGAAGGGGTACAAATAACATTTCAAGGTCCATCCAGATGAACTAAATATTCCATGGCAGTATCATTGATCTGATTTTACTTGCGTTACTAGAGGAAGCAAGGTTTTGTGCCTGCCTGTACCTTTCTGAATTTGATTTTCCATGGGATATCCAGTTAGCTCCCTGTTTAAGAAATTGTGGAACCTAGGTATCTTGTTCGTAGTAGATTCCTAATTTGGAGTGAGTGGAACCCTTTGCATTTCTCTAAGTCTGTTCATAGTCTAGACTATGGTTCTCGGCCTTCTTAATGCTGTGACCTTTTAATATAGTACCTCATGTTGTGTTGACCTTCAACTATAAAATTATTTTCATTGCTACTGCATAACTGTAATTTTGCTGCTGTCATGAGTTACAATGTAGATATCTATGATTGCCAGTGGTCTTAGGTGACCCTCATGAAAAAGTCATTCAGACCCAAAAAGGTTGTGACCCACAGGTTGAGAACCATTGATCTAGAGGCTCCAATGGCCTCTTTCTTGTATTTTTATTATTGTCTAAAGACAATAGTAGTTTTACAAAAATGTTTATTGTATATAGCCCAGGCTGGCCTTTTATCTAGCTTCACTGCTTTTCCTAAATCCGTGGATGGAGAAAGGTCTATGTATTTTCCCAAAGGAGATAAATTATGTCTGTAATATTGTTATGTATAGGAATCTGGGCCTTTCTCTTATATTTCTTTAGGAAATTTGGTCCCTGGACAAGGCCGTCCGTGTCTGGGATGCTTATTCGGGCCTGGAGGGCACTGTGAAGGACATGACAACCTCCCTGAGAGCCATTGCAGAGTTGCAGAACCCTGCCCTCAGGGACAGGCATTGGCAGCAGCTGATGAAGGCCATTGGGGTATGTACTGGGGTCACCTTCACGAGGTAGTAACTACTTAAGGTGTTACTCCTAGCTTGCCTCATTCGAGGATGCCACTGATCAAATGCATGAGGTCAGGTTCCTTAAGGACCAATGAATGACGGGTACCCAAGGAGCCTGCTGCTCACCCCAAGGACCAGTGAATGACAGGCACCCAAGAAGTTCCCTCCCTCACCCCCTTTATATCCTAACTGGCTGTGTGACCTCAAGAAAGTTGCTTCTATAGTTTGGGTTTATCTTTACTTTTATCGTGGAATCGATTCTGCCTGTTTCCAGAGAGGACAACAGCCTCCTGAAAACAGAGTGCTGTCCTTACAGGACTGTGATCAAGATGGTTTTTCTGTAGCCACCTAGTTGGACCCTTTATCATTTGTAAAAGACACGAGGTGACTTCAGGATATAGGAAGAACGAAATGCTTGTTAACCAAATCCTGGGTAAAGGGATGTGGGGAAAAGAATAGAGATGAATGTTGAGTTCTTTCACATGATGAACCCAAATAACTGCACAAGTAAGGGTAATTTTTGCCAGGCCACTAAGATTAAATTAGTGGTGAAACTAGGTCATATCATGAGTGATTGGAAATTATGTTCTGTGGCCGGGCACTTCAGGAAGAAAAGACAAATGGGCTGCCACCTGGTTCCTGGAGTTTCAAGCAGATTATAATAAATGAAGAGTGAGAGTCTTTATAGGCAAAGGCAATAGGAGACAGGCTGAAAATGGAAGGGTACAAAGCAGAAGACAGCCCTGTGTTTGAACGTGACGGAGACTTGGCCCCGAGATTCTGCAGATGTGACTGCAGATGAAGGCTCAGAGGCCATGTGCTGAGAGGGAATGACTATATTGCCACATTTTTCAGGAACCATCATTAAATAAAGTCTGCCTCTTTCTTCCTAATCAGGTCAGATTCTTAATAAATGACAACACAACACTGTCAGACCTGCTGGCAGTGCAGCTGCACCGGGTAGAAGATGACGTGAGAGACATTGTGGATAAGGCCGTGAAAGAGTTGGGCACAGAGAAGGTACCATCCTCAGGCACCAGTCTCTGCCATGGTGCCTGGCTTGTGCTTCTGCAGAGAAGCCCTTTGGATGAGTTCACTGACCTGGGAGTGTGGAAGCGTATATTCAAATTTTTCCTCTGCCACTGGGTGCCCCGGGCAGGATACAGGATTACTCAAAGGCATAGGATACCCAGCAGGACTGCAGGAGGGGCAGCCCTGGTGATGGCATAGGGGCCGACTGTGTATCCTCCTTTGCAGCAAGCACCACTCTTAAGTGCTGAGTTAACACAGTTGGCCTTTCATAATAGTAAGTAGTTATTATTTCTGGTGTATAGAAGGGGACACTGAAGCACAGGAAGGAAGGAACTTACCTAGGTTTGTTTAGGAGCCTGAGATTCACCTTCAGATCCTACCTTCACCTATCTCATGCTGACTAATGTATGTTCATATATTCATATTCAGATATTCATATCTGCCCCTGGTGTGGCCTTTTAAACCTTCTTGTACTTGTATCTCTTCAGGGAGTAGGATGTAAAACTCAGATCCAATAGAATAGTATTAGTGTACTAGTATTAGTCCTTTGCAGTGACAGCATTTACAGCCCAATCTTGTCACCATGAATCATCTAGAGAAAGAGAGTGAGGCCAGTCACATTTGAAAAATTATTGATGTTAATTTTAGTAATTTATAAATACATATTCATAATTTATAATTATAATTTATTTATAAATATTAGCATTAATACTAAGCTTTTTGGAATTCTAAGTCATGGCTGAGATATTGGCCCTAAATTTGATGTGGACACACTTTAATTAACGGGTCCTTCTAATTACTAGGTTATCACTGATGTCAGCCACACCTGGGAAGCCCTGGAATTTTCTTATGAGGCTCACCATAGAACAGGCACCCCACTGCTGAAGTCTGATGAACAGCTTTTTGAGACTCTAGAGCACAACCAGGTAACATAGATTTTTTAATAGATTTTAATTAACAATTTTAGACATTGATTTTTCAAAATCACATACAAAGTCGTATTCATTTGCTTACTGAGCACCTACTCATGCCAGGCTCCAGGTATGGGATCCTTTGGCATTCAAAGAATGAAGACCTGCTCTCAGGGGACTTGTAGTTCAGAAAGCAGATGACACAGGAGTCCTCTAGAATACTAAGGAGAGGCAAACAGACTCCTAGGAGACTAAGAGACAGATAGACTCCCAGAAGACTAGGGAGAGATAGACAAACTCCCAAAGACTCTCTCTGTCCCCCAAAGGAGAGATAATCAGATTCCTAGGAGACTTAAAAGACAGACAGACTCCTAGGAGAGTAAGGAGAGATAGACTGATGCCTAGGAGACTAAGGAGAGACAGACAGACTCTCAGAAGACTAAGGAAAGACAGACTGACTCCTAGAAGACTAAGGAGAGACAAGACAGTCAGACTCCTAGGAGATTAAGAATAGGCAGACTGACTCCTAGAAGTCTAAGAGAAGACATAGACTCTCCCACAAGACTATGGAGAGACAGACTCCTCAAAGGCTAATGAGATGCAGAGGCCTTCCAATTGGAGTGTGAGTGTATCAGGTTCCTTGGGAGGTGATGATGCCTAGTCTGACCTTAAAGGATAGACTAGCCAAAAAATGACCACCAGGAAAGGACAGCTATGTAGTGGGACAAATGGTGTTAGTTTTATCTGGGACATCAGAAAGCAGCCACCTCTCAAGGGCCAACTGTTTTGGATTCCTTGGAATATACCTTTTTATTTTCCCCAATGGGAGTAAGGAACAGTAAGCCTGGAGACACAGATGTGAACACAGAATATAAGGCTTAAGTTAAAAAGCTAAAGAGAAGGGCATCTCTTGAGACCTTTGTGAGAAGAAATGTAGATGAGAAGATCTGAGAAAGAAATGACTGTCACTGTGATAAGCCATAAACCTAGAGCCCGGGAGCACCAAGATTCTGGGCCAATTTGGTGTGAGCATCATTTCTATAAAGGCAAAAGTCAATCAGAGCCCAGCAAAGAGGCTTGGTGTAGCATGAGGGTTTGGAGGCCATTGTTGGTATCCAGTGAACTGGATAGGGAGAGAAAGGAGACATGGACCAGCACCTTGACGGAGGTGCATTTGGTGAACAACAGAATAGATGGGGAAGGGTAGGAGACTGAGCAGGAAATAAGTGAATAGGATATTGCATAGAAACCAAGGGTGGGATTTTGTTTCAAAGAGCAATTACATATATTAAACCCTTAGAGTAAAGTAGAACCAGAGGTCACTGTGCAGTAAAGTCCTGAGATTTCAAAGTGAGTATGTTGAGAAGTGACTGTCACACTGTTGCCTGCAAGTCTTGGTGACAAGATGGCTGTAGAGCATAGCAGTTGGATGAGAGGGAAGAGGAAACTATGGGAAGTTTTACTTTTTGAGATCTACATGCATACACACCTGCATGCAAGCGCTTTCTCTTTCTCTCTCTCTCTCTCTCTCTCTCTCTCTCTCTCTCTCTCACACACACACACACACACACACACACACACACATGCACATGCACACACACACACACACATCTCTCTGAAATGGTGAACAGGCAGAACCTAGGGACTAAGTGAGGAAAGAATACTTTAATTTTGAAAGCTGCCCTTAATACACATTTGGTGGTGGTTATTTTTATTCTTTTGTTTTTCCCCCAAGATAGAATTTCTCACCGGGGCTTGGGACTAGTTGGCTAGGCTTGGCTGGCCACTGAACCTTTGGGTTCTGCATGTCTCTGCTTATTTACATGCTGTGATATTACAAGTGTGTGCCACCATACTTAGCTTTCTTTATGTGGGAGCTTGTGGGAATGCAAACTCAGGTCCTTATGATCTCAAAACAAGTACTTTATGGACTGAGCTGTCTTCCCAACCACAATATAGATTTTGCTTACACAAAAGGGCGTGACCTTCTTATAGAAGACATGTTAAATACATCTCATTTCTTAGGTTGGATACGTCAGCAAGCTATACATTCTTTGGCTTATTTTGTAAAAGTTTGATAGAGCCTGTCTGGGTTCCTTGCAAGGTGCAAGAACTCAGAAGCAAGCAGGGCAGCCTTGACCCCGAGTCCCCTAGACATCCGCTGTCAAGTGCCTGACTGCCTTTTAGGTTCAGTTGCAGACTCTTCTTCAGAGCAAGTATGTGGAATACTTCATCGAACAAGTCCTAAGCTGGCAAAACAAGCTAAATGTAGCCGACACAGTTATCTTTACTTGGATGCAAGTCCAGCGAACCTGGTCTCACCTGGAAAGCATCTTTGTTTGTTCAGAAGATATTCGAGTCCAGCTTGTGGAAGATGCCAGAAGATTTGATGAAGTAGATGCTGAATTTAAGGTTTGTCAGAGACAGCCCTGTCCTGTTCTAGTAAAGGTTTCACAACATTCAAATCCATGTAAAACGCAACAGTTAAAAATCTATACCATGGTAGATTTATAAGATGCAATTTGTGCATTTCAGTACATAGGAATCAGAAATCTGAAATTTTATGTTTTTACAAATCTTACCATCTCTATATCAACTGCTCAAGGCTGTCATTGTGGCATGAAGATGCTATGAAGGCAAACAGGTATGATTGTTCAGCGAAGTTACACTAAAAATCACTGTTTTTTATACAGAAACAAGCATGGTACCAGGCATCCCTAGAGTCTCCTGAACACCATTCACTCACCTGTTGCACTCTGAAATTTTAAATCCTCTCTATGGAAGGAAAAGGGATGAATTTCTAATGCCTATGCTATACTTTTATTTAGGAGTTAATGTTCAAGACAGCCAAAATAAAAAATGTCTTAGAAGCAACATGCAGACCCCACCTCTATGAAAAACTTAAAGATTTTCAGCACAGGTAAGAAAGGAGGGGAGGAATCAGTTGATGCATGTTTCTTTCACATACTAATGATGTTTAACCACATGAAATAGAGGCCGCTCTGTGCTCTCTAGTTGCCTTGTGTGTATTAGGTCAGGTTCCTGATAGATAACTGATCAATTCATTCATTATATTCTTCTGCATATACTGTTTGAACACCTACTGTGTGTCAAAAGCCAGGACAGCTCTCACTTGTTCATAGTCCTTTAGTCAGTGTGTGTGTGTGTGTATGTGTACATATGTGTGTGTATGTATATGTTTGTGTATATGTATATGCATGTATATGTATATATTATATAATAAAGTATATTCCCATTCATTTCCCCTCATCTCACATATCATCTCATTGTTCCCCTCCTTTGTTATTTTTAGTAGTTTTGATTCCAGAATATCATTGAACTCATAAGGATCCTCCTGCCTCAGCACTTTCCAAGTGCTGCATTATAGATGTGAGCCTGCTTTTTATACTTTCTCTCAACTGTATATTACCCTTAGGAAACATCTCAACGCTTTCACAATCCTTTTCCTAAGGGCCATTTGCAAAGTCACATTAACATAAAATCCACAACAGCATCAACAAGAACATTCGGTCTTTTGCTTTGAAACGAGCAAAACAACCAATCAGACAAGATGCTTCCTGATAGGATGCAGTTGTTAGTATTTAGTCAATGGCTAGGACTTTGGATAATAATGTGGCAGCAGTTTTGGATCTCATGACTCCCCTGAATGCCAGAAAAAGTCAAAGTCACTTGTGTTTTATAGATATCCGTTGAGGATAGGCCTTTGCCCCAGTTGTAGCTTACTACTGAAACTTGTGCTATGGTTGAGCAATGTCAAATGCGGTCTTTGTCAAGAGAAGCAATGAGTATCATAAACCCAAGTCTGGTATTTAATAGTGCGGGAGTGTGTATGCGTGTCCCGCCCTTTCCCCTGCCTGGTCATGTCCTGTTTGTAAGCAGGATGTTGAAGGTGGAGGTGGGAAGCTGTGAAACAGTGAGCTTACTGGTTGAACAGAGTAATGGTAGGTGTCAGTGTAGAAGCACAGGACGTGCTTAAGAAGTGTCTTTGTTCATGCAGGCTCTGTCTTTGTGAAAAAGCCCTGGCTGAGTACCTGGAAACCAAGCGGGTCACGTTCCCTCGCTTCTACTTCATCTCCTCTGCGGACTTGCTGGACATTCTCTCCAAGGGAGCACAGCCGACACAGGTAATGGTTTTGGAAGTCCTTTGCTTTGCTGATTAGCTAAGTGTCCCAGTTTCTCCATCATTATCAGATGCCATCTGTCACATCACATGTGCCAGGAACTAGAAAATCTGCATTTAAATTTCTTAATGTAGCAACAGAGAGAGAGAGAGAAATGAGAGACTGAGCTGGGGGGAGTAGCAGGAGCAACTGCCCTGGCACTATGCAAAAGGTATCATAGCATCCTGGGACAGGGAACAGGCCTGTCCTCTCATCTTTTGCATCCCCCTGTCCATGCAAAAGTGATGGACCACCCGACCTCAGATTCATGCATCAAAAGTGAGAGCAAAGGAGCGCTTATATTATCTAGTGTAATCTGAGATCTCAGAGCAGAGACAAACTGTACCAGCTCTTAAAAGTCCTCCTGAGAACATCTAAAAGATGTTGCTGTCCCTCAGAATCATTGTCTCCACTGATCTCCTAAGGTTATAGAAGTTCTGGTGGTCACTCGTAGGGCGCAGTGTTAATCTCTAGACTGAAGTTTGTGCTTTATCATTGTGAAGTTTACATACCTCAGAAAAGCAAAAATCTTCCTCTAGATACTTTCATGCATTCTCTGTGAAACCTTTATCTGTTTACAATGTAGTTTACCGACGCAATATGCATTTTGCTGCTCACTAGATATAGTAGTTGTAGTGATTATTTTTCCTTGGTTATAATTTAATTTTGAGGATTGAACTGAATAATTATTCTTATGGCTCCATACACATGAGATATTTCTACAAATATTAGAATTGTTAGTCAACCCAGACAACATTTTCAGGGGTCTTTCATTTGGTCTTCATGCTTACTCCGGGTTGGCTCTGTGAAGAAAATCCTTCTGGTTGGGTTATGTCCATGCTTCGCACATTTATGCAGCACACAATTAGATTCTTTAAAAAATCTAATTTCAAACATAATCATCATCACCACACTTACACTCCAATAATCCTTACAGATGTCCTCACGACTAGTGGGTGGAGTTTTAAGAGAGAGCTGTTCCATTGACCTCTTGAGTCCCAAAGACATTTCAAGTTCAAACGCTTATAATACCAGTTCAAATTCCTGCATGGAAAATAAATACATGTAAGTCTATAACAGGACAATGCTGTCTTCCTTTTAAGCACAGTCCCTCAAACACAGTAAACATATATGCCCATAGTGTTAATTTCATGGAGCAATAAACATAAGATACTAATACTTTCTGTAAATTTTAACCCCAACTGTTCCCTGTTGAATACCTTTATAGTAGTAGCAGACCCTTTTGTAACACTTTGGGCAGGTATGATTTCTCGAATTAAAAATTAACGAGTATCCTGAAAACAATCTGTCAAGATCAAGCTGACAGCCCCAGCTCATCTCAGTGAGAAGGACAAGCTTCCAGGAAGTACTTGGGTGAACCAGGGATTGTCTGTTCCCTTCTCTGGCTACTTATGATGAGGAAGAATTTAGGGGGATGATTTATGGTGCAGAGGACTGAACCAGGGCCTCATACATGCTAGGCACATACATGTTCTGCAGTTTCTCAACTGTCCCTGATTCTCAGGCAGTAGCTACTGTTTACCCTCATACTCAGTACTAAGGATCCATCTACTGAATGTTGTGGAACATAATCGCAAATCCTCATGGCGAGCCAAGTGAACGTAGCAGCATAGATATTTTAGTTCTACACCAACTTTCATAGCCTAAAAAAACAAACAAAAAACTTTTCAAAAGTTTATGTGTATGTATGTGTGCCTCTGTATATTTATGTGCACCACTGTGTGCAGGTGCCCATGGAGGTCAGAGGGCAGCAGATCCCCTAGAGCGAGAGTCACAGATAGTTGTGATCCACCTAATGTGGGTGCTGGGAACTGAACTTGGGTCCTTTTCAAAAGCAGCAGGTGTTGGTAACTGCTGAGCCATCTT